>VXBQ01000415.1:1984508-2126238 GCA_013400175.1 Phainopepla nitens | reverse complement strand
GAAAAACCCCCCCCCCCCCCCCCCACTTTGCCATTACGATATTGTTCTCTTTTAAAAGAGCTAGTGTAAACAGCCACCTGGAGCTGTTCATGGCAGATGACATTGAGACTTAAAACTGGGGTTAATTAGAATCTAATATTTCATTGAAATAATATATTTAAATGAACACTTTTATTTTTAGCCTGCAATGGTCAAAAATAATGTTTTGAAGGAAAGCAATGTCAGAGACTTCTAAGCCACAGGCCAAATTTAGCTGTTCATAAAGTTCAGTGCTCATGAAGTATTTAAATCCCAGCCTTTCATAAGACTTACTTGGTGCCCATGCTGTGCTTTGCTCATTTGTAAGGAGCAAACATCACTGATACAGCCTAGATGCCAGTTGTTCTCTGGCTCTTACATCGTACACTGACAGGGTGGAGGAGCTATATACCCAATGGAATTTGTCTCTACAGGTTTCCTGGTTTAGGGATATATTCAGGTTGTGGAAGACACTTGCATTTTCCCTGCACATAAGCTTGGCTGTTACTAATAGGGAGTTCTTGTACTTTGCTGTCTTTACGGTTGCTACTCTTCAGTTATTTTTCAGCATCTTATCTATGCAGTCTAACTACAAAAATCTACGACTTTCCTGTAATCTGTTTCTTCTCTCTTGTTCCCACATGGTCTATAGGGGGAGAAAGAGAAGGTGGGTTACAAAGGAGGGAGACCAGTCTGAGTAGATTAATTGGAGGTACCAAAGACTTTGGGAGTTGATTCAGGAGTGGGAGATGAAAGAGGTTTATGGAGGAATGAGTGCTGAATGTCAGCAGCAAACTGGTTAGACCATGGGGAATAGGACCTAAGGTCCAGATAGGAGCCTGGAAGAAAAGTCTGTAGAAAGAGTTATGGAGAAAAGCCAAAGTAGATTAAAAGTCAGGATGGACAGACTGGATATGGTACTGTATCTTAGCCTGACAATTTATTTGAATTTGTCTTTTCAATATGTATATCTAGATACTACAGTTTTGATGCTATAAAGTCATGTTAAATTACTCAGTGTTTCTTTTTCTCCCAATTACTGTTAAATGGTTCATTGGTTTATTTTAATTTCTATTTCTCTGACAGAATCTGGGAATCTTCTTTTGCTGGTGGCAAGTCGTAACCAAATTGTTGTGGATAACATCACTTCTCAGTCACACAGTATTTATTCTCTAGTTCGAGATGGGACAAATATTGTGGCTATTGATTTTGATTCAATCACAGATCGTATCTTTTGGTCTGATACAACACAGGATAAAATTTGGAGTGCTTATCAAAATGGGACTGACCGAAAAATAGTAAGTTTTGCTGAGTAAGTTTTCTTGTCTTTTATGGAGAGGAAATGAAGACATTTTATCTTCAGTTAACAAAGTGGAAGAGGGAAATCCAAATATAGTAAGAAGAGAGATAACAAAGTGAAACAACTTTGTAGATACTATGCTGATATTCCATATAGCTGTTTGAAAAAGGAAACTGAATGCTTTCAAGAAGCCCTTTTTTAAACATCAAAATATAAGCTGGTTTCCCTGTTAGTAAGTTCTAACTTCTTCAATAGACCTGCTGAAGTTAGTAGGAGTGTTGGAGTGTTGAGGTTTGTGCTTTGCCATCATTTTGAATGTGTACATCATGTGATTCATTTTGCATAATAGACCTAGAAGATATTGGAAACTTGGTTCATAATTTTCCATATCTATAGAAATGCAATGGGTAACATTTAATATAATATTTAATATAACATAATATAATATTTAATATAATTTTTTTCCTCCCCCCACCTGCTTTTTTGTCATTAAACAGGTGTTTGACAGTGGTGTCACTGTGACTGAAAGTATAGCAGTAGATTGGGTGGGCCGTAACCTTTACTGGACAGACTTTGTTCTGGAAACAATTGAAGTCTCCAAAATAGATGGGAGCCACAGGACTGTGCTGATTAGTGAGAATATAACAAACCCAAGAGGACTGGTGTTAGATCCCAGAACTGAGTAAGATTTTTCAATTATTTTTTTAGTAAATATGCTTATTTTATGATGTAACTATTAAAATTTGAAGCATGCCCAATTTGTACTGGAATTGTAAATGAAAAGTGGAAGAGACAACTTAAAACAATTTAGCATGTTTGCAGAGTTGATTAATATTTCAAGTCATGTGGTAATCACTGGTAATATGTTGGTCTGTTTCAGTGTAATAAGATGGCTTTTTACCTATAAAAGATTTTTCTACATTTTCTTCCTAGTTAAGAAGTATTAATTCAAAATTATGATGTATCACTTCAGTTGGTGGTATACCAAAAACCTGTGATTTAGTGTCATATGCCTACCTTCATAGCCCCAAGGCTAAAATAATCATCTAGATTGTATTTGTTATCACAAAAGCACCTTCCCATTTCAGACAGCAAGTGGTATAGAGTTAATGTGATGATTTGAACTGTTCATGTACAAAATTTTACTTTTTTTGAGGTCTTTAATGCCTTGAACTCTGTTTACTGCCAGTTTCAGTGCTGGCATTGAAAATTAACATTTTCAGTGCATACCTGATAGAGTATAAGCCTGTCTTAAATTATTATATAGCAACCATAGAATGAGATTATAATCAACATTAAAAACCAGTGACACCAGTAGTTTCTATATACTGCTGTTATTGACAAATAGAAACAGCAGCAGAAGTATTAAAATAATTTTTATAACAGAAATTACTATAATACCTTAAGTAAGCATGTTGCTAGAATAAATTATTTCAGTATCATTAAGTAGGACTGTTCTGAGAAAGACTGCTTCTATTTTTTGGCTAATGACTCTTTATGTAATATTTCTCAATAGGCAGCTAGTTTTTTTTCTCCCAGATTGCTAATCACAAGTTATTTTTTTTCAGTGCTCATGTAATGTTCTGGACAGACTGGGGCCAAAACCCTCGAATTGAAAAAGCCAGCATGGATGGCAAAATGCGCACAGTGATTATCAATAATAAAATCTACTGGCCCAATGGACTTTCCATTGATTATCCAAATAAACTTCTCTATTTTGCTGATGCTTATCTTGATTATATTGATTTCTGTGATTACAATGGAAACAACAGACGACAAGTGGTTGCAAGTGATCTGGTAAGACATTAATAAGGAGCCGTTGCTTTCCCATGCCCCTGCTGATAGTACTTAAAAATATATTACCATTGTCATAGACTTGTGTGTATTTTTCTTCAAAATTATTGAGTGAAACAGATGTGAAGTATTTTATCTGCTTCCTGCTGCTGGAAAAAGAGAAATTGCATATCCTATTCAGTCTCTCAGGAGATCTTCAGCAGGGTCTGGAGCTGCATGTAGACTTAGTGCTTTAGATCATTCTCATCTGTTCTGTCTGCATGCCTGAAATCTGAAGGTGACATCTGACATTGCTGCTACTAGGAGGTGTATTTTCTGTAGGCAAATATAGTACAAAAAATCTGGATAAACTTTTCCTGGTCTTTTGTGAGTGATTATTGCTACTATTCTTGACAGCAGTGAAGGATTTCATGCTACTTTGCTGTGTGCAGCCACTCCATCAAGACCACATCTCTTACAGTCTGTCTCCCAGTGAAGTGCTACTGGCAGCTTATAGCACTGTCCTTGTACCAACACAATAGTGCAGATGTTCAGCTGGGAGACAGAATCTGGTATCAATAACCATGTGAATGTTTTCAGTAGTTGCTCTTGGGACTCTTGGGGCTTTTACTTTTGGTTAGAGAGACAATTAGTGTGAAATAGGAGCCAAAGCAATCTTTCCACTCCTGGTTATCTGAAATCTAGATAAGCCACCTTCTTTGATCCTCTGGTAAATTTTAGGGGAGCTTATCAGGGATGCAGGTTCTTGACAGGTCTGTAATTTTCACTAGACATTTCCTCTTGTGCTCTTGAAAATCTGCAGTTGGCTCTTTATCTGCAGGTTCTGCCCAAAGTAGTTAGACTACTTTGTTAATTCTTCATTCTCTTCATCTCATAGGGTCTATATAGCATTCTAGTTTTTAAAAAAACGCATTTTCCTCATTATTAATGTACTGTTTTTAGACAATAGATGATATTTCATTTTTTTTCTGAAAAATGTCTTTTGTGACACAGTTGCTTCATTATTTTTTTATTTAAAAATTATACTCACCTCTGTTATTACTTCATTGCAAGCTTTACATATGCAGATCTCCAGAAGTATATTGGTAATCAACCTTGCCTTTTTAGATATTGCAGCATCCACATGGTCTAACTGTCTTTGAAGATTTTGTGTACTGGAGTGACCGCTATACCAATCGAGTAATTCGGGCCAATAAATGGCATGGAGGAAACCAGACAGTTATGATTTATAACATTCACCAGCCTTTGGGTCTTGTGGCGGTCCATCCTGTAAGGCAGCCTCATGGTAAGTTCATCAAAATAACTTTGGTAATTGCAAAAATAAGCATGCAGTAATGTCATGCATTGGAACACCAAGAATCAGTCTTTTCAGCAAATGGATTGGGTTAAAACAAGCAAATAATTCATACTCTTGACTTGCAACTGTTCCATCTGGTGTTAGTGAAAGTAACCATCTAGGCAGCATTTCAGGGTGATGACCAACCAAAAAGAATAATAAGGAGGTAGTATTTGCCATTTCCTTGCACTTCGTTCTGAATGTTTTCACAAGACAATTTGAAGCATTTTTGGAAAAATTTAAAAATTTTTCTCTGTGGCATACTAGATTCAATTTCTTGTGCAGTGATAGTTCTTTTTGAAAAATTACTGTCATCAACCTTCTCTGAAAGTAATTCTGCATTATTTTAGTCAATGAATCAATAATGACAAATAAACCTCTTCATTGCATTAAATATTATCTCTGAGATCTTGTGCGGGTGATCTCTTGCAGCTGGAAGAACTGTAAAAAAACCTTAAATTATTTCTGTTGGGTAGAGATCTTTCATATTTGACTTTTTGTTATTTCATGGCATGACTCGGAGAGTGGGAAGCATGTTGATATGAATGTTATCTTTCAGCTTTAGTTATATTTCTTGTGTATAGAGTGTTTCCAGCTAATAAATTTTTTTTTCATTTTTTCCTTGAAATATACCCCCGTGCCAGGGAAGGTAGAGACTTACATCTGAGTAAGGCACTAGTACTTTCCGTGCTGGATTTGTTTTGGAACAAAATCTTCCTCAGACACGTTCAGAACTAAAGCTACTTATTGCCACTCAAATTGTTCTGTTAGCAGGGCATAGCATTAATTTATTCATCGTAATTATGGTTTTATTTTACAACCCAAGGTTTAAAAAACTTTCTATCCCTGGAGATTTTTTTTTCTCTTTCTTCATGGTATTTAGCACATTTTATAATTTTCCATTCTGAATTCTTCTGTTGTGCTTTATGTGGCCAGGCAAAAAAGGAGGGAATAGAGCAGTTGCAGAATAGCAAAACATACTGATGCTGACAAATGAAGAAATAATTACATTCTGATTAAAATTCCAGATGCAGTAGTAAAGCTGTCATCCACTCTCCTCTTTTGTAAATCATTAGATCTTACTAAACTAACTAGAGTTTAGATTCTGTATACTGATGACATGAACAATTTTCTTACAGTTTGAGTTCTGAGTTTATGCCATTATTTTATTGTCAATTTGTTGTCAGTTCTTGTTCATTTTTGTTTTAGTAACAATTGTGCAAATTCCTGGAACTTCCAAGCTTTTTAGAATAAGGTCTACTGCAATTGCTAAGGATGTACTCAAAATCTGTACTCAAAATTTTTGTTTTCTTATAAAGATTACTCATTATGAAAAATCTTCCTCAGCAGCAAGTTTGTGGAAGTGATTTAGATTGAATTTTAGTGTATAGTAATAATAGCAGTCAGGAGACACCTTCAGTGTCTTCTTTTTTACATTTTACAGCTGTAGATTGACAGTTTCAAAGTGACCTAAGAAATTCAGCATTAAATTCTCATTATCTTTGAACAAGACATTGCAACTATTTTCTCCAAGAATTTTCAGCAAATTATTTAAATCCCCCGTCTCAAAGGTTTATTACCACCAGGACTGCAAATCCCACAGGTTTCCCCACGCAGCTAAGAAAAGTTTGAAATGGAGTTTGAAAGATTTTTTTATGATGCATAAAACTGTGATGCAAAGATCACTATGATAATGAATTTGTTTTCCATGGAAAATTGTATCCTGTTACAAGTATATTGTATTGATTGTGGTTCTTAGAAATAATTTCATTATTTTAGTTTTAAAGAAATAGCAAAACTGTCTTAGTTCTGGGTTGATGTTGTCAGTAGCAATGAGACAGAATATTCTCTCTAGTTGCTTATATTGTTATAGTTGCTAATACTTATTTTCTTATTTTCAGGTATTAATTCCTGTGCATCGTCCCCCTGTAGCCACCTCTGCTTACTTTCTTCATCTGGACCACTTTTTTTTTCCTGTGCTTGCCCTTCAGGATGGATCCTTTCTCCTGATAACAGGAACTGCATGAGAGGTAGGGCAGTAATAATGAGATGATAAAACAGACCTGATATTGTCAAATCCGTCCCTCTCCCAGGCATAATGCACACTTCTGTGGGCTGCTGTTCATGAAATCAGTTTGGGCCGCTCCAGACAGACTTCATTTAGGATACATGGAGTATACTTGACCTAAAGGTTTGGAGACAGGTTTGGGAAAGAACTGAATCAGAGATTCAGACTCTTCATTTGGGGGAAATGGGTGAACTTAATTTTCTTATAAGCACTTTAAAGAAGCCACACTTGAAAATTTCTCAGCATATGGAATGTTTGACTGTTGGAATACATATCAAAGGAGCTTAGGGTCAGTTAAAAATGAAAACGTCCTGTGGCAGATTGTTGTGTTCATTGTAAGTATTCAGCTTGCAAACTGGGGTTGTAATTGTAAGAATGTCGGGATGCAGGACTGCAAGGGGCTTCCTTGGTCACTGAAGCTTCTTTGTTGACCTTGACTGCACATCATATGTTGCCTTCCAGCAGTCAAGCTCCAGTTTTAGATTAATCTGGGTTCTTGCCCCTAAAATTCACTGGCCCTCACAATTTTGAATATTTGGAAACCTAATTTTCTGTTCAAATATAGTCTTTCCCCATTTTATGTCCATTTTGATTTTTATCCTTCACAATAAATAGCACGAGTAGTTCTCCTTTAGCAGAGAACTGGTAGGTTTTGTTTTATATAAATTTGAAGTGACTATCATGTTCTTTCTCAGCCTATATTTTGCTAAGAAGTAATTTATGATCTTTTGGTTTCCTCTAATTGGGTGAAATATTCTTCCTGTTACTTATCACTCTCCTCAGCTTATCTGAACTAATGCATTTTGAAATTCAGATCAAAATTGCTCATCTTCAGCTTTTTTCCCTCTCCAGTGTAAAAAAGTATTTTACCAAATGCAGAAGGTCTGGAAGTACAGCCTAAAATTACATGTGATTACATGTGGTGGAGCTGTAACAGGACTAACCTTTGCAAACAAAACTTCATATCAAAAAGTACCACTGAATTTTCTTTGGATAGTCCACAGATCTCAGTGATTTGTAAAAGTCATTTAGCCAGTTCATTTTAAAAAAAGTCACAAAAATTCGAATTAGTGGTAGGCAATTTCTGACTAGAAATTTGACTGCATTGCTTTTGTCAGATGAAGCATTCATTGTTAATTTTTCCATCAATTATACAGATATTATTATATTGGTGCCTCTCTATATAGGAAGCTTCAAATCACTGAAATTTATTTGAAATTGTTTTTGGGATGAGCTAACACTAGAAATCTGTCAGTCAAAAGATCCTTTTCTTTTAAAACTGTCTAGATGTTGAAGACCAATATCAAATTCTTTTCTTGCTTGATACTTAGCAATGTGCTCTTTAAAGGGCTGTATTGCATTCACATTTTCCTTAGTCAGCAGCAAGGGAATTACCACTTTATATAATCTGAAATGAAGTGTGAATTTGTTTAATCTATTACAAAGAAGAGGGATTCTTTTAGAAATCTGAACTCGTTTGATTATGTGCAGACTTGTAGAGGAACCGTGATGAAAGAGATGGAACATGCCAGTGATGAAGCACATGTACGTGTAGAGGTTGACCCAATTCTGCTACTGAACTGAGCTATTGACATTTCTTATCTCTATTTTTCACATGTTGAAAATTTTCCTGTGTCTGCTAGGTATAACTGTGGCCCTTTTATTGACATAAATGTTCTGTAGGAGAGAAATAGCAGTATCTTTCTGTGAAGCACAATTCTTTTAACTACATGGGCTTATTTTTTTTCTATTTAGATTTAATTTATACAGTTAAAACAGTATGTAGAAAATATCTACAGATGTGGGTAGCTAAAAAAATGTATTTGCTGAAAGTCAGCACACTAGAAAAAGTTATAAAAAACATACTTACTCTTTTCATTTTAAAATATTTTAAAAATTCCTAATGATTAATGTCTCTGCCAATGGCACAAAGGTTGGAACTAAATGATCTTTAAGGTCCCTTCCAACCCAGGTTGTTTTATGATTATATGATTACCCAAAAATAAACAGTTGTCATTTCTTTACTAATATTTACTGTTATCCTTATCCTGGATGTCATTGTTTACTTTAATCGACCAGCACAATCTTTCAGAAGAAAGATTAAACTGAGCTGCATGCATTTGATTGCCCAGTGTCTCTACAAACAGTGATATTGCTGGTCTCTGCTTACTTAGTTTGCATATTAAATACTACTGACTTCATTGATTCTAGGATTGCACCATTTTTAGCTTTATATAAGATGAAGAAAACTTGCCTTTTTACTTACTTTATTTTAAGCTGCATTTCAGGTTGATATAAAAGATGGTAATGTAGCAAGCTGGTTTGGAAACAATGGCTTTTGTGTATATTAAAATATTTTATTAGCATGGTACATGTGCATATTTAATATAAAATACATTAATATTATATAGACTATAATTTTTTGTGTAAATGGTATTAATTTTAAGAATTGCAGAAGTTATATAAATGCCAATCTGATGAAGCTACACAGGTTTTTATATCTCTATAGCTCAGCAAGTTTGCTCTATTTTCCATCATAAGAATGAGGAATAATCAGATTGTATAGATTTTCAGAGGTGTAAAACTTGAAGAAGTAAATTAGGTTTGACAGATACTTCTAGCAGCAAGAGAGAAGTGTGGAGAATAATTCTTAAGAGGTACAGTGATGCTGTGTTTTGTGGTTTTTCATGTCAGAATTTTTACTGCAAAATTTATAAATGTATTAAGCAGCCATAAAAGAAAATCAAAACCAAACCAAGCAACCATGTCCTTGATCTAGTATAAAAGAGGAAATGGGTTACTGCTACAGCTACCCAGTTCCCTGTTAGGTGGTGGCTTGTGCCTATGGGAAGGAGAGACTAGAATTTGTTCTCCAAAGACCAAAGCGCAAGGAAGAGGAGAATCTGTGCTCAGGAGATTCTCTTCCCCTAGTCCATAGCAGATGAGAAATGCAGTTGCTGACTCTCACTCTGCAGCTCTCTGATGCATTTTCTCAGATCAGCTGATGAGTTGCCCTTTGTTAGTAGGATTTAAGCATAAGGGTACAAGTTTACCTAAAAGTAAATATACCGTGAGGGAGTACGTGTGTTCCCTTAGGGATAAAGCAAGAAAACGGTGCTGCAGTTGTATTTAATAATAACGATCAGCAGTTGCTGCTGTGACACTGTAATGTGCTTGTGAGTCCTGCTTAATAGGCATTAGAACCCATCCAGGCAGGTCCTGCAGAATCCTCAGAGCTTTGTCTGGCTAGTTCCCCCCCTCAGACATTTGAAAAAGCAGCTTAGAGCAGCTACACGAATATCCTTCTCTTGTCTGGCAGTGAGTGATCCTGCCTTATTCACTTCCTTCTGCTCAGAATTTGCATTGTGATTGCACAGTGCTGAAACTTAAAGTGTTACAGCATTTTCAATAACTGATTTGTTCCTAGAGAGGGAACAAACCTCTGTGTAAGTGGTTTCAAAACATCACTGGTAATATTGAACTATTCTCAGCATCAGGGAACTTTTGGGAGGAAGGTGGAAAGCATATCATAATACCTTTTTCTTGACCAGAAGCAACTCTGAATTACTCTTTGTTTTTACAGTTGAACACCCTTTCCTTATTGCTGTGAGAGATAATATAATTTATGGAATTTCCCTGAACCCTGAGGAGAAGACAAATGATGCTATGGTTCCAATAGCAGGAGTTCAAAATGGTGTTGATGTTGACTTTGATGACTCTGAACAGATGATTTATTGGGTTGAAAATCCAGTAAGTTACTATTTATGTTCAAAATGTGCACTAAATTAAGATCTTTTTTATTCTTAAAATGTATTTTGGACTGAAATACATTAGCATTGCTGGTAAGAATTTTGATAAATAGAAAGGAATGAAATGGAGAGGTTTTTTGTTGTTGTGGTGTGGTTTTCTTGGTTTGGTTTTTTTTCTTTTTTTTTTCTTTTTTTTTAAATTTGGTTGGTTGTTTTCCTATGACAAGTAAAGATGCTTCATCTCTTTTGTAAAGTAGTTCTTATTTTGTCAGCAGAAACATCTGATTAATGTTTTTTCTGGCTTGAGGACATGAACAGGAAGTGCTGGAAAGAATTGACAGACCCACACATTCAGCCCCGCTGTGCTATAGTCCACTTTCTCTCTTCTCTTGATTTAGGGGTCAGCCAGAACACTTCTCCATGGGAGCAGTGCACTGGACACAGTGACACTTAACATTAGGATGAATGTATGTGCACTTAGTCTGAGCACTTAATGAAGTAACATCATAGCATCTTTTGCTTTAAATAGAAAATTATTACCAACTCATAATAATTTTGAGGTAGCACATATGAGGCTTAATAGATTTAAAAATTAACTGGAACTAATTTTTAATAGTTTATTATAATTGTTTGACTAATCGCTTTTATTGCTGGTCATGAACTAAGAAATCATAAGTGTTCCATAAGGCTAACTTGTCACACAAAAAAAGAGGAAAAAACCCATAATTTTTGTGGACGGCACTTCAAAATGAAAAAATCAGTGGTAGTCTATGAGACAGATGTGATAGGAAACTACTGATTTTGCAATATGTCTTCACTCTTGGTAACTTAAAAAAAGTTCTTTTTGTCAAGAAAAGCAGTAATTAGGTCTTGGAGAATGATGGTAGATAAGGAGGTTTCTGTAATTATGTTTTAACAGAAACAATTCACACAAACTTGTTATGTTTCATCCACACAAGATTTTTGCTTTTTCCCCCAACCTGCTTTCTTTACATTTTGCAGCTCTGAAGTAAATACAATTTTAAGTATAGCTAATTTTAAAGTGTATTCTATGCCACTCATAAAGAAATTACACTTTTTAAAATTGTTTTTTCTTTTAAAGTTAGAATGTTTAGTTCAATGAAGTATTTAAATAGACCTATTTAAGCAAACCTTTGCCAAAGTAACTACTTAAGTAGTTGGGAATCTGTTTCATCTTCCCTGCAGTCTGAAAAAATATTCGTGACAGATGTCAGGCAGCAGCTATAGCTGACAGATACAACAGTGTAGGAGGTCAGGGGCTGATACGTCCATTAATGGCAAGTGAAATGGCAGGTGCCTTCGCAGGCCACGTGTTCGGTGTTAGCTCTGCTTTAGGTGGGTCTTGACAAAGCCTGACAGATGTGTGCCTCTGGGCTGTGCCCCCAGCTATATCCCTGACCTGCAGGCCTCAGGCTTCTGTTGCTCCCAAACAGAGTTGAGACCCCTGTGGCAGTCATGGATCACCCTCTGAAACCCTCCGTGCTCCATGTTTCATTCCTAGTTCTGCTCTATCTCTGTCCCTACCTTTTCCCTCCTTGAACTGGGCTAGCATTACAAGAGATTGCAGTATGAAAGAAGTGCTAGTGTAGCTAGAATAGAAGAGTGCTTTCTGCTCTTGACATTTTTTAAACTCTTGTTATATTTTTTTCCAAGGGTGAAATTCACAGAGTGAGGTCAGATGGAGCCAACAGGACAGTTTTTGCTCCAGCAGCTGTTATTGGTGCTCCTATTGGTCTGGCACTAGACTGGATATCTGCAAACCTGTATTACACTAACCCAGGGACACAATCAATTGAGGTAATTATTTAAGAGGCGCAACTGGAAAATAAGTGCCTAGATTTTTCACTGCTATGTATACAGGTGGAAATTAGTAATATTTATTTAGTAAAAAACTTAAATTAGATTTATTTTAAAGTGCAGTCTGTAGAAAAATACAAACTTGAACCGACACTTAAATTTGAACATAGTCAAAAAGATTGAAAGCGGTATATTCCGGACACTTTATTTGTGCATAGGTCTGTCCTGCAAACATTATTTGTGTATAAATCTCTCTTTTTGTTTTCTCCCTACAACTCCTTAGGCTTCTAGTATTTAACACACAACATCTCTGATGACTAGAGTTGCTATTTGTTACTATCCTTCCTTCAAATCAATGATCCCCATGCAATGCCTCTGATAGTAAAGGAATGCTGCCATTGAACGCAGTAAGATCCGTTCCCAAATGCTTTGATAACGTATTATGTAGCTTTCTGTAGACAAGCGGTCTCATGATATGTGAAAGATAAAATTGTCATTCAGAGTAAAGAATTGGAAGATAAGTAATATATAATACATAATGACTGTGAATAAACCCAGTCATTAGTGTTCCTGTTTCAAAATATAAATGCTACTATTAAATAAAGGCAGCTAATTTGAACAAATGAAACAGGATGCTTCCTAAATCAAAATTTCATCAACCTATTCAGGCCTTGAAAATATCATGGAGACTGAGAGATTAACTGTCTTTATACCTAGGATCCTTCCTTGTTATTATAGGCAGATTCTGAGCTGTAAGCAGCTCCTTCAAGGAGTGCCTGTTAGAGAAGGGAGATGGTTGGAGTACAGAACAATGTGCATTTTCTTCATGGTATTTGAGAAAGTCTTCTGCAATTTCAACCCATGTTGATTTAGACGTCATTCTTGTAATTTGAAAATGTACTGTAAGTTCTGTATTGCATGGTCTGATAAGTTCAATGTTTGCATAGGTCCTGAAGCTGCGTGGTGACATAATGTACAGGAAAACACTGATTACCAATGATGGCACCTCTCTGGGAGCTGGCACACCGATTGGTTTGGCAGTTGATCCAGCAAGAGGGTAAATTTTCAAAACTGCTCTTATATTTGCTCATGGGTGTATTCTCGGTATTTTTGTTGGTTTTTAGGGTTTTCAGATTTCATCCTGGATTTGACATGGTTTTGTTTATTTCATATTTCTGCAGAATTTATTTGCTTTTTTTAACTGTAAAAAATAAGTGCATCTTCCTAAATTATTACATAGATCTTCATCCTCCTTAATTTACAATATGCTTGTATAGTACCATTTTTTAATCAAAAATAATCTCAGAATATTATGATTGTGAAAAAATCCCTGACAAATGGGAACCCAAAATAAGGAGAACTCCGAAGTGTTTCTGTAAAATAACTTGTGATGTCTTCCTTGAGCCTAGTAGAAAGACATATTACATGGGGAAAAAAGACACATGTCCAAAAGCATAGCACTAAATATAATTTTGCTGCTGGCTCCCGAAAAGAACAATTTGCCTTTTTTTCTGTTTCATCTAGATTTTTTTCTGACTCTGTAGTTTTAATTGAAAATTGAAACCAAACTCACTCTGAAATGAGCCATCTGTGAATCAGAATTATTATTCTCCTCCTTTTTTGTTACAGTCATAATACTCTAGTGCATTTACCTGCTGAAGGTATCATGGGACGGTCTAGGTGAGGTTATGGATGTCTAAAAATTATTTAAGAGGCATTCCTCTCTTTTAAGAGAAGCAGGTGTTTCTCTTTGTCCAGAGAACAAGCATTCTTCTCTTTCTCAGATAAGCTCTTTTTCACTGTGATTTGATTCAACATGAACTCTGTTCAGCATGTGCTGAAGTATTTGACTGACAGAGGAATTGGTTTTAAGCATAAGCTCGAGCAACTCTGGTCCACTGATTTCTCTTGCCAGTTTTGCTAACAGATGTGATAATGTCTGTTACAGGAAGTTGTACTGGACAGACCAGGGAACTGACAGTGGAGTCCCAGCAAAGATTGCCAGTGCAAACATGGATGGCTCAGGCATACAAACCCTCTTCACTGGCAACCTGGACCATGTAGAGTTCCTTACCATCGACATTAAGGAACAAAAGTTGTACTGGGCTGTCACAAGCACAGGAATGGTAGGAGATATCGTTTTTAATAATTGCTTCTTTACCTGCCTCTGCATCTGTGGTTCGCCTGAGTGATTCAGTTACTCCAGTTTTGTCTTATAAATGGGAGTTGCAGGGCCAAGCACAATCTGGATAGCTGTTGTTATTAAATACCATCAAAAGTATAAGGTCAGAAATCATATACTGCCTGCCTTTTCTTCCTACCTTGTACCTAAAGATTTCGTGCACAAAAGAGATTTTAGTATCATGCGTTGCATTTTAGTTTCATATAATGACACTGAACTGTTACTACAAGAAATGTACTCTTAATCTTACTGTTACTACAAGAAATGTACTCTTAATCTTTAAAATGATTTCTTAGATTGAGAGAGGCAATGTGGATGGTACGAATCGTGTGACTCTGGTGGTTCATCTGTCTCATCCCTGGGGAGTTGCTGTGTATGGTACATTTCTGTACTATACTGATCGAGATTATGAAGTAATTGAACGAGTTGACAAGGCCACCGGCGCAAACAAAGTGGTACTGAGAGATAATGTCCCGAGACTGAAGAGCCTACGTGTGTATTACAGAGACAGTGAGTATTTGCTAGAGAGGTGTTTCAAGATATTTGACGTGCAAAAACTTGAACTTTCCTTAGAGACAGAATATTTGCTCTTTCAAAGGAAATGCTTTGATTTGGCTTTCAGGAAAAGTGTCAGAAGCATTTTGCCTGGTTTTGGTAAAGAGATGCTCCACCATCTAGTTAAGCCATCTGTTGGCTCATGTAGTTTTACTAAAGTAGTATTGACTAAAATTTTATTACTTAAGCTTCAAATTTGTATCTGATTGTTGGCCCCATTGATCTTAGATGACAAAAGACCAGTAAACCCTTTGCTAACACATCTGTGCTAAAATGTATTATGATTGGGATCTTTATTTTTGTTCGCTGATTGTTAATACTATACAAGTGTATGAATTTGGGTGTATATCCATGGGTGGTTGTGATGATACAGTTGAGATTTTTGTTTTACCCTATATGTCTTCTGCAGATTCTGCCGGTTCTTCAAATGGCTGCAGTAATAATATTGGAGTTTGCCAGCAGCTTTGCCTGCCTGTACCTGATGGATTATTCTCCTGTGCCTGTGCTACTGGCTTTCAGCTAAATCCTGATAACAGAACCTGTTCCCCATACAGTTCATTTGTAGTTGTTTCTATGCTCTCTGCAATTAAAGGATTTAGTTTAGAGACATCAGATCACTCTGAAGCCATGGTACCACTGGCAGGAAGAGGTATGTGAATATTATAATAGGAAAAAAATCTTGTAATGCCTGGTATTTTGGCATTTCTTTCTACCATAGCACATATTTTAAATGTTAGTTTATATAAAAAGTCATTAATTAATACTTTCAAAATATTTCAGGACGAAATGCACTTCATGTGGATGTTCACATGCCTTCTGGTTTCATTTACTGGTGTGACTTCAGTAGCACAGTTTCTTCTCAGAATGCAATACGTAAAATTAAACCTGATGGTTCTTATTTTAGAAATGTTGTTACGAATGGAATAGGACGAAATGGGATCCGTGGCATTGCAATTGACTGGATAGCAGGTAAGCACCGCTGAATTTAGGAGAATGTTGTTCTTTACATATTATAAAATTTTTAGGCTAACATAAGCAGATTCTAATGGAACTATTTTGAATGGAAGTACCATGGTTCTAACCTGTGGTTTAATTGACTGATTTTAAAATAAGAGGAAGTAATGAATGGCTCTTACGTTTATATATGTGTAAAGGTGAAAGTGTATCAGAGAAGATGGGTAGAGCCTTGTCTCTCCTGATGCTTTAATATTTGTCTTAGGCCTCTCTTCTTGTCTGTAGATTTGTACGTAACTGTGTACTACCATTGTGAAAGCATGTACCAGAGAAGAATGTCTTATGACATTGTAAATAAGAAAGGAGTTTTCATCGACCCTCAGGTTGCTGTGTACATGTTAAGTTAAAATGAAAAGTAAAAAAAAACAGAAGAAATATTTTTTCTTCGAACTGTAATTTCCACATGTGCACTTCCTGTTCCTTAAACGTATTAGAGATTAATTCAAATATTAACTCTTCAGAAAGTATTAATCAACGATTGTCATTAGTATATACTATGGTACTTTAGTTAGTATATATAGTTTATATATAATAGTTTGTATTATAATTACAAAGTATTATAATATAATAATTATAATTATATAGTTTCATATTATATAATTTATAATTATATATTATATAATTATATAATTATAATGATATAGTATTAGAATTATAATATAGTTACTAACTATATATACTTAGTATATATAGTTTATATAGTACTATATACTACAGTACAGTACTTTTGTTTTATATATATATGTACTGTGTATATGTTTTGCAAAAGTTCTTAAGTTGATTGATAGGCTTGTTGGAGTGAGTTTTAGGATAATCATCTGCTGTAAACACTTTATTTAGTTCCTGTATACAGTCTTGTGCCATAACATGGATTTCATAGTTGTGTGTTTTAAAAGGCAACTGTACTACTGATACCCATGGCAATCCATGAAGATTTAGCAATTAATTGACTGCTGTCAGTTTGACTGTCTTCTTTCTGATTCATGAGATTGTAGACAAATATCTTATGCTTCCAACTAATAACATATTTATGATGGCTATTCATTTTGTGGTTCAGTATTTTAGCAACTTTTTGTTTCTCAAGTATTGCTGCTAATATTAAATTTCTCTTTTGCTTTTCTGATTTGTTTTGTTTTGGTTTTTTGTATACAGGAAATCTCTATTTTACAAATGCATTCCTGACAGAGACTTTCATAGAAGTTTTGCGTTTAAACACAACCTATCGCCGTGTGCTTCTGAAAACTACCATAGACATGCCAAGACACATAGTAGTTGACCCGAAAAACAGATATATCTTCTGGGCAGACTATGGACAAAATCCAAAGATTGAACGTGCATTTCTTGACTGCACCAACAGAACAGTTCTCGTGTCTGAGGGCATTGTCACACCTCGTGGGCTGGCCATAGATCACAGCAATGGCTACGTTTACTGGGTGGATGATTCCTTAGATATGATTGCAAGAATTCAGCCCGATGGTGGTGATGTTGAAATTGTACGTTATGGCAGTCGCTATCCAACTCCATATGGTATCACTATCTTCGGCAATTCCATGATCTGGGTGGATCGAAACCTGAAAAAAGTCTTCCAAGCCAGCAAGCAGCCAGACAATACTGATCAGCCAACAGTAATAAGAGATAACATTAATTGGCTAAGGGATGTTACCATTTACGACAGTAATTTCCAGTCACGTTTACCCCTTGATGTCAACAACAATCCTTGTTTGGACAACAATGGAGGTTGTTCTCACCTCTGTTTTGCCCTCCCTGACACTCAGACACCAAAATGTGGTTGTGCCTTTGGAACACTAGGCAGTGATGGAAAGAGATGTTCCATTTCAACAGATGATTACCTGATTTTTGCTCTTGAGAATGCCCTCAGAAGTATCCACCTAGATCCTGAAAATCACAGTCCTCCCTTCCGCCCTGTCAATGTGTTAAGAACTGCTGTGGCCCTGGATTTTGACAGTATAAACAACCGAATATATTTTACACAAAGTTATCCTTCAGGAACAGGAAGAATCAGTTATGTTAGTATTTACTCAGGAATTGGCTCTCCAACTGTAGTTGCATCTGGTAAGTGCACTCAAATATGGTATTAAGTAATCAGATATTAATAAAAATATGGTACAAAGTAATCAGATATTAATAGAAATTACTTGCAGCACCTACCACTAGCTCGACAGGTATTTTTTTGCTAGAGGTCAGGGTCAACCACTTAGTTAAGATGTCTAATAAAATGCTCTTTTTTCTTCTTCATTTTTTCCTTTTCTGAGATTATTTCATCTTGATCCCAATGAAATGGAAATAGAAAACGGAATAGATATTATTCTGTATATAAAATGATACATAATAAATTAAAATTATATGTAGTAAATTAATATAATGGAGTGAAGGAGGATTCCTGCTACTTGAAGAATAGCAACCAGAACTTAAATCTGTGTGAAGGAAAGGTCTTTGTAACACTATTGTATAGCCAGGTCTGTCTGTTTCCCAAGTATTATTACTCCAGGTTTTTAAATGGACAGATTTGCACTGGTACTAAAGGCGTTTCAAAGAAATCTTTGGTGTAGCCAAATTATAATAGATGAAGAGTGCTGCAGTATCTAAGGAAACTGTGCTGAGCTTGTGTGTGTTTGCTTGCATGTGCCTAAGACCTGGGGACTCCAGATGGCATAGCCTTTGACTGGATCAACAACAGAGTTTACTACAGTGACTACCTCAATCAGACCATCAGCTCGATGGCTGCGGATGGATCAAACCGCACAGTGATTGCCCGCGTGCCGCGGCCGAGAGCCATTGTATTGGATCCCTGCAGAGGGTATGTGTTGCACTTTGTTTTGACTGCAGGTGAAACTACAATTTAGACCTTGGCAGACACTTCCTGTAACTCTAACTCTTTTCTGCTGTGTTCCTTGAATGCTTCAGAAGAATTCTTGTTTCAGTATCAAAACATTTCCTGAGAGGATGAGGGAATTGCTGTATGATACTGTGCTTTTAATTTCTCTACTGGTTATACTATGTTATAAATAAGAAAGATAAGAAAGATAAGAAAGAGATTAACTGACTTTAACTGGATTCACATAGGAGCTGGAAAAAGTTTTAAGTTCAGTGGACCCCAGTGATCCCTCTAGAACACTCCCTTGTAAATATAAGCCAAAATAGAGGAAGATCTTTTCCTGTAGTTTTGCAGTGCACATTTCAGTGAGGGACAGCAGGGTGGAAATACCACCAAAAGCAGAGTTTGTGAGTTCTGTTTTATGAAAATATAATCATGTTATTGACAGGTATATGTACTGGACTGACTGGAGCTCAAATGCAAAGATTGAACGAGCTACACTTGGAGGAAACTTCAGAACACCTATTGTGAGCACAAACTTGGTATGGCCAAATGGACTTACCCTGGACTATGAAGAACAACAGCTGTACTGGGCTGATGCAAATCTGTATGTATTGATTAGTGTGTTGGTTTACATTTGGTTAATATTTTAATAGTTCTATGATTTCTTTTTCCTCATTTCTTAGCTGGTTTTCAGCATTTCAGTTGAATTTGGCACTTGACATTATATAATGTTAGGAGTTACTTAATAGCAATGCAATATCAAGTTTTAATATTGATGTGAAACTACGGTGCAATAAAAAGTTAGATTATGCCACAGTGTAGATGTTGTTCTCTGCTTTATGCACTTATACCTGCTGTCAGTTTGTTTGTCTTACATGCAATTCATGACTTTCATAAGTGTCTCCTCCAACAAATACAATCCCAGGACACATTTTGCAGTATTCATTGCTCATGGTTAATGCCTGTCACCTGTGGAATTTGGCCTGATATTCTTGCTGTTGCCTACCAGACAGAGCTCTACCCTTGAATTTATGCCACAGAATTCCTTCCATCAGCAGGGAAGTTTTAAAAAATGGTTTAGTCTTCTAAACATTCAAATTCACCCACGGTCAGGGAGAAACCACTGCAGCAATCAGACCTTTCCCCTCTGATTCCTTCAGCATAGAAGTTCTTTTTCACACTTCTTTGTTGCATCAAAAGAGTGTTCTCTGTAATATAATAAATCCCATGGCCTATGTCTCTATGGAATCTTCTTGGAAGAAGGTGGCTGTTTGGATTTATCTGCATACAAGAGGGCAAGGCACTTGTAATGGGATATCTTTCTTGAGAGAAATTCAGGATGTCAAATGAAATGTACACTTTTCAGTCTCAAGCTCTAGTTAATGAAGGTGAGGGAGCATAGCAGCACCTGAGATATTGGTGAACACTACTGAAATGCTGGATGTCAGACTAATTGGGGCATGGTTTTATACATAAGTTAAAAGACATCTTTATTTTAAGATGTAATAATTTCTTTGTTATTGTAGGCAGAAGATTGAGAGATGCACTCTCACTGGTACAAATCGTGAGGTGATTGTTAGCACTGCTCTGCATCCATTTGCAATGACAGTGTTTGATCAGCATATTTATTGGACAGACTGGAACACACGAAGCATTTATAGAGCTAATAAGTATGATGGTTCAGATCAGATTGTAATGATCATGAATCTTCCACAAAGACCAATGGATATTCATGTCTGGGCAAAAAGTAAGCAGCAGCAGTGTATGAATCCTTGCAACCAGTTCAATGGTGGCTGCAGTCACATCTGTGCACCAGGTAAGCTGTTATGCTTGATGACTGTAAGGTATTATTTTTGACTGTTTTAGAGTTTAGACTATAACAATTCTAGTCACATGGGAACAGCTGAAATATTTCTTAGTGTTCACAAATTTTTAATATCTATTTTATTTATAAATGCAATCAAAGTGATTGCCATTTAAGATCATGGTATTTCACCAACACACCTAGAGGCTGTGTCTGAGAATCCTCACAAGTAAAAATTGTGGGTTTCTGTAACTTAAACCAAAGCATTGTTTTCTGGGGTTTAAACTTCCTTTGGATGAGACATGAAGTGAGTGGTGCAGGATATGCTTATCTTAAGAGTATATACTCTTACTGGATGCTGATCAGATGTTTCCTACAAGACATTTTAAAAAATTGTGATTGCTATTTCTTCTTTACGTAAGTGTTACAGAGATGTTTCATGTGTTGTAGATTTTTGGCATTTATGATCCTTGACTTTGATAAAGTCATTCAATGCCTGTTTTCATTTCAAGCATCTTAAATAGCATCAAAGAGCTGTCTTGCCTGAAAACAACTCAAACTTCTCATTAATTTTGAGAAGAGCAGTTTGTCTATTGCAAGAAATTTTGAACACCTGTTTTGATTTTGAGGGATAAAGTCTCAGTGGATATAGCTGTGATATTTGGAAGCATCAAATGCCATTTTGCTGCCACTAAAAGGGCACTTGAACAACAAGCAAGTACTAAGATACTCCAAATTCTGATCTCAGTTCCTCTAAGGAACTCTTAAATAGCTTTTGTGGGCTTTAATGGGTTTGCATATGTTTAACTGAGATAAAAGTCTCTCTAGGTTACCACACTACTATCTAAGTAAATAGATCATATGGAATTATGAAAATTTCTTTGCCTTTTCCAGTGTTACAACTATAAACACTTTCATAGAACCCTGTATAAAACATCAATGCTAAGTTAGTTTCCTCTTTTTGTGTCCTATTTTTTATTTTTTTAACTGTCAAACTCAAATTTAGGTCCAGCTGGTGCAGAATGTCAGTGCCCCTCTGAAGGTCGCTGGTATTTAGCCAATAACAACAAGCACTGTATCGTGGATAATGGTACCAGGTGTGATAGTGGTTTCTTCACATGCCTTAATGGACATTGTATCTCTGAGCGGTGGAAATGCGACAATGACAATGATTGTGGTGATGGCAGTGATGAGCTGGAAAGTGTGTGTGGTAAGCATTTGAAATAACTGCTTTAGAAAGTATACTCTGTCTTGCCTATTCTGTAGTCTCTGTCATTTTATGGCTTTATTATCGTGGATCTTATGGCTGTAGTTTGGAAACAGTCCCTTGCTTGCTCACAGATTTGAGATCTGAATGACTAGTGGTTTGCTTTAGAATTCAGAAGCACTGTAGTATGGAATTTTTGTCATGTATAGCTGATTTCTAATTTTTTAATTCAAATATGTATTTTACTTTTCATGCAGTCCGTTTTGCAGCTGTATTTGCCCTGGCAGGTAAAAATATTGTGATTTTGTTACTTGTTACTTTGTCAGAGAACTTTGATTATATTTTATCCACCTTTTTTTTTTTTTCTTTTTAATCTTCTGCAGCTTTCCATACTTGTCAGCCAACAGCTTTCACCTGTGGCAATGGGAGATGCGTACCCTATCATTACCGCTGCGATCACTACAATGACTGTGGAGATAACAGTGATGAGCTTGGCTGCTTGTTCCGTACCTGTGACTCCCTCACGGAATTTACTTGCAATAATGGAAGGTGTATATCCCTTCAGTATGTCTGCAATGGAGTAAACAACTGTTATGACAATGGCACATCCGATGAGAGGAATTGTCGTAAGTTGAGCCTTAGTACCTAGTGCCTGTTTGAGTCTGACTTGCTAGACAAAGGAAGAGGGAAATATGGTTTTATGTGAAGAAGTCTAACAAAATCAGCAAAAAGAACAAAAGTTTTTAAAATTTACATTACAGGTACTGTTTAAAGTTATTTGAAACAAATAGAATTGCTAAATCATGTTCTGGAACACCCTAAGATATTTCATAATAAATGTTGCTTTAAATAGTCTGCCTTGAAGCAAAAAATGCTCATGCAGTATGTAATGTTGATTCTTGAGAGTAATCCCATGGATTTCAAAAAGATTATTTCAGATAACTTGGATTCAGAGTTTATATTTTTGCAAGATAAGCCTGGAATTTGACAATGGCTTTTTATGTTGTGCCATGCTATATTAATGATACTATATTTAATAATCAGGAATGTATATTGTGATCCCATAATGGCACAATTTAAAATTATATGCCTTTTAAAAGTTATCAGTTATGTTTGTTTTCTTTAAGATGTAAACTGTGATTAGTGCAATATTGGCTACTTTTGCAGGTCGTGAAAATAACAGCATAACAGTATTTAAAATAGCTCAAAAGCGCTTTTGCTTTTTTCCTCCCTCCTTTAAGCGGAGCGTACGTGCCAGTCTGGTTTTACAAAATGCCAAAGTACAAATATTTGCATTCCTCGAACGTATTTGTGTGATGGTGATAATGACTGTGGAGATATGAGTGACGAGAGTCCTACTCACTGTGGTAAGTTAAGAGAGTTAAGAGGGCCTTTCTTACTTCTCTGGTACTTCTGTAATTCATTCCACTGCTCTTTTCTTTTAATACAACTCCAACTGTTCTCAAAACATCTACTTTTATAATGCCAAAGTTATATATACATGGTACTATTAGCTCCTAATTATCTAAATAATGCTTTTATCCATTAAAAAAGATGATACATTTTTGCAGAGTTTTAATATTGTATTTGAGGATTGTTCCCTTTGCTTATTTTGGTCTGTATTTTTTTATTGTTTTACAAGGTGTTTGCACTTAAATATTATAGAGAGCTGTCTTTTTCCATAACTTTAACATTAGAGTCTTCTTCCTTCTAACCAAATGAATTTATCTATGGTCTCAAATTTCTTTTAGCTCTGCCATGTGGTTATGTATGCTTTAGCATATGATTTGTTGTTCATTGTAGCTTCCAACTACAGGATAGGATATGGAAGTAAGTGTCTAGTTTTCAGCAGCCTTAATTACAAACCAGATTAACTTTGCTAGGACATTTTTATTGGGTAGAAGTTACGTAGTACTTTTCCCATATAAAATATGATGGATCGATTTATAGAACATAATGGATATTTTCAGGTTGTGATTTAGTTTTAGTATTTCCTGAGTAGAATATTTTTGCTTTCCCTATTTTTTCTAAAGGTACGTGCCTTGAACTAACTATGCCACAGTTTTTCTAAAATATGAGTTCAATTTTTGTAGCCAGAATGTGACCACTTTTATCTATGGACACCAGTGTGTCAAGAATATGTGGCTATAGTGAGCTTTGTTCTTCTTGTCAAAGGTGTGCTTTGTCCCTTCTACTGTTTATGTCTCTGCTGAATTACTTAAATTGAGAAGTGGTGAAGGGCAAGGAAGAGGGAGAGAGAGAGAGAGAGAGAGAGATAAAAGAAACACCAAGATGTTAATTGAGCAATAGTTAACTGTCTTTGATTCCCATCATACAGGGAAGAGGAAGTTAAAAGGCCAGACTGAATCTTTCTGGTATTTTGAAACCATCAGAGAGTACAGGAAAGTATTGGTAACTACTGAAGAAATAGTCAAAACCCCCTATACAGGCCAGGATCAAGGGGCTCAGCTGAAGTGCAGAGAGTACTTGCAGCATGCTGAGCTGGAACTACTCAGTGTTATGGTTTGTTCCTCACTGCCAATAAGAAAAGATTCCTACCAGCAAGTGAAGAAAAACTGGTAGGAGAAAAATTCTTTACCATGAGATATTACTTCCTTATTGTGCTCTTTGATTTCCTTTAAAGCACTGAGTCTCTTATGCCTGGTTTGAGCACTGGAGAAATAAGTATCCTGGAATGTGGTCATTTTCCTGTGCACAAATCTCAAGTATAAATGTAGAACATATGTACAGTTTCTGCATACAGTCCTATTTCCAGAGCAAATTCTGTCTGCTTACTAGCTGATACATATGCCCAGGGAGAAAGTAAAGCCCATTTTTTGCATACAAATATCAAGCTAGTTTGTACAATGAACTCTTTCCAGAGAGACTGAGAAAAGACATCCTTCCTAGCATAATTTTTCTCTTTCTTTTTTGGGGACTGTAATATTTTTTGCATAACCTGGACTCAAAATCAACTTAAAACAAATTGGAAAGGTAGCAGAAAAAAAAAATCATGCGTAGGTTTTTTCTTCCAGTCTCTCTGACTTGCACAAATAATGAGTTTCGCTGTACGTCGGGACGTTGTATTCCTGCTCATTGGTACTGTGATCAAGGAATAGACTGTGCTGATGGCTCTGATGAACCTGCCTCTTGTGGTAAGTCTGCACTCAGAAGATACAACATGGTGGGTTATGGCAAATCAGTAGTTTGTCTTGTAGACAGAAGCTTTAATCCAGACTAGGTGGAAAATAAGTATCTTCTGGGTTTTTATTCACTATCTCTAATCTGAGTCACTGAGTAATTTGAGTTTTAAATACTTAAAGCTGTGTATGGAATATGAATGTTTTAGTTGCAACAACTGATTGCTTGTAATGTGATTACTCTTCCTATCTATATAAGACTATGATGATAGTGAATCAAATGGTAAAAAATAGCAAGTATTTTGGTGTTTTGCATGTAAAAGCAGATGTCATGCTGTACAGAAAGTCTGCATGCAGTATTACATTTGGGAACAAAGGGAATGTGGGATGCAGAGGGGAGCAGTGTTGACACAGTATATGGGTATCATAGTATTACGGTAAACAAATCCTGTATGTACCACAGAAAATGGTGGGAATAAGCAGAGGAGTAGGGTAGGAGATGAAAAAAATAATAGTGATCTCCAGGGAGGAAGAGTGAACTGAAGTCACTGACAATTGATGTTATAACACAGTTATTATTTTCACTGTAAAATAAGAATAACACAAGGCAAGATTCTTCTATGGTTTCAGCAGGGCTGGTAGCTCACTTTGCACATTATTGGAGTTGCACCTTTAGCTTAAGAAAGTGTTTTGCCTCTGGTACTTTAAACATTTTACAATTAAGCTTTGGTTTTACATTTCACTGTCGTAAGCTTCTCCCTTAAATACAGTCCTCAGTAGATTTCACGGCAGTGCAGGTTAGCTTAACAAGCCAGTGATTGTGTTCATTTTTAAGTGCCCCAAATGCGGACTTGTTCGAGCGACCAGTTCAGATGTGATGATGGCAGATGTATCCCAGCAACATGGATCTGTGATGGTGATAATGACTGTGGGGATATGAGTGATGAAGATCAAAGACATAATTGTGGTAGGTGGTTAATGCACGTAGATACTGCACTTTGTCCTGCAGGTATTTTTTAGAAAACAGCCAACCCCCAAACTCTCACCCTCTGCCAATTTTTCTACCCCATAAAAGTGCACATTAAGCATGAGGTACAATCTTTCTCTACCTTCATTTTCATGAA
This sequence comes from Phainopepla nitens, assembly GCA_013400175.1. Classification (NCBI taxonomy): domain Eukaryota; kingdom Metazoa; phylum Chordata; class Aves; order Passeriformes; family Bombycillidae; genus Phainopepla; species Phainopepla nitens. The sequence continues at coordinate 2,100,290 of VXBQ01000415.1, read as the reverse complement.
ATTGAATCAAAATTAAATGTTTTACTGGTAAAAAAACTCTCAACAAAACATTGTTCTAATTTTGCAATTATTCTTCTTTGAATTGTTAAGTTGCAATGGAGTAATAATTAACTGGGGTTATATGTATGGTCTGGGCAGCTAGAGCAGCTTCAGTGGAGATGCTCCCTGGTGATCATGCATTGCATCTTGTGCATATTAATAACCAGACGTTTGTGGCTTAGTATCTTTAAAAACTACTGGAAAAAATAAGCATATCTGTTCAGAGGGTGAACAAAGGGAAGGAGATGCACCAAGCTGGTCCTTCTTCTTGATGCTTTTGAGAAAAACTGGTTATACTCTAGTGCTTGCCCTTATTAAGTATAATATTGCTACCCCTCCTTGCTCCCTGGAGCACAGAATACCTTGAACAAAATAGGGAATAGAGCTGTTCAGCTCCCCAAAAATCTGGCTGAAAAAACTTATTAGAGAATCCAGTAAGATGCAGATTTCTGCACATGTCAGCATTGCCTGAGGAATGCTTTGGCTCCCATTCCACGAAGAGCAATGTGCAGTTTTGTACATGAGAAGGTACAGTGGTATCTATCTCTGCATGTGCAGCAGGGCATGGCTCTATTGTGGACTCTGGGTGGGTATCCAGGCTGTTTGTGTGGGTGGTGGAGGAGGGTGTCACATACACAGAGTATAACTTGGTTAGTGAATGTGCTTTTCCTTCAGCTAACCGCAACTGCACAGCAGCAGAGTTCACTTGTGCCAACAATCGACCCCCACTCAGGAGGTGCATTCCTCAGGCATGGGTCTGTGATGGTGATGCTGACTGCAGTGATGCTCTTGATGAACACCAGAACTGTACACGAAGATCTTGCACAGAAAATGAGTTTACTTGTAGTAATGGCTTGTGCATCCGTAACACATACAGGTTTGTAACTACCCAAGCAGCTGTAGAAATTCTCAAAATTTATTATTGTAAAGGAGCTAATTCAACCTTTTTTTTCCATTTAGTTGTAATTATATCTACATATTGCAGTGAAACTATTTATCTGCATTTGTGCATTAGCTTTGACTTGAAAATGCTCTAGAATTTTCTGTTAATATTTCCATTGCTCACCATTAGCATTTAATCCTTGTTATTGTCACTAGTGACTTCTCCTGGGGTGATTCTGTCCAGCCTGTAATGCACACAGGGAATATTAGCAGGACTCGCAGAATCAGACTATGTCATATGACCCCAGTTTCTGAAAGTCTCTTCTGTTGGAGCCAAAAATATTGACCTTCTTTGGCAATTGAGGGAGTGTATCTATCCATCTGCCCTGGAGACAGTGATTGCCTCCTTAGATTTGAAGAGTGTTCATTCTTCTTCAGGTGTGATAGGCGTAATGACTGTGGTGACAGCAGTGATGAAAGAGGGTGCATCTATGAACCTTGTCAACAGCACCAGTTTACGTGTCAGAATGGGCGCTGCATTTCTAAAGCCTACATCTGTGATGGGGATAATGACTGTGGTGATGAATCTGATGAGCTGGAACATCTCTGTAGTACACCAGAAGCGACCTGCTCTCCTCATCATTTTAAATGTGACAATGGAAACTGCATTGAGCTGGTTAAAGTCTGCAATCGGTTGGATGATTGCTTAGATAACAGTGATGAAAAAGGATGTGGTATGTATAGATTTATTTGTACTGTCTAATTTAAAAATCTCAGGCACCTTTGAAAAAATACACTCTTAAGACAATTCTTTAATTCCTATCATATCTATTCCATGACTGTTCCTCAGAAATGAAAATGCTAAGAAATGTATATTCTAAATTTTTTTTGCTTTAATTAAGTAATACTTATTATGTGTTGTTTTAACTGACTGTGACAATGAGCTAATGATAGAAACAAAATGTGTTTCATACATTGTTATGCATTGCCCTTGCATTTCCAAAATATGCCATAGTCCACACTTTGCGCTCGGTGTTTTGTGGCAGACTTTAGAGGTAGTAGAATAATTTTATATTAGATTATTTTGTTTCCTTTTTTCCTTTATTACAGCAGCCCACATCCACATTCAGCATTTTCAGGGGGTAGCAAGGAGAGAGAGACAGAGTGCATTGGAAAGTGACTGCACTATTACTCTGCTAGCTGGCTCCTTGAACAGAACTCCTTTCCTTCCCCAGGTGTAAATGAATGCAGTGACCCTTCAATCAGTAGATGTGATCATGACTGTACAGACACACAGACAAGTTTCTACTGTTCTTGTCATCCTGGATACAAACTTATGTCTGATAAACGGACTTGTGATGATATTGATGAGTGCAATGAAACTCCATCAGTATGTAGCCAGATTTGTGAGAACACAGCTGGCTCCTACATCTGTAAGTGTGCCCCAGGCTATATCCGGGAGCCTGATGGAAAAAGTTGCCGGCAAAATAGTAATATCTCCCCATACCTTATTTTTAGCAACCGTTACTATCTGAGAAATCTCACAGCAGATGGCCAGTCTTACTCTCTCATTTTACAAGGACTGAGAAATGTGGTGGCACTGGACTTTGACAGGGTGGAAAAGAGGTTATACTGGATTGATGTGGGGAGGAATGTCATTGAACGAATGTTCCTAAATGGAACAAATAAGGAGGCAGTGATAAGTGATGATGTGCCCAACGGGGAAGGTATCGCTGTTGACTGGGTTGGCAGGTAAGAAAATACATTTTTTGTCTTTCTGGGCTACTGAAGAAATGATGTGTGAAGGAGTTTATCTTATGAAATTCCTCTCCATATGAAATTCTCGATGAGTACTGAAATAGTTTGGGTTGTGGATGCAGTGTTATACATCTGCTCTGAAATTGTTTGTCAGCATCTAATACATAACACATAAATTACTCTCGTAAGTGGTGTACTGAGGTTCTGTCATGTTGGGAAGGATGAAAAGTTAACGGAAAAGTTTTATAGAGATGAATGCTTAGGAGAAGGTTTTATAGAAATGAAAGCAAGTTTTGGTATATAAAAGAGATTTTTGCACTGGTAGCTGCTGAAGCAGCAGAGAGAACAAAGGTTAAGTTGAGTTGGAAGGTTTAGAGCAATGGATTAGTCGAGTTACAAGGCAGAAAGTCCAAAAGGTTGAGTGGTCTGCAAATAAGGCGTTATTTCTACCAAGAAAAAGAGCATAGGCAGACAGAAAGATGCTATTTACAGAGGTAGAAGAAAATTCCACTGCAAAACAAGTTCTTAAAGTTTAACGTGTGATTACTAACTCAGGTGATTGGTTAGTTACTAACATAGCATGGTAATTTTAGCAGTTTTGATAGGTTATATGTAAATGTAAAGGTTTTGTGAATGATGGTAATTGGCTGTTATGTAATAAGATGTAAAGCAAAGAAAGAGATGTAATGCTTTGTAACATGTATAGAACAAGACTTCAGGACACACGGCTCGCCTTTGGCCAGCAGCCACAGGCACTGCCCACGACCCACGACCCCTGATGCAATAAAGAACATTTTATGAAGAGCCGTCTGGAGTCCCCATCTCTCCGTCTGGCTCTTACACTGTCAGACTTGCTCTCTCATGAGTCATATGCTAGCATTTGTTGGCATTGGCCTGCAGGTTTCATTCTGCATAAACAAAATATTGTAACAGGTAACTAGATCCCAGTGAAGTAAGTAATAGTAAGCCTTAATGAAATTTAGCTCCTGTACCAATTGAAGAGCATGTCTTGCTCTTGAAAAATGCATCTTTAACTGACACACTCAAACAACATGATCCACATAATTTTCTGTCAGGAGACCAGCATATGGGTGAGGTAATTGGAAAACACATCTCATTATGATAAATTTTTAATTGCCTGCTGTGTTTCAAAAAGTAATCTGACTTACTGCCACAGAACCTGTTGTTACGTGGTGGGCACTCTGACAGTGGCCTTGCTGTGTTTCATCTTGCTTTCCAAGTGCAGTAATATAAGTATGAAAAGCTTAAATAACTTGGATCAGACTGTAAACCAGTAAGAATTGTTCAAAATTTCACTTTTGGAACTTATATGAGAATGTTTATATGAACATGTCCATATAATGGTTTTTCTTTTTAAGCACTTTGTCTCAAAACCTAATGATAATTAATGTTGCCAGCAGCCCAGAATGCTTTATGATTCATGGAGAAGTGAGGAAGCAAAAGGCAAATTTTAGCTGAAGTTGTACTACTGCTTCATTTCTAATACAGCTTTTGAATTATTTCAGCTGCTATAAGTTATGTCTTCAGTCAGTTCTTGTTTAGGTGTTTCAGGCAGGCTGAAGGACAGTACAATGGTAGAATTTTCCTGCTTGTTTTCAGTGCAGAGAGGATTAAAGGATGCCATGAGACGCAGGCTGGAGAAGACTATTTTGTCCTCCTCCCTGGTGGGAATGGTGCTACTTACGGTGGTATAGGCAGAATTATATCTGTCAGGCTGTTTCTGGAATGACACTGTGGATACTGGAGCTGACCAGCTTTGCAGAGAATTTCAGAGTATCCTGCTGTAGTTCTAATTGAATGTAATACTTTGCTTTGATGCAGGCTTTTAAAAAATCATCCCTTCTGCTTGTATGATTTCTTTGCTTACAGCTGTGTGTGATTCCCAGGCAAAGTAATAGAAATGTTAGAAAATTCTTGGTGAAGTTTAAATTAGGATGTCAAACTACTTAGAACTTTTCTACCTATTTGGTGGGAGTAGAGGTGGCATCATGGAACAGCTGAGGATTATCTACAATGCCTTACAGCCCTAGTAACAGTCCATTGCACTCCATATCTGTTTTCCTGCTCCTGGCCATTGTTGGTAGGACAGAGTGTAGGCAAAGGGCATGTTATTACTCAACTGGGCACCTGCAAGTTTGAATTTGGTACCACTGATTGTGATTACAAGAAAAACAGAGTTGAAAAGGGCAGCCTGGAGCATGGTGTAGAAGAGATGTCAATGAAGTATGTATTATTTTACAGTGGATACATTGCTTCTAGGAGGAAAAAAATAAAGATGCTATGAAACCAAATAAGGGAAAAAATATTTAATCAATTTACTCTTAAATATTTCAGGAAACTATACTGGGTAGATGCCTACCGAAGTTGTCTCTATGTCTCTGAACTTGATGGAAGATTCCGGAAAAAACTGGTGGATCGGTGTGTGGATGCCAACAATACTTTCTGCTTTCAGTATCCCAGAGCAATTGTTGTTCATCCAAAATATGGGTATGACCTTTCAAGAGTCCTTTTCCTTTCTTTTTGCAAGTAATCTTGCCCTATTCTGAAAATATGAAGTAAATTTGAGGGGCTGCTTCATTTAGATTTCTGTGGTGTTAGTACTCAGTTGCAGCTTAGGAAAAATAGTAGCTTGCCTGTTGTGGGTGTATATGCCATTAAAAATGGAATTTGGTTCCATATGGACTAGAAAGTTCTGATTGCAAGGCTAGAAAAGTTGATAGAAGTGTGTGTGGTTTGATAGAGGTTGGGGCTGACTGAATTCAGTTGTGATTGCACAATTGTCTGCTGTTGCAGTTAAACTAAGAAATATATTAGCTTTCTTCTTCCTCAATCTCTGCTTTAGTTCTGTGGCAGGAAATACTATATTTGAGGCATGGCTTCTTCTATTTACTTCAACTATCCTAACTCTAAGTACTCATTTGAGCAGACAGATTTACTGGACAGACTGGGCAGATCGAGCCTATATTGGACGAGCCGGCATGGATGGCAAGGAGAAGACTGTGATCATCTCTACAAAGTTAGAGTGGCCCAATGGACTTACCATAGATTACACCAACGACAAACTCTACTGGACAGATGCCCATCTAAATTATATTGAGTATGTACACAGAAAGTCTTCAAACAACTGAATGATTGCTCGTGTCAGATTGTGGTGGGAGAATTTAGAGGTGCTGTAAAAAGAATACGTATCTCTGCCCACTGACTCTATAGAAAACTGGAGTCAAAATGTGGTAGTACGGGAGTGGTAGATGGTATGGATCATTAGATGACACAGTAACGAATTGTTACATTCACTGAAAATCGTCCAAAAATTACAGGGAAAAGGTTCACACTAAAATATGCAACTTCTCTATATCAAGTTATACAATCTGAATCAAAGCAAAATTGACTAAAAAGTCCCTATTTTCCGATTCTCTTGTTTCTGTTTATAGATAAGAATTGAGCTGTAACTAAACTAGTTGTGTGCTAATAAGTTATATACAAGCTTTTAGAAGTGTCTGAATGTCCATAAGTATAATATGGAATTTCCTGTTGGCAAATGGAATTATTTTGTCAGTCAAGGAAAATCTATACATTGCTTCTAGTACTAGAAAATTCCTACCTAAATAGCAGTAAAATTGAGTAATAGTTATCTGACTTTTTCAATTATTTTGAAATACATGATACTCAAATACTTTAAAACCAATAATTTGTATTTATGTTATTTAATTTGTATTTATGATATGAATATGTATTCATATTTACATGCACATTTAAATTTATATTTGTATTTACTTCTATTCTTCTTGACATTAATTCTTCTGGCAGACTTTTCTATGATAAAGTATTAAAGATACCTTTTCAAAAATGTAAGTTAATTATATGTATGTTTCTCTCTCTCTTCTCTTGGATTTCATAATTTCCCCATATAGCAAGGTGATAGTAAAAATGTAAAATCTTATCCAAGATAGCTCAGCAAAGGAAGCTCTAAATCAGAAAGACATGTAAAATTTAGGAATATAGGAAGCCTATTATTATCTTCAGTGTTCCATTATTAGCAGTCTGAATCATCTAGCAAGCTAGTCTCTTTTGTGACAAAAATAACTTGCCCTTAAGGCACTAAAAGTGCGAAATTTCATTGCTCTAGCTAATGTGTTTCTGCCGTAAGACTACACATTTCAGTGGATGTTACTCTATTCCATTTATTTCCCTGAAATAACCTGTTTTACTTTCCTCTGTATACTAAAATGAATTCGCTAAGGATGGTGATCTGTCTTAAGGGCATAAAGAAGCTGCAATTCTACATTGCATGATTCTGATCACCTATAATGAAGGACCATGAGCGTACATAACATGTGAAGAGAGAAGATGGAAAGAAGTTTTAGCATTTATCTCAATGTTTTGCACAAATTTTTCTTTGTGGAGGTACTCTGACCTGGATGGACATCATCGTCACACAGTATACGATGGGACTCTACCTCATCCATTTGCAATAACAATTTTTGAAGACACAATATATTGGACTGACTGGAACACAAGGACAGTTGAAAAAGGAAATAAATATGATGGATCAGAAAGGACTGTTCTTGTGAATACCACGCACAGACCATTTGACATCCATGTTTACCATCCATACAGACAACCAATTGGTGAGAAAAGAGAATTAGATTTGCATTTAGAGGGCCAGCTGTTATCTGGGGACTAGTTGTAGAGAACCCAGAGTGCACTTAGCTTTTGCCTTTCCTGGGGGGAATAAAATGCACAGAGTACATCTAAGCATCGACTTTACATTTATAAATTACCCCTTCTTTCAAAAGCACTGACTGATAATGCATAATTTTAAATTAATTTCTAAAACATCATGGCTTAATAGCATAGATTTCATGTCTATGAAATGACATAGATTTCTCTCATGAAATGCCTGCTTATCTAGGTTTTGGTTTTCAATCTCTTCCGTTTAAGGTTTCAAAACAGCATTAGAGAAGTCTATTGTAGACTGAAACCTTTGTGTTCTGGAATTTAAAAAGTATGGTAATACTTATTTTTCTGTTTCACCAGTTAATAATCCTTGTGGTACCAATAATGGTGGTTGCTCCCATCTTTGCCTAATAAAAGCTGGTGGTCAGGGGTTTTCCTGTGAATGTCCTGATAACTTCATGGTCATACAGTTCGGTAATACAGCCCACTGCCTTCCAATGTGCTCTAGCACCCAGTTTCTCTGTGCAGACACTGAGAGGTAAGTCCACTGCTCACCATCACTTTTCCCATGTGTTTTTAAGTATATATATATATATATAGTATATTTTACAGTTTAGTCTTTTCAAAAGGGCAGGAAATCAGGGATTCCTTCTGTTCTCATTATGAGTTTGTGACATGTTTGCAGAGAGAAAACCAGGAAAAGACAGGAAGACAGGCTTTCATTTTGGAGAAGTACTTCTAGGCTGGTTCCTTAAGTAGTACTTTTTTACTTTTCTTCCTGTTATAGGCATTGCTAATGTAGCAAAGTTTGGGTTGTTAGAAACATGTGTGTCCAGAAGCCATTTCTTTTTGAATTCTAAACCCTGGAACTTTTTAAAAATTATTTAAATTTTTTTTTTATTTTTAATGTTAAAAAAATTTTATATTTTGCATATTTTACAATGTGTCTGTTTCTGCCAAATATATGCTATCTGCCAGTGGCCCAGGAAAGCCATTTAGCTGATGTGAGGGCACATTTCTAACCTCTTTTACTGAGACAGCAGTGGAGGGAGAGGAATGGTGATATAAGAGCTCTTGTACTGATGTATCACCTTGGAACCTATGAGGCAGGTGTGCTTATTAGGTTGCCTTTTGAAGTAGTGTTACAATGATGATTCCTAGTGAAATTTTTGTGCTAAAGTTTTGGTGAATTGTTGAAATATTACCTCATTAAAAATCCAGTTGGAGAATGATCTAAAAAATATCAGAGAGGATTACCACAAATAAACATAAAAATTAAATCTTTATTATTTTTTGTGAACTTTCTTCTTGAGGTTCACCAATATCATCTGTTTATCATTTGTTTCTGGTGACAGTGTTCTGGGATATTTTATTAGCATTTGACATATGAAATGGAAGACAAAATTCAAGATGTTTTGGAAGTTTCAAGAAATAACACTAAGACAAGATTGTCTTTTGTTCTGTAAAATAATGGTTGTACATCTGTAAAGCCATATCCTCAACAAAGAGCACACTGTTTTCTCTCTGTAGATGTATTCCCATCTGGTGGAAATGTGATGGACAGAGGGACTGTCGAGATGGCTCTGATGAGCCCCCAACCTGTCCGCACCGCTACTGTCCTGTGGGGCAGTTCCAGTGTAATGATGGGAACTGCACAAGTTCACATTTCCTGTGCAATGCCCAACCGGATTGCCATGACAGATCAGATGAAGATCCCATACTTTGTGGTATGTTCCAGGCAAATAAATTAAGGTTTTGCCAGTATAACACATGTAATCAACATATAAATTTCATAATCTCTATCCTTTTTTCATATATGAAAAGGTGAGATAGATACAGTCTTTTCTAGTCTTGCACCTGCTGGAGCAATTCACCTCAGTGCAAGCAGAGTAAAGGAGAGCAAAAATGCACTATATCAAAACATAAGCAGTTTCTATGCCTTCAAGACAGATTTGATCTGAGTAAATTACCATCTGAGGTATAAAATATAGGGAACAGGACTCACTTTGTTTTGCTCTGAGTAGAGCCATGGTGATTGTGAAGAATCTGAGACTTCCTTATGCCCAGATCAGTCTAACAGGTGTGCTAATTTTCCCTCTACACTACTTTGTGTGATGGGACAAAATTATTACATCCCCTGCGTTGCACAAAATCCAATTCATGTGGGAAGATTTGTTTTGGAGAGCAGTGTATGATAGCAGTCTTTTAGAAATGTAGCATTATTATACTTGTGGAATAATGTTATCTCCTTAAAAACCTATGCTATTCCACATACTTATGCCTAATTTAAAAAAGCATATTCTTAGTTCTCTTTTTGTAAATACTGTAGTTCTGGCAGTTGCAAGCAAGTAATATAAAGGAGAAATCAGTGTGGTTATATACTTGATAGTTTCATTGCCTTCCATTCCAACGTGGTTCTAACAATGAGAGAATTAAATGAAATGTCAATTTTAACTGAGTTTCAAATAGTTAAGATCTTAAATGTGCCACAGGGGAATTTAAAAGTAGAAATATGGCAGCTATGTAATGCTGGGTACAGCACAACATACTGGGTACAATAAAAAAATCAGTTTAGGTCTATGTAATTCCTTTTACTCATTATCTCGTGCATAGGAACAGAATCCTTTGATGTGGAACATCAATGGAAATCATAATACGCTGTTTTTTCTTGAATAGTTTGGCAGTGTATGTAAAGGAAAGTAGTAGAGTGGAGTACAGCAAGAAATTCTGGAAGAGGAATGTTTGCTCCTGTTTTCAGAGCTATCCCAGTTTGCCAGCACTGCTGATACTACCTTTCAGTGCTTTGCCCTTTGGGAACAGAGGCTATATTTTTGTAGATTGTGCAGCTGATATTAGCATGGTTCATAGCATTTCTGCTATGTTTTCTGTCATGTTCATTCATAGAGAAACAGGCTCATCAGACAATACATACCTAAGCTGATAGCATGGCCAGAGCCAAAATGCTACTTAGCTCCTCTGTGAAGTGAGTGGGAGACCCTGCCTCAATCATGTTGAATGCTGGGTTTACTTCCCTCTGCTTTAGGAGAAGGAAGTATATGTTTTGCCCCTAGAAAACTGGAGAGCCTTAGTGAGCTTGTCTGAAGATACCTGGGGAAAATGTGACATGCGGTGTTAGAAATGTGTACCTTAACTGCTTCAACTGGGCAAGTATATGTGACATTTTAAATTTCTTTCTGGCTTTGTTTTTAACTGTTGATGTAAACATAAGGGCTCAATTGATATAACAAAAGTTTCAGTATCCTAACAGCTGATCTGTATTCTTTCAGCTAATCACCAGTGTGAAGCTCATCAGTGGCAGTGTGCCAACAAACGATGTATCCCAGAAGCCTGGCAGTGTGATAGAGAGAATGACTGTGGTGACAACTCGGATGAAGATAGCGCTCACTGTGCCAGTAGAACCTGTCCCCCAGGCCAATTTAAATGTGACAATGGCCGCTGCATCCCGCAGTCCTGGAAGTGTGATGTGGATGATGATTGTGGTGACAGCTCTGATGAGCCATTCCATGAATGCAGTAAGCACACAGCTGTAGTAAAATGCCTACATTAAAGTGCACTAAAAGCAGAGTGAACCACATAACTTAATTTTCCTGAGATTGAAAGTTTATTGGAAAGGAGTATTTTCTGCAAGTTAATTGCATTCATGTAGTAAGGAGTGTTGGAAAACATAGAGACTGTGTGATAATTTACTATTTACTTGTTCTTGAAGGGGGGAAAGCTTATTTATGCTGGCCAGAATATCAGAAACTGGCAGCATCTCACTGACTTTCCTGATTTTCCTATATGCTCTAGCATGTCTCTCTGAACCAGTGGGCATCTTCAAGAACTTGTGACCAAGTTTTGCCATCTAAGGACAAGCTGCCTCTTCTGGCTCCCACGTTTGGGGCTATTATCACCAGCTCTGAATAGTTTAGGGAAAAACACAAAGTGATTTGATCCTGTGATGGGTTTGTAGCATATGCAGAATACAAACAGCATTGATTGGAAAAGAGTAAAATCAGACACATTTAATGCTTTCTCTTTTACAACACTGAAATTAGCATCTAGCTCTTTTTAGTCAAAATAATTGACTGTAAGTTATAAAAGGTTAGGAGAGGCAGAAAAGCAAGGAGGACAGTTAATGGCTAAGTAACACAATTAATTTTGACAACTGCCTCTTTCAGTGGGACCTGCTTATCGATGTGACAATCACACACAGTTCAGCTGTAGAACCAACTACCGCTGTGTACCATTGTGGGCAGTGTGCAATGGGAATGATGACTGTAGAGACAACAGTGATGAACAAGGCTGTGGTAAGTTTGGAGAAGGCCATTTCAATGTGACTTTGTGCCTAAAATATTTCTCAAATTTGGAAACACCCAGATTTTCTGAAAGCCTTCAGTAATAACGTACCTGGGCAAAGACTATGCTAATGTGTGCTGTTTTGTTGGCAAATTGTCTCCACTGCAGAGGAGATGACTTGCAGTCCTTTTGGAGATTTCCGTTGTGACAATCATCGATGTATCCCGCTGCGCTGGAAGTGTGATGGAGATAATGACTGTGGAGATAACTCTGATGAGCACAACTGCAGTGAGTTCTTGTTTTGTTTGTAATTATACAGTCCCACTTTTGACTTAAATATCCTTCTATTTTTTATGAGAATCAGACAGATAGCTCTCAAATGCAACCATTCTTTGTTTATATGGTAGTCTTTCTTTTATTTGCTGAAATACCACACTGATATCACAGGGATGCATTCTGGTTACATAAAAACACTGATCAATCCAGTCATCACAATAACAAAAATTCCTGTTTTCCACTAAGAAGTGACATTTGAATTTTATCCTGTGTGCAAATGCGTAGTTTCTTAAGCAATGATGGTGGATCTTTTTTTTTCTGATTTGAATTAAAAGGTTCTGTATAATTCTGTGTTGAAACAAAGTCTGCAGTGATTTTCCTTTTTTCTATGTCAAGAGGGCCACAGAATATCTGCCATATTTAAAGAGTATTTGGGGGTAATGATGTTTTAACATCATTTAATTTTAATCATTTTACCTCATTATCTGCCCACATTACTTTTGTCTGGTTCAATGAGACAGGTGTGGGTGTTTAACTCTACATCTGGGAAACCTTTCCTGTTTGTACATTGATTTTAAATGAAGGTCCTCGTGAGTGCACAGAAAGTGAATACCGTTGTGACAATCTCCGCTGCATTCCTTCCCGGTGGATCTGCGACCACGATGATGACTGTGAAGACAATTCAGATGAACGTGACTGTGGTGTGTATTATCTGAATGCTACCTCTATCATCTTCAACTGTTGTTTCTAATGTGATAAATTATTCTGCAAAATGATCTTTTATGGGAAGCATCTTAAAAGAAGTAATGTTCATTCTGTCACTTCAGCCACTCCACCAAAAGTAGGGAATAGCGCAGTTCTAGTAGTCCAAGATTTTCCAGCCTTTTTTAGTAGATTGTTCTCTAAACATAAAAAGTTTATGTGTCTTTGAACAAGAAGACATTTCAACAGTTACTTCTGAATCTTTTCAGAGCTGAGAACCTGCCACCCAGGTTATTTCCAGTGTGATAGTGGACACTGTGTTGCAGAGCGCTTCAGATGTGATGGAAATGCAGACTGCCTTGATTTCTCTGATGAAGCAACTTGTCGTGAGTTACAAGCTTGGGAATTGGTGCTCATTCTGCTCACTTTCAGAAAGATTTGCACTTTTCCCTATGTTTAAGTGAGATGACTCCTTAGAGATATAGAATTCTGCAATGCTCAGTGATGTTAGTAAAAATTTAGGACAAGCATAATATTTTGAATCAGCTTTTAATATAATAATGGGTTGCCAGCTCTTACGCTGATTGTAAACCCATTCTTAATGGTGGGAAATGAATGTTTACCAAGTCCAGGAGAAGATACACGTGTGATTGACTTAAAATTTTTCACTATCCCATGAACACTGTGAGATGCAAACTATTTCAGTTGTACCAAATTCTAGCAAGGTTTTGTAATGAAATTGTTTTTTATAATGCTCAAAGTAGTGTAAAATGTCCTAAAGTATCAATGAACCCAAGGAAATAATATACTTTTCCATTTCTGTTTTCCTTTGGTATATTGATCTACTGTGAAAAAATATCTGTAACTTGTCTGGATATACAGCTGCAGATGTTTACCCAGAAAGTATTTTCCCAGTTGGAATGAAAATATTCCCTCTGTGCTCTATCTGCATTGACTGATGTCAGCTTTTTGGCTGATACTGATGTGTTGGTTCTGGCTTACATGTTTCCATGATTTTTAGGCTTCAGTACTTGGGAGAATTCAGTTCTCTTCACGTTGGTGTCTGGCCAGTTCTGTACATCTTTCCATGTACTTAATTTTAACACCTGTCCTTTAAGTAAGAAAGGGCATCTGCACAGTACTATCTTTATTTTTCTGATGGTAACCACATCCTGTGACGTACATCACAGCAGTTGTTTTTCAGAACATGAGTTATAAAACATTTGACTGTTCTTAAATGGAGGATAAAGTGTATGATAAGCCACTGAATGGGCAAGGGTACAGTTTATTTATATAGGTTGGTAGAATTATATTTTTGGTTTTTCTTTGGTTTAGTTCAGTTCCTTTCACAGCTTTTACAGAATATGAGTGGGAGTTTTTTTGCTATATCAACATGAGTCCTTTTGGAATTACATATCTTGTGTGCTTCTTCAATCATTCACATTTGGTGCCAGTGAGGTTAATTATATTGAACTAGATTTGTTGATAACAAATTCAAACGTTTTTTAAATTAATTTGTTTGTTTTCAAAAGCTTGTTTAACGTAAGTTGTTTCACTATTCATTTATATCTGAATTGTAGCTGCAAAGAGGTCTTCAGTCCTTGCAGCTTCTCATTGCTGTACATCCTTGAAGCACCTCATATAGTATCTTCTGCTATGGAGAGAAGTGTTTTTAAAAATACTATGAGGTTGGACTGAATATTTTTCATGAAAACCTAAAAGATTTATCATAAATGAAAATGCCATAATTTTCTTTTTTCAGCAACACGATATCCTAATGGTACATACTGTCCACCCATGCTGTTTGAATGCAAAAACCATGTCTGTATTCAGCCCTACTGGAAATGTGATGGGGATAATGATTGTGGAGATGACTCTGATGAAGAACTTCATCTTTGCTGTAAGAGAGAGGACTCATATTAAAATGAACAATATGCTTAATCTCTACATATAATAGATCAATTAGCAAATAAATTGCAATTATTTGAGATGAGTGCTAAAAATTTTGCTTTAAATGCAAGTTCACTTCATTCTCTGACAATATTTCTCACTGCTTTGGAGATGTTTGTATATGTGGTTATGAAAGTAGGGAGAAGCATATCAGAGAGACAAGGTCACTATTTCATGTTTTCAAGTTGGTTATCAAAAATAAGAACATTTCAGTTTGAAATGAAAGACTAATTAAGATAATGTATATTGTCACAGATGCTGAACTTTCAAAGCTATCAGTGTTGTCAGGACATCTTTGTAAATATGGCTGAGAAGTTAGACATGAGGTCTAATAAGTGGGTGTTGGAGGTGCTACTTAAACTGGTTTTGTCAGTTTTGCACTTAAAATAACGTGTTGGATTTCTAGTAAATTTACTTCATAAACAAACTTAGAAACCTTAGTGTTATATGTAGTTAGAGAATTTATCTTTGGCCAAAGATAAGGTATTGTCTTCTGAAAAAAAAAAAGTGTAAAGTCCTAACATAGGATCACCAAAATGTGCAGAAAATATTTTTTTGTCTGAATACCTCCTAACCTTTTGAAATATATAAAACATATAAATGGTCCAACAGAAAAGGATATGAATAATTTGTGACCCAATGGCCTGAAGTATCAGTGTGACTGATTGACCTCTGTGCTTTCAGTGGATATTGCTTGTGAATCTCCATTCCGTTTCCGGTGTGAGAACAATCGCTGTATTTACAGTCATGAGCTGTGCAACCAGGAGGATGACTGTGGAGATGGAAGTGACGAGAAAGAGGAACACTGTATGTTTACACAAAATTGAGCATCAAATTCAGTAATTTTGATGTGCTTAATAATTAATAATACCAAAAGGATGTCGAAGTTAATAATGAAAACAAGACCTCACTATGAAATAATTTGAACTATAGTTGTCGGTACTATGTGTTTATAGCTCTTTGTACAAGTAGCAAAAAATCTGCATTTTTCTGAAAAGAGCATGATTTTCAAAACAATACCGTATTTTCTAAGTATCAGCAGCTACATTTGTTCATCTTATTATGAACTCCACTTAAAAGGAAGAAGAAGAAAGAGTTTGGCTGTATAGTAAAATTGGGATGGGATGGCCAGCTGAGACCTTTTAAAATAAAGAAATGGATACTTCCTGGAGTTGTGGCACTATTAACCACATATTAACAGTCTTGATATTTAGGCTCAGACCCTGCAGCAGCTCTGTTAATATTCAGGAGGTTTTTGCCCTCAGATATCTTACATAGTTCTCGCTGACTCTGCTGTACCTTTTCAAGTTTAATCATATTTTTGATTTCTTGATGATATTATTTGCTGGTTTTATTGTACAATTATTCTATAAGTTAATAATTTACTAGTATCTCCATAATTTCTTGAGGTCTGTAGTAGGTGTATGAAGTATCTCATTAAAGGATATTATTAAGTTTGCACTATTAAAAAGAAAGTTTAGTTTAGTCGACTATTACCACGAGGGATTTTCCTTCTGTCTTTTTTATAAAATGGCAGGACTTCTTTCAGTTCATGAAGATGTGACAAGAAATCAGGATGTTACATCCTGGTTATGGTTTTAACTTTGTACAAACTTTGTACAAAAAGTAGTCTTGTCACTGTTTTACCAGATGGCATCAGCTTCCCATCAGCAATGCCATCTATCGGTACTTCGTAGTTTAAACTGTGACAGAGGAATATTTCTCTTCTTGATTGTAGGTAGAGAGCCAACACCAAGACCTTGTAAAACTGAGGAATTCAAGTGCAGTAATGGAAATTGCATTCCCCTACATTATGTCTGTGACAATTATGATGACTGTGGAGACCATTTTGATGAAATGGGCTGCAGTAAGTAATAATATCAATAAAATACAAAATTACAATGTTGTTGAAATAGAATTTTCTGAAATTGAAAGCAATGAATGGTTTTTCTGAATAGCATACTAAGAAGTATTGTTTTTTAATTAGCCTGTGTGAATTTCCTTACTGTTTTTTAATAAGCCTGTTCTAGGATTATTCAGTTAGCAAGGACAATATTTGCTGTTTTCATTCTTTCATTATTTTAGTTTATTTTGTTTTATCTCTTCTGTTTTCATTCTTTTGTACTTATCTTCCAAAAACATATAGATGTGCTACTTAGAGACGTGGCTTAGTGGGTCTTGGCAGTGTTTGGTTTATAGTACAACCTGATGATCTTTAAGATCTTTTCCAGCCTGAATGATTCTGTCATTCCATGAAATTCATTGCTCTGGACACAGTCATTTTTAAGCTTAGAGTATTTATGCATCACCAAAAAAAAAGGTTTGATCTTGGTTTTGATCTTCTTTTGAAATGGGTTGAGTTACAGAGGCAAGAACATCGATCTATTTCAACCAAAATTGCAATAGACCAACATGTGGTCTATTCATGGGCAGACTCTGAACTCATGTGTGTTGCTCTAGCCCTGTTAAAAATGAAAGTATGTTGAGTTGCTTCTATTTTCCTTTTTACAAACATGACCATAGAATGCTTTAAGGACCACTAGTCCTTTGTCTGTCAGTCCTCTCAGTTCCTCCATACAGCTTTTATTTACTATTTAGTATATATTTACTAGCATCCATTTAAATGTAAAAGCTTTGACTTGCACTTGGAAATGAGAGGTATTCCATGGAATCTCAAAAAAAACCCCAGACAAAACCCCAACTTTTATGTCAATATATAGACAGCTGCAGAGTGGTAATATGAGCATACACTGGTAATTTCAATTTGTCAAGCTGTGATGGCATCAAGTGAAAGTATGCCAAATGCTACAATGGTGATTTGCAATCCAGGAGATTTGCAAAACACAAATAACTTGGAAGCCCATACTGTAGTCCATTTTGAAGCAGCTGATTCCTCTGTTTCAATTACTGTCCCAATGGTCTTTAGGTAATATAGCCTAATGCAATGACTTGAGGAAAATATAGAAGTATAAAAAGGCTATGAAACAGTGTGAAACAGACACCTTCTCATGTCTGTGTTCTGCTTTTTGGGGATAAATGGGAATACAGATCAGATGGTAACATTTGGAGCCTTCCCAACACCAAATACTTGCTATAATGAAAGTAGAATATTTGTGTGTGTATGTGTACAATGAATTTATGCTTCTACATGTATATGAAATTGAGCTGTTTAAACTAATTTCATCAGCAATGGAATGTGTATGAAGAAAAGGATATAATCAGCTTAATGTAAAGTTTTTGCCATACATCTGTGTCTTTTCCTCATGATCTTCCAATAAGCATGCTATTTATCTTTTCTGCTTATATAACAGATTTGCATTTGTACTTAAGTATTTTATGCATATATGGAGTATATATCAACCAATAGAATTCTATGTGTACTTTCAGAAGTGTATAATTTTCATTACCTGTTACAAACTGACTATTATCCCTGATTTGGCTTTTCCATTATAAGAATGTTTTAGAAGGCAGTGCATTCTGTGCAATGACCTGTACTAACTGCCGTAGGCTTTAGATTAGGTTTGGCATGAACTATGTCATCTTCTCTCTAGTTTCTAGATGTTAATAATGTAGGGCCTGTGTTATGCGTGATATCAATTGAGAATATTTCTTGTTCACCTGATAAGAAGGCAGTTGATAAGAAAGAGCCGTGTTGGCAAAGTTAGGAGTTAGAGTAAGATCTCTTAAATTCTGCAGTTGCTGCAGATTGGTGGTAATGTAGAATGTAATTTCTGTTAAGGAAAGTATGCTTTAATGATTATGGCTCTTATCTTGACCCTCTTCCCTACTTATTAGTTGGCAGCTCTCTTAACCAGTGGTTACTATTGTCTTCTAATGTTAGCTAGAAATAAAGAAAAGGGAACTAACTTCATCTATCTGAAAACTATTTTAAATTGTAATAATGATCAAAATTATTATGCCTCTCCCTTATCACTTCATTTTTTGGTTATAATTGTATAATTTGCTTTCTTTCTTTCTTTCTTTTTTTTTCTTTCAGATCCTGGAACAGATCGAACTTGTGCAGAAAATATCTGTGAACATAACTGTACTAATCTGAATGAAGGAGGCTTCATTTGTTCCTGTAGGCCAGGGTACAAGGCCAGTGAAACTAATCGCAACTCCTGTGAAGGTATTTTTAATCTTATAGGTGTCTTCTTGCTGATAAGTGTTCAGTGACCTGTCACTTCATTCTTCTAATATGACCACTTATTTTCACATTTTAACAGGATTTTTATACATTTATCAGATGCTTCCTAGAATGTTCCACTGCTGAATCATGTTTTCTAACACGTATGCCTCATTCAACAAAAAATTGGCTCCACGGTTAAGACTTCTTTTAAGCTTTTGGTGGCTGTAGATACGTTTTTGTTTTACAGCACATAGGTTTTATCATATCTTTGCAATCTGAGGGATAGAAATTTGATGGGTTTTTTTTTCCTTATTGAGAACAAACTTACTGCAGGTTATACTCTCATTCTGTTCCGTTCTCAAACAGACCTAGAGTAAAGGTGTGCTGTGCCTTTTTTTTTGCCCTAGGTTTTATGCAGATAAAAAGTGGTGAGGAATCTATGGAAAGGTCATGGTTTGTGGTCGTGTGATATAGTACCTTTCCACTTGGTGTTTCAGAATGTTTTGACGAGAACCCTTCTGCTTGTTTCTCCCAGCTCTTGTGGACAATTTGTGTAGTTTTATTAGACATAATAGAAGAGGCCTTTAAGAATATCCAGTCCAACCACCAACCCAGCAGCACCACTGTAACCCCTAAACCACTAAACTGTCACCCTGCACCACGTGCAGGTGCCTCTGAAACACCTCCAGGGATGGTGACTCCACGGCCTCCCTGGGCAACCTACTCTGATGCCTGACTACCCTAAGAGTGAAAGTCTTTTTTTCTAATATCTAATCTGAATTTCCCCTGTCTCATCTTAAGGCCATTTCTTCAGCTCGTCTCACTGCAGGCAGCATAAAAGAGACTGGCACTCACCTCACTACAGCCTCCCTTCAGGGGACTGTAGAGAGCAATGAGGTCACCCCTGAGACTCCTAAGGATTAAACAAGAAAGAAATCAAGTTTTAGGAATCTCTTTTCTTCTTGTGTCTAGATATCAATGAGTGTGAGATCTTTGGAACATGCACCCAGGACTGCAAGAATTCCAAAGGAAGCTATGAATGTTTCTGTGCAGATGGCTTCAGGTCTGTGGGTGATCAACAAGGGAAACAGTGTGCAGCTGATGGTATGTTAACTGATAGCAAGATTGACTGCCACCTGCAAAGAGCAAGTACAGTATAGCAACTTAATGAATGTATTCCTCTCTTTTATAAGAGGATAATGAAAACCAAACCTTACTCTGTAAGATAATGCTGTGTACTCCACCTACTCCATAATCAGTACTAAAAGTGCTCATCTCTGCTTCCAATTTAAAACATTAGAAATGATACCTTGATTTGGATGCCTGCCTTAATTTCTCCTGAAATTTTCTGCAAACAAAAACCTGTTGTCCTGTGGTTGTCATCAGAAGGAAATGAATGTTGCTTATTCCTGAAGTTTAGATTTTTTTCAACAAAATAATGCATCAGAAAAAGGTTGCATTAAACTGGCATAAATCAAAGGCAGTGTGATCACAGGTTGCCATTCATTGTTCATGGACTGATGCACACAAACAGAAGGACTTTGGCCAATGTTTCACATCAGTCAGTGGCTTTTTATCATACCTCAGTGCAGTGACTACCATGTGTGGCAGTCCTTGAATAGGCAGAGTTGACTCAGAAAGTAATAGTAACAGATCAGTAATAATGAAAATAAAGAGGTGAAGAAAATAAAAAAAAGTGATGAAGGAGCAGCGTTATATTAAAAAAAAAACCAAACCAGTACTGTATCTGGAAAAGTAGTTACACTTTAACAGCTTTAAGAAATAAATTATAGAGATATGGTATGCCTAGTCGAATAGTGAAATCCTCAGAAGAGAATGCCTGTGACCAAACCTACTTGCTATTGGAGGTTTTGAAACCTAAAAAGTATTTGTAATATGAAAAATGCTACAAGAAAATGAGGTCTCCAGGTTACGTGTCCAGAGGCCTGGTTCAGTAAATATTTACTGCTGAGCATTAGGCTGGAAATGCAAAAGGATATTTACACTCAGTTTCTGCCTGGCTGCCTCTTTGTGCCTATGTCAGAAATTCAGTTCTTTGATACTCTTCTTCACAGGCTTTATTCAGGAAGCATCTAGACACACCAAGTGTTGAAGGCTAAGTGATAAAACATAATATAATTGCAGCGGGTAACAATGAAATTTGTTGTGCCTAAGTTCTATTTCTGTGTATACCCAGAACTCTGCCCTGCTTTGTAGTACATTCTCAACAGCTCTCATAAATGAGGGCCAGATGGGATGTTATTAGGCTAACCCCAAATTAAACTGTGGCCAGGAGAACATTCATCTGAATATGGAGATATTATAATTCAAAAACTTTAAGGTAGAACTTGGACATGTCATGGCAGTTTATTTGTACTTTCAAAATTGTTTGCTGTACTTTGAGGGGGGAGTGCAACCATGTAGTGTGTAGTGGCATTCTGTTTTCAAGATGTGGTAATATGCCAACAATGTAATGTTTAAGAATTTTTAAGGAATTATGCCTGCACACGATCTATGGGGATATAGGATAATACTACCCTCAGTGGTAAGCGTTTTAATTTTTATGAATTTTGCAAAGCCATGAAATTTGAATAGTTATGAAGCTTTAGATGAAGCTTTAGCTTTACATTCCCTCTGCTTCTTGCACAGATACAACTTGTGAAAATCCCATTTAGTTTTAATTAGAAGTGACTTTCTTCTGTTTCTTCTAAAATGAGAAATACATGAAAATGAATTCATGATTGTTTCCCAGGTAATCCTCCACTGTTACTGCTGCCAGATAATGTGCGTATTCGAAGGTACAATATCTCCTCAGAACAGTACTCTGACTATATTGATAACCAGGAGCGCATCCAAGCTCTGGATTATGACTGGGATCCTGAAGGGATAGGCCTGAGTGAGTATGCTAATACTCAACCATGCAATGGTTTAAAAAGATGCATTTCTGCAGCAGGGGTGTTTAATTTACACTGGAAAGCAAAATCAAATTAGATCAACTGGCCAGGTCTCCATTGCATGTGCCCCTCCCCTCCCCTCATTCTCCAGCATCACTGTGGTTTCTTTTAGTGCTTTAATTTAGTTTAGCTGAGTTTTGATCTGGTTTTCCTTTCATTTTGGTGTGAGTTTAGCTGTAGAATTATGGCTCTTTAGGATTATGCTGCAATAGAAGATTGTTATTAATTAACCCCTTCCTTTTCCTTTTGCTGCTGCAGTTCCCAAACCTGGCTCAAGTCTTGCAAGAACTAATCCTTATCCTAAGCAGGAATGGCCAGTAGATTTCTGTATTAACTTTTTTCTTCTTCCTCAGGTTCCCTTTTTTCGCTATTTCCTCAGAGCGACTGTCCTGGGCCATACTTGCTCCTTAGGCTTATGAGAGTCTAAATTACTCTCAAAATCATGTGTTAAGGTTTCAGAGATAAGATCCTCTGCTCTTGAAAAATATGATATATATTTCTTGAGAATCTAGCTCAAGATGACTTTAGATGTGTATCTTGCCTATGATGGATGACTTTAGAATTTACACACTAACACAATGTAATTTAGTTGAACAGACAACACTTTACTCATAAATAAATGGGGCTGGTAATTCACACAGGAACCTCAGAAAAATTAGAATTTTCAACAAATATGTAATTAACTAGACATTTCTCATCTTTTTTTAAGGTGTTGTGTACTTCAGCATTCTGGGACAGGGTTCTGAGTTTGGAGCTATCAAGCGTGCTTATCTCCCCACGTTTGACAGCAGTAGGAACAATCCAACGAAGGAAGTTGACTTGAATCTCAAATACATAGTTAATCCTGATGGGTTAGCTGTTGACTGGGTTGGAAGGTAAGTACACTGAAAAGCTAGAAAAATGCTGTACCTTCAATGTGTCGATTTGTGAATTAGACCAGGCTGGGCAAAATCCACTTTTTTCTTCCTTATGAATCGTCTCTGAATATGTCTAGTCTGAAGGTAGTTCAGAACAATGTAGTAAGCTGTCCTTGCCCAGACAGCTGGTTGACAGATGTGCATGTGTCTGACTGTGTCACATATTCTGGGCAACTGGCAGATCAGTTATGCATCAGTGAAATAATAATACACAAGCCTTCAAGTCAGATGGATTCTTCTTCAATGACTTAGGTATGCTCCAGGGAACAAGCTTTCTTTGCTGTCAGAAGGAAAGCTCCCCCAGGCCACAATGGAATTTTATCTTTTATCTTTGCTCCTTCCTTACCAACCCCATGCTATATAAGCAATCCCAAAACAGAAGTAGCTCTGAAGTTTGATGAATAGATGTACTTTCCCAGAAAATGGTTTGGTATTTGTAACTGTATTTCAGAGGTTTTTCTCCCTTTTACTGACTGTGGATTTTTTTAGGCTAAAACATGGCAATTTTTTTAACTTAATCATAGAAATCATGAGATCACTCCTTATGTTTACTGCCTTGGAGAAGAGCTGGGACAAAGTTGGGCCTGATTATTGGGAATTTGACTCTGATGTTTATGGTGACATTTCATCCTGCAATATAACTGTGAAAGCACGTGGTATAGTTCATGTGGTGTAATGTTGAGAGGAATCTGATATTTGTAGATGAACACTATGAAATATAGTCAAGATTCTGTTTAAAGCTGAATGGATAGAAGTTATATAGATTAGTCAACCTTCTGAATGCTATTGCTGGATTTTGGATTCAAAATTATGAGAAAAAGTGAAAAATTTTATCTTTTCTTCCAGCAGTTCAGAGATACATGTATAAGGGTCTGGGCTAGCCCTCAGGTTATTTTGCTGTTTGCTTCATATACTGGAGGCACCTAGAATGAAGACAAAAGGGAGTGTCTGAATTCTGTTCACAAATTCATATAGTCATGAGAGCAAGCATGCAGGATATATATAGCAAGCATCCTGGTGAGGCTTCAGCTTCATCTTTTTGACTAACTTCACCACTTCAAACATAGTGCTGCACTGATTTCAGAACAATGTTGAAATGTATTAAAAAAAACCACATTTAATTATCTGCACATTATATGAATTGTTACACATGGTTTGAGACACTTAGTCTTGCTGCTCATCTGCCAAATAGAAATTACAGTATTTTTTCACATTCCCAGGCCAGCTAGGAGATAATTTATTCAAGCAGAAGGCACCATGTGATTAGTGAGTGCATAATAATGAATCTGTTTATTATCTAAGGTCCAAAAATTATAAAGGCATGATAATAAAGATAAACAAAATTCAAGGAAGAGTAGACTGAGCACCCTGTTTATTAGGACTGAAAGCATTTTCATCTGATGTGGGAACAATTTATTCATTAGTATCTCTGCCAGAAGACAAAAGTCTAGAGAGAAGCTGTGAACTAATAAGCTGGATATCTCTAGAGCTGCTGCATAAATTACATTGTAAATGAATTTTTACTTGTAATGAACCTTATTGTTTCCTGGAAAACAGAGTCTTTAAAGATGCTTATTAGCCACTTCTGCTGCTTAAAAATAACAGTGAAAATTTTCAGAAGACCTTCAATGAAGATTATTTGACAGGGACCAGAGGTAGCTACAGAAACTTTTTCAGAGGAAAAAAATGAGTGAGCCAACAGATTACATTTGTTAAACTTACGTGTATTTAGGGTCTGTATATTCTGTACAGTTCAGTAATCAGTGCAGTTTCATTATATTAATTTTGTTTGAGCTTGATAGAGTGTTTCTTCTTAATTTTTTTTTTTGTTCCTCTTCCAAGTGTAACCTATTTACTTTTGGTATGTTTTGTGTTTTATGTAATTCAGACATCTTTACTGGACTGATGCAGGGACTAATCGCATAGAGGTGGCAAAATTAGATGGGCGGTATAGAAAATGGCTTATTTTTTCTCAGCTGGATCAACCAGCAGCTATCGCTGTCAATCCAAAACGTGGGTGAGTACTGCAGGACTTACCAGAATTACTTCCAATGCTATTCAAAACCAAAAAACCCCACAGTGTTAATTTTTTTTTTCCCTTAAAGGCTAAGGGAATGTTTTTGGGAACTTCCCTTTACTAACACTGCAAGTTTGTGAGCACGGGAAAGCATTTTAGGATAAGATTTAACATGAATGCCTGTGTTGGTGACAAGGCCAGATGGTTCAAATAAAAATCTCTTTCCTACATTATGTGTCTACCAAATTCCTCTGTTACTACTGAAACAGGCAAATAGGTGGGAATGTGTCTTCACCAGCTCCAAGCAAGACAGTCATAGCCTCTTCCATAGGGAAAAGCAATGTAAATGCACTTGTACGTTCAACAGCTGGGCTTGCTGCAACTTGGATTAAATGATAGATCATGAGATATTGTGATATGTGCTTCTCTCAGATGCAGTACAGCAGCATAGCTGTGAAGTGACATGGATGCTACAGCTTTATTGTGACTGATGGATGTTCTTTTGGTATTTATTGTTCAGTGAACTCTCTGTGACCTTCCCAGTCACATCTGCAAAACCTAAGTTGCTGAACAGTTTTTTTTTTTTCCATTACTGACCTTTTCCATGAAACTCCAAAGGATAATCACAGTGACCAAATTCTGAACCATTTCCATTTCTCATTTTGTTCATTCAGGCTCATGTATTGGACTGACTGGGGAAGGCAGCCAAAGATTGAATGCGCCTGGATGGATGGACAACAAAGACAAACTCTGGTCTCTGAAGACCTTGGCTGGCCAACTGGTCTTTCTATTGATTATTTGAACAATGATAGGATCTATTGGAGTGATTCTAAAGAAAATATAATTGAATCCATGAGACCTGATGGGACAGACAGAACCATTGTACTACACGGAGGTAAGAACATACTATGCCATTAATAGTAACCAAGATGTCTGTAACAAGCACTTGGGCTTCACAAGTGGGACTACATTTGGGACCTTTTCAAACATTAGGACTTGGTAGTGTTTTCTCCTTTATACAGTGACCGATAGCACACCAGGCTCAGCCATGCCCGGTAACTGGACTCCTTGAGTGGAGTTTGTGACCCAAACAGGAGACAATGTGGAAAACTGGATTCTTGATTTTTTATGTATACTATTAGTCAGTATTAATCATTTTGGGCACTGAGACATGAAGAGGTCAGGCACATGAGGATATAAATATATGACTGCATGTGTCTTAAAATGAAAGCAATAGATAATGTATTTAAGCTGAAGAACAGCTGTTTTGTCTGTTCTACTGGAGATTTGTTTGCTGACAGGCTCTTATTCGGTTCCTTTGAGAAGTAGGCAGTCCATACAGCCTTGATGTCTTTGAAGGCCATTTATATTGGATAGCTAAAGAACGAGGAGAAGTCTGGAAGAAGGATAAATTTGGAAGTGGAGAAAAAGTGAAAGTGCTGACTGTAAATCCATGGCTTACCCAAGTGCGCATCTATCACCAGCACAGATACAATCAATCAGGTGGGTAATCAGGATCCCAGTGAGCCATTTCTTGCTATGAAATTGAAGTTGGTGTTGATGTCTGCAAAGAGCTTAGTAATCTTGATAATGTATAAGTATCAGTAAATAACAGTATTAGTTTCTGAAAACCTAAAAGTGAAATAGAGGCTGGCAAGAATTTTCTGCACATCCAGAATGAAATCAACAGTGGAACACCGCACACTGGTCTTTTGAGTCTCTAAGTTATGACCCTGTCATTTCTCTTTTCCCCCTCCCTCATGAGGACAGTTATAATATGTTTTAATCCTGGCAAAGTGCTGATCGTTTAATACTTGGAGTAGTTTGTTCCTGGTGCTATATGGGCTCTCAGCAGCCATTGTCTTAACAATGTAAGGGTGTAAGAAAAGGCAGATAAAATGTTTTGGTATAAATGTGGAGTGTTGACACAACTGACTATGGAATTGCCCTGCCTTACCTCAGGAATATGCTGCATTGCTTCTTCAAATCTTTATCACTTTATAACTTTTTCAGTGCCTAATCCTTGTAAAGATGTCTGCAGCCACCTCTGCCTACTGAGACCAGGAGGATACACCTGCTCGTGTCCTCAAGGGGCTCGGTTCCTAGAAGGCAGCAGCACGGAATGTGATGCAGGTAGAATAATTTGTCAAACTGGAAATGAAAGCAACAGAAGCTTTTCTTTAGGAATACAAATGCATTACTGAATTAGAAGTATGGAGGGATATGCTAACTGATGTAATAGATATTGGTAAGTCAGAACATCTGGCTTTTATTCTCAGTCATCACTGATTTGTGGTCATCTTATACATTTTCTTTAATGTCTTTGCATGTCATTTGTAAAACAGATATAGATCTGTCAATCCAACCAGAGCAGACCAGCTTCAAAACTGGTCACACTTTCTGATTTTTGTTTTGAAATTCCAAAATATTTTTTTTTAAAATGCATTGATTTCAGAACTAAAGATTTCTGACAAATTGTAGTTAACAATTTTGTTTACTATTCTGTAAAAGCTCTTACTTGATCAGTATCATAGAAACTTAAACTTACAGAACTCAAGAGTGTGGACAGAGATAACTTCTGGCACTAGAAGTTATCCTTTTTGGCACTAGAATTTCATGCTTGGTTGTTGCATTGCAGCAAAACCCTCACAGTGCCTGCAGGAGCACAAATCAAATAGAATTCCTCAGCCTTTACTGAGAACAATGAAAATACCACTGCAGGATTCTATTTCTCTCTAACTGGGAGTCTGCATTCTTAGCTTACAGTGGTGTGGGTGGTAGCCAGATGTCCTTGTACTTGTCCTTGGAACGTATCTTTAATGTATTATGATTTGTAACATTATGTCTGGCATCTTTCCTTTCGTTAATCTTCTCTGAATTATATTCTTTTTGCACTGAAAGAGAAAATACCATCACTTCTATACTGCCTTAACTCCAAATTACATTTTCTTAATAATTATTAGTGATTTTTCCTATTGCCATGTGATGTGAGCTGCAGAAAGAGATTACAGTAATATGTAATAGTGAATGAATGTATATAACGTGTTTAAATTAGGGATCAATAACAGTGCTGATTGTATTTGCTAATTGTTGCTTATTGCTTCAAGGACACTGAATTTGATATTCTTTGCTCAAACTGCTTTACATAAAATGTTTGGGAATCAAGAAAACTGTGCTTGTGCAGTGACCACACATAGCTTTTATACATACATTTAGTTTATTTAGCCCTATTGCAGCTACTGAGAAGCAGCCTATAGAACCTCTGTCTTTCAGGTTTTTGTACCCTGTTTACCTGAAGGGCATTATACCTGTAAGAAACATTGTAGCAACACACTTCCTTCCACTGGCTGATAACAATTTTGTGACAAAATGCTATGATCTCTGTCCATCCTCAAACTATAGCCTATAATAGTGGCTCAGATCCAGGGCTTTTCCTATGTTAAGTGCACTTTTCTGACAGTATATCCTGAGCTCTTACTGAAGACTAGTATTATTATTTTTTTCCCCCCACTTGATTCAGCATTAGAATAATGCTCTTCCTCTAAGTGCATTTCCATCCATTGCTTCTCTTCATAAGCAATTGCATTCCAGTTTGGCCTTCTCTGTGCAACTTCCTGCTAGTAGAATGGAAGAGTCTGGACAAAAGAGAGAAAGCATTGCTGCTTTCTGAATGGTTTGAAGAGGTTTGAAGTGTGGTGTTGGGCTGTATTGCATGAAAAAAAGAAAGTGAGCAGGCACGCTCTTGAGCTGACTATTCCTATACTCTACTAAGTTGTTATGTTCTGAGGTTTTGCTTCAATTAATTTAAGCTGATTTGGCAGAAAAAAATAGACAAAAGAGCAACAAGCACATGTGCTATCAAAAAACAAACGTTCTGAAAAGCAGACTGTGAGTTTGCATATGCAAGATTTATAGAGACAAAGAAAATATATTGGTATTACTTAGTTTGTTGAGGAGTCTTGATAATGTATATATGGCTTCTGAATTTTGCAGCTATTGAATCCCCTCCCACAATGCCACCAGCTTGCAGGTGCATGAATGGTGGAACATGCTATATAGATGAAAGCAGTCTTCCCAAATGCAAGTAAGTCTGTATGTTGTTTGGGTAGTCCTGGCTCAGACTGTGCTGGTTTAGTCTCATGAAACAATTCAACTCTTTGAAATCTGTTGGAAACACTTCAGAAGTTGTCATACATCTGCAGTAGCATTTTTATAACCATTATGGAAAAACACATACATAAAAATATCAACAAATAAGTAATGTAAATGCATCAGTTTGGGAAAAAAAAAAAAAAACAAACCCCAAAACCAAACACCCAAAAAGTCAAACCTCTGAAGATTTTAATAAAATGCTATACCCCAAAATTGTAATAATGGAAGACTCTCAATAAATGTAGCTTGGAACAGCCAGCAGGTGCCACCAGTGCTCCACTGAAACCAGACCTTTTGAGTCAGCACTTTTTATTTTCACTTTTAGTTCTCTGAATATAGGAGACATACTATATTTACATACAGTCAGTGCAATATATAATTACTGAGAATGAAGTTAAAATTTCTGAGTTGTAGATAAACATTTCAGAATATAATCATAAAACTGAGATCCCAAACTCAATAAAAGCCGTTCAGTCAGCTGTCCTTCTTACATTTACAGATGTTCTTATGGATACACTGGGAATTATTGTGAAATAGGATTGTCAACAGGAGTCCCTCCTGGAACAAGTAAGCTTCAAGAATATATTGCACTTGACATTTGAGCTAAAGAATGTGTAATACCTCACCATGATACCTGTTAAGGGTCAGGCTTCTAATTCTCTGGGCTCTTTTTTTGCACTGAACTGTGTTTGCTCGAATATTTTCTTATTCTTCTGTCTTTGACAGCAGCAGTAGCAGTGTTGCTGACAGTCATACTAATCATAATAATTGGAGTGTTAGCGGTTGGAGGCTTCTTTAACTACAGACGAACAGGCTCCCTTTTACCAGCGCTTCCCAAACTACCAAGGTATGTTTTGAAGGCTTTCAGAGCAGGAATGTCTATGGAAATGGAAACGTATATTTGTTTCTAAATATTTCTGAGAAAACAATTTTTTTTTGCTGTGTGCCCATTCTGGTGAAATATGGGAAGTGCAGTGTTGCAGCAACTCCCGTGAATTTTTCATTCCAGGTGATACCATAGCTGATCATTATTGTGTAACAAAGGATGACTGTAAAACTATTTGACATTCTAAATTAGCTTTTAAATAATGAGTAATATAGAAGACTGTTTACCAGATCTGAAGCTGTATATTCCGTTCAAAAAGATACAAGACCATAGTTAAATGTTTTAATTTTTATAAATCTTTGACCTGAGATGATTTGAAGAGATCTTTTAACACTGAAAGGCTGACTCATCTGTAATGCTGTATTCATCTGCTTAAAATATGCCCCCTGTGTAGTGAACTTCTGTTTCCAGTGCCTGAGACAATGCCTACACTGCTGACAGTCACACTGTGGAGTGGAAACCAGCTTTGTGAAATGTCATCAAAAATATTTGATGTTTTAAATGGAAAGAAGATGAAGGAAATATATTCGAAATTATTGAAAATTAATTTGTTTTTAAAAAGATGTCAGAATATGATGCTTTGAATTTTTTCACTTTAAGCAAATTATGTGTTTTAAAATGCCTAAAGGGACATCTTTATAATCCTTGCACCAATTTCCTAGTTATAGCTCTTAAATCATTCTAATTAAATCACTGTAATCAGTAGTGTGGATGAAGCTAAAACTGCTTCCTTACTGGAGGATTACCCTGAACTAGTGGCACTGAGTGAGCCCAGATGAAAACTACCAAGGTGATTAGAGGAATGGAGCAACTCTCCTACATAGAAAGGTTGAGAGAATTGGGTTTGTTCAGCCTGGAAAAGAGAAGGTTTAGGGGTGACCTAAGGGTGATTTTCTAGTAGGTGAAGGGAGTCTTCAAGGAAAATGAGGAGAGACTTTTTACAAGGGCACATAGTGACAGGACAAGGGGGGAGTGGATTCAAACTGAGAGTAAGTTTAGATTAGATATTAAGAATTAATTTTTTGTGAAGTGGTGAGGCACTAGAGCATGTTTCCCAAAGAAGTTGTGGATGCCCCATACCTGGCATTATTCAAGGCTGGGTTGGAAGGGCCTGTGAGCAACCTGGACCCTAAAGGGTTCCCTGCCAGTGGCAGATGGATTGAAACTAGATGATCTTTAAGGTCCTTCCAGCCCTAGCCAATCTATGAATCTGATTCTAATTTAATTTATTGATTTAAATTGGGGCAATTTTTTTTTAAATTCTGAAGGACAAAGAGGTTTTAAGAGATCTCCAAGCTACTCACTGAAATTCCCTATTTCCTGCTTTTTTGAATGGAAACTTTCTGCATTGCCAGATAGTGAACAAGCTGAAATTTTAATGTACTGACTTGATCTTTAGTATTCAACAATGTTACACATAAGTTACTGTGTGAAAAGAAGACGTCAGTTTTTTGTCTGTGAGGCTTGATTTGCATTTATTTCTGCCATGAATATGTCGTACTGCTGCCATTGCTCAATCCCTCTTTAAACTGAACTCGTACCTTTACAGCAGAATTAACTCAAGCTATAGCTTAGCTGTTGCCTGTAATATGAGACCTGTCCCTGTAGAGGAATCATAGCTAAGGTCTACTTTTTAAAAATTGAATCAGCTGGTGCCTATAAAATTAAACCAATGGTTAACTGTGGAGCAGATTTGTAGTTAGATGCCTTGGGGATGTTACATGCTCAGGTTTCTGTGTGGGAATATCCTGTATTTGGTTACTGATTTCTGTTGTTCACTGTTTTTAGCCCAACAGTGTGCTTTCAGACCATTTCCAATATTATTTGTTAATATCTAGTGTACACTTATGGTTGTCATATATCTATACAGACATTGAACAATCACTAGTATGAATACAGTGTCTTGTAGGTATCTTCATGATTTGCATGCATAAATCTTCAGTGTAGGTGTTGGTGGAATTATATTGTCAAATTTCAGATGCATGTTTTAAAAATCAATTTCAATGAATTTGAATAACTCAATGGATCCATAAATTTGTCTTTAAATCAACACTGAAGTAAGAGTGGTCAAAATGTAGGTAAATTCTGGGAAATTGTATTTCATTGACATCATTTGATATCTGCATGAGCACACAAAGGTATTTGAGATGATTCTGAGTGGGCTAACTTAGGTTATAAAACTCATTAAACTAATAAAGAAATACAACTTCTGATGCTGGCTTGCCAAAATTCAAAGTGATAATAATGCTTAGAAGAACAAATGAAAAAACCTGTATTATAAACTCTCTTTCTGAATAATCTCTTCTTTCTTTTTATTTTTGTTTGTTTTGTTTGTCTGGGTTTTTTTATTTTAGTTTAAGCAGTCTTGTAAAATCCAGTGAAAATGGCAAAGGGGTAACTTTCCGATCTGGAGCAGATGTGACTATGGACATAGGAGTCTCTGGCTTTGGGGGAGATTCTGCTATAGACAGAGCAATGCAAATGGTAAGGTTTAGTTCTCAAATAATTTTTTAAATTGTGTTCTTTTAATGCAATTAGTAGCTTATAGAAGGGAGCCTTTTATCTATAAAATGATGGTGAGATGATAAATGTGTTCTAGAAAAAGAAGTGAACAGTGATTGATAGTTTCCTGAAATAGCTTTTTGTAATTTGAAGGCAATGATATATATAGGATGTTCTTTAAAATAATGTGAATTTTTCCAAGATTTATATAGCAGAAATTAAGTCAATTACCCTCTTTCATCTTTCAGCATGTTCATGGAATATAAAGGGAATGAGTAGACAAATGGCAGCATTGTAACAGGGAATTTTTTAGGACCTTTGTGTTCCACAGAACAGTTTAAAATGTGTCGTTTTTGAAACCAAATGCTATGTTAGAGCATTCAGAGGTAAAACTCAAGGCTAACCACAGGATTCACTATTTTGGGCAATACAGTATAGATTTGACAATTTCTTAATTTATTAATTTTAAACAAATAATGTTTAACAGTTATGGGGGCATCATAAAGTGTAACTCTACTTCATTCATGTTTTGTTATGCACATCTGAGAAATAGCAGATCCCTGTGTTATTCCCATTTACCGCAAGAAGTACAATGACAAATGATTTTTATTTGTAGGAAACAGATCATGGATATGTTTGAATAGTAAGCACTTGCTGCCAAATATAAAGTAGAAACTCTCTAAACTGATGGTGAATAGATATGAAATGAAACAGCTAAAGAGGATAAGCTCCTAGTATAAAAATATGACCTTTGCCTAGATGAAGAAACACAGTCTTTGTTAAAATTAGGTGACTTGTGTAACAAAACCTCCACATGAACATTTCAGTAAACACTGGAAAAATAGCTTTAGGCTTGTATATTACCCCAAATCTTTTTCATGCACAAAGAACTTGACCGTACTCGGCATTTTCTGGCCCAATACCGACATACTGAAGTTCAAGCAATGCAGTTTACACATTGCCAATAACAGGTCTGGATCCCGACTATCTCTACTTACATGGTGTTAGAGTATAAACAAAAAATCATTACATTCACTGGAAAATAATTCAAAGAGGTTGTGTATAGCAGTGAAGAATGTGTATGTGCCTCCTAAAATTTTAATGTCATATATGCATGAGTAGATGTTGGATATTTTGCAATGGGGCTATTTTTAGTCAATCTAGTTTGAGGGAGCTGACAAGAGTCTACTGTGTTATAAAAACCCATATTCTGGTAGAAAAAAGCATAAATCCATGTGGCATGAAGCAGTGGTTTGTGAAAATGAGGCAGGTTTAAGTAACTAGCTGCTGTACTGTTACTGTGCTATTCCTTGCAAGTTCTGTCATGAGGCTGTGTCAAAGAACAGGACAAAGAGTCTGGGTGGGGTTTTGTTTTCATTATCCTCCTACCTGGTGTAACTCATCTGACATAAGTAAGGGGACACATTTACTGCTTTGTGTCAAAAAATACAGCAATCTACTTGCTGGGACAAAATGAATGAATCCCATTCTTTTGTATATCAACTACTGCTTATTAATTTGTATGTGACTTTGAAGTCTTTAAATTAAAATATTTATTTGGATATTATTTTTCCTTTGATATCTCTTCCTTGTTGAAGGTATGATTTGTGAAAGTCATCTTTCCTCATCATAAAATACTTTGAGTCAAGTATCGAAATTGGGGTGGGGGGGGGTTTGTCCATCTAGGAAATGGGGTAATATTGGGACAATCAGTAGTCCAGGCTGCTAAGTCAGGAAGTAAAAGTAAATTGATGTTGTGATTTTAACAGACACTAGGTTTTGTCTAAGGCTGTGTGAAAGTAAACATATGTTGTTCCCAAGATGAAGAGTTTGACTACACATTAATTCCTAGGAGTATGGAGGTGTTTATTCCGCTGCAGTTGTTGGATTTTTTTCCCCCATAGAACGAAAACTTTGCAGTGGAGTCGGGGAAACAACCAATCACGTTTGAAAATCCAATGTATACAACCAGAGATGGTGGAGCCAGCACAGCTGGTGCAGTCACAGTCATTCGGCCAACACTTGTAAGATAAATTTTGTCTTGACTCTCACCTTATTTTCCCTCATGACCACCTTTTCTTCTTTGAAGAATGTTGATTTTCTTTCTTCTCCTACAGGTAGCAGCAGCTGGTAGTGAGGAAAATGAAAATTTTGAAAATCCTGTGTATTCCTCTGTGATATCTACTAGCCCACAGGAAACCCCTCAGAGTACAGATGCACCTCAGGTAGGAAATAAAAATGCCCTAAGGCTGCCTTGTTTGTTTTCTGCTCCAGATCAGAAAAATTGAATTGTTAGGGATGCTGCAGTCAACTTATTGTAGTTTCATGCCCCTCAATAATTTCCCTTTTGTTGTTTTCAAGATAATTTTTTTCCTCTTTGATGTACTTGTCTGGAATGACAGGCTTCCATGAAGTAATTTGTTATTTTTTGTTGCCTAGCCTTTTGTGAATGCTTCTTTAGGTGAAATAACTTGTTCATCAAGCAAAAAAAGAAATTTGGGTTCCATGCTTAGAATTACAACATAGTGATATATGAACATCCATCTGAAGTCGCTGAGATAGCAGTCAATGCAAGTGAAATCCAACACTGTACTTGCAGTTTCCAGAGAAGCTTTGAAAAAAATGTATAAAGTTCTAATAATTTTTGTTTCAGGAATCAAAGTGGAGTTTCTTCAAGAGGAAAAAGAAACAAAACACTAATTTTGAAAACCCAATATATGCGGAGGTATTGTTTATATTATATCATTCTGGTTTTCAGCTAATGTACTGCTGGACTTTGTTCTTGCTTTCATAGGATAAAGATTATTGGTAGATTCTACTGCTATGTGGAACAGCACAGAAATTCCAGTCCAGGTCAGGGACTGAAGTGGTTGTGCGAGGTTACCAAATGTCATGCACAATGAGGTGTTGAGCAGACTCAGCTCAAGTGGCACAGCTGCTCCTGACATTAAGCACTAAAGTAGAAGTTCCAGTGTATGGAATAAATTTCATGTATTGTTTTTACTCAGCTCTACTATCTGAGGTGAAATTAGTATTTCATTTTGTTGCAGGTGGTGTTTTGCTGAAATAATTTACACCATGAAGTTTGACTTCAGGAATATTTATTTACTGTTTCTGAAAGTTAATGTTGGATGTATGGTGCATTAGAATGTAAGGTTTGATGTTATGATTATTGTTTCAGATGGAAAAGGAGCAGCAACAGGACACAGAAAATGTCCCTACCCATTCTCCTTCACTGCCTCCCAAGATTATTCTGAAGAGAGACCAACCAGTAGCTTACACAGCAACAGAGGATACATTTAAAGACACCGCCAATCTTGTTAAAGAGGACTCTGTGGTATAACTAGGTAACTCATTTAGGGAAGATTAGACACATCCATTTGCACATATATTTTTTATAAACAGAAGAGTAAGGTTCACATTCAAATGCTTTATAAAAATATATACGTCTTAGCCAATGGCTGGAGATGTACATTGAAACTATGCCTTGTTTTTTTTGACAAATGCCAATTTCTATTTTTATGAACAATTATCGTGATGTACTATATGTATATCTTTGCACTGAAGCTGTCTGAAAGTAATGTTATAAATATATTGTACATGTGTAAATTTTTTAAGATTATCTTGTTCAGTGATGTTGCTAGTAGAAATTTGTATGGAATCAATCATATATTTAAGGCTAAACTAATTATCTAAATGCTTAAAACTAAAAAACAAAAAGAACCAAACAAGGCAAATATAGGAACATTACTGATTTACAGGGTCTTTAGAGTATATCTTTTATAACAGCACCTTTTAAAACTTCTACTGGTGCTCTGGGCATCTTTGCCACCTATTTTATATAGTACTGTATGAAAAAATTGGTATCTCTTTATCTTGTGTTAAACAAAAGATGAAAGAGTCAAGGCAGCATTATTATGCTGAAGAGTTACCTGTGCAAAATGTTGTTCTTATAATATTTTAATTGCCTGAGATAATTTCCTCTCAAATAATAAGACACATACTTTTCTTCTAGGTTCCAATTAACACAATTCCATTAATAGTGTTCCTATGAAAACTGGGCATATTTAGATTTTAGTGCCACAACTACTTAATGAGCTTTTCTCTTGCTCATCAATGGAATACCTCTGTTCTTGGCTGGAGTCTGGAACTAATCTGTACTGTGAAGTAGCTAGATTTCTGTAACAGCTTATTTCCAAACAGCAAAATATGAAAGATATTGGTTCATTTCAGAAATTCTTCAGGTTTTTTTTTAATGTGAAAATTTAATTTTATTGACTATTTATTTCCTGAGGTGGATATTAATAGAAAGGGAAACAATTTTCACTAATGCAGTCTTTGTAGTTATCTGTTTGTTCCTATAACTTTCCATCAGAATATACTGTTGATCTTTTTAGCTCTTCTATTAATTAGCCAAGATAGTTTCCACAACATGAACCATTTGAGAAAACTCCGATTACACGACCATGTTCTTCAGCATTCCTGGCTAGCTTCTCATATAGAAGATTCCTGAAGTTATAATCATTCAGACTTTTGCTATTTGATTGTTTTATTTCTAAATTCTCAAAATACATACTATTTCTAATTAGAATGCTTTTAATTACATTGTAACATACTTTGATTAGAAAAGACAACTGGAAAATGATGCTGCTGAATAAGTCTAATAAACATATTATTTTATCACATTCCAATTCCATAATTTGTCGAGGCTCTATATACTTTTTTCAGTTGTGGAGACTTCAGTGCACTCTGAGATGAAAACAATGCTTTAGATGAAGTCAAATAAGAATACAGCTTACTGCTTCACACAACTCTCTAAAGTTCTTCATGTAAGATGTTGTCTTGATACTTGACTTCTCTGTAAGTATGAAAACTACCCTATAGCACACGTTCAATAAACTGGCCCTTGAAACAGCAAACTTACTGTTGAGAGACTGACAATCAAGGTAGTATGGACATAAGTGATTAAAACCTTATTTCAATTAACTTTGATGCTTGATTGAATTTGATGCTATGCTTTTTTTTCTTTAAGCACATTATGTGTTTTTAAAAGCATTTTCTTTTCTGAGTGCATTAATGTTGAAAATTCCTAGAGTCTGCGGCACAGCAGACACATCTATAAGGATTTCCTTGAGATGCATGGCGCTGTTCTTACAGAAAGGGTTCACAAGGTTGTTTTAAAGGGAGAAGGCAGGGCTGACCCTTCCAAAAGACTTGCCTGCAGTATATACCATGAGAAAAAGTATTGTCAGTTTTGGGAATAGTCTTTGTCAACTCAAAGATTTGGAACCAGTGTTGGTGAAAACTGCTAATAAGTCAGCCATGCATCAGAAATACATTTTTTTTCCCTATAATAATTTTAACTTTTCAGATATGGAAGAAAACAGTCCCTGGCTTACTCTGTAGTTCCTAGTGTGTAGGTTTGGTTGTTTAGCATATCTGATGGTGAAGGGTTCCTAAGCTTCAACTGGGACTCCTCCTCTCAGTAGCATAGCTACTGAATACCCTTCTGATTATGCATCCTTCATCAGTGTACCCTTCTGATTACGTAAAATTTAGGTTTTGGTACTCTGTACAACACAAGTTTTAGATTATACTCATAACTTCATTTTTCACTTGTACTCTTTTTCCCTTATCTGGACAGTCACTGCTTGAATTCTTAAATTTTGGACTCTTTCTGTTTCAAAGAAAGCTGATTTTTAGAGATTTCAACAATTGTCTGTAATCTGCAACTATAGAGCTGATAATTTATACCTTTAATTTTTTCATATACATTCTCTTTAGAGCTGCCAGGCCAGATAGAAAGATTTCTCTGTCTGCAGGTACTTATTGTGAAATGAAGTAAATTACATTTATTCTTGAAGCCATTTGCTAGAGAATAGAACTTCAATGAAATACTTAAAGGTTACTAGCACTTTTTACATACTGTCCTTTTTTTGCCCATTGCAAGCACACACATATGCCCTCTCACACACAGTGATGAAACTTCTTTTCTTATGTTTGGAGTTCTGACCTGCACATGGTATTTTTTTAAGCTTAATTGAATTGCACATTAATGATTAATCACCAGCACTGCACTTCAGCAAATAAAACCTTTACCCCTTCAATTTTAGTATCTCTAGGAACATCAGTCTGTGAGCCTCTGGCCAACTGCTTAAGAGATAGAAATAGTGTACAAAAGACACAGTAACCTCAACTAACGTTTTGCCATTCTGAACACACTCTGTAAAACTGAAAGAATTTGCTATAGCCTACGCTAATGACCTATTTCATCTGATAAGAGAAATAATAATCCATTAACTTGAAAAACACACTAAGGATGAAATAAATATGAATGCATATTGTTTTTGTATTTTCCCCATAAACTATATTAATATTAGGAATAAAGTTAAAATATGTATTTTGACACTCTGTTTGCACAGAACAGTGGAGTTTTGATTTTTCCTAGAATTGCATATCTGTAAAATTGCTTGTGGTTTTTTTCTGCAGAATTGAATAATCAAGTGGTCAGATATATAATTGTAATTTATGAAATATGCTGCAATAGCTGGACTCTGTTATTATTTGACTTCGTGTCTTGTGTGAATAGTATTAACTAGCTTTGTAGCTGAAAATTTTATGAATGCAGATCCTATAGAGGTATAATTTCTGAGCAACAGCCTTGAAAAAAAAGCTGGATTTACAAGCCTACCTGTGAACTCAGAATTTCAGGTAAGGTGTGGTGAGGGATGGAGAAAGTGTCTTCTGAAAATAATTTTAACAGTCTAGTAACTGGTAAAGAAGAGGACATCCAGTTTTGATAGGATAAATATTTATTTCTGCGTAGCTGATATGGTTTTAATACTAGACATTAATTAGAACTCCATGAACTGGTCTCCTGCTCTCTGCTGGAGCTGGAAATGTAATATGCAACAGCATATCAGACAAACAGCTTGGGGCATAGGAGAGAAACAGCCAGAAGAACTTTGCATCCCATCCAGCTCTGTATCGTGTCCTGGGGTACTTTGCTATCAGGGCATGTTCCATGCATTTTATGACATTAGAAATATCATAGTCACACAGCATTTTCACTGATGATCTTTGGGCTTTTATATCTGTAAACAAAAAAATAATACCAAAAGCAAATCTGTGCAAGAGTGTTCTTTATATACAAAGGTTTGGCTACAGCTTCAGGCTTGCTTTAAACTACAGTCTCAAGTGCTGAGAGTACTATAGCTAAAGCAAAGCAGAGACAATAAAGGCTGCAAAACACCCAGAAGTCCAATAAGCAAAAATCTCCCTGGCCTATACTGTGAGGCAGATGTTCCATACAGTATGTGCTGTGTCACATGCACTAACTTTTCAGATATCACTAAGCAATAAACATAGCATATGGTCATGCTCATTCCCACTGGGCATCCTACCTGTAAGAATTGAGGGACTAAGAAAGGTAGCATGACCTTGTATCTCACCAGTCTCATGTGTGAACTAATATCTCAGGCCTCATCTAACATACACATGGTAAAGAAGAATCAGGGATGTGTCCCGAATGAGCATTAATGATGTCTAGTAAATGTTCACAGAATCACAGATAGGTTGAGGTTGAAAGGGACCTCTGGCATCAAGCCCCACTACTGAAGCTGGATCATCTAGACCAAGCTGCCCAGGACATGTCCAGATGGTTTTGAATATCTCCGAAGATGGGGACTCTACAACTGCCCTGGCAACCTGTGCTAGTCCTCAGTCACCCTCACACTGAAACATTCAGCAGGAACATTCTTGTTTCAGTGTGTGCCCATTGCCTTGAGTCCTATCCTTGGACAACACTAAAAAGGGCTTGGCTCTGTTGTCTTTACAGCCTCAGTGCAGGTATTTATATATGTTGATAATATCCCCCCTGAGCTTTCATGCAGTCCTTTTTCTACTTACATTCAACTAGGTATTTTTCTCCATAGGAGTCTCTGACCACAGGAGTCAATCTGTTCCAAAGTTTGAAGAGGTATTTCTCAATGATATCTGAATGAACTTCTTCTGCCTTAAAGAAACCATGCTCAACAATGCTTACTTTCACTCCAAAATGCTGCATTTCTATCCTAGAAACAAAAAAGAAACAACCCAAACACCCAATAATCTCCCTGACCAATAATGGCACAGCTATGAATCATAAGTAAGTTGAAAATCTGTCACATGAATATTTGAGACATTGATTCTTATCTTCATATATCAGAATTATTTTGAAATATTCAAATTAGCTTCATATCAGTCCTGTAAAAGCAGAGCAGACAACTGAGGAAAAAAAAAAAGCAATGTCCAGTAGATTCACAACTCTCTGTGTGGTTTATGTTGGACTCATGCAAAGGATGTAACAGCCAGGTGCATCTTAGTCATGTATTATCATACTAAAGCTTTTGACAATTTCATGTAGTGTTGCATCATTTTAGTTCACAGCAACAGCAGAGAAAAAGTAAAAGTTAAAAAAATTTTTTATTGGATTAGAACTTTATTCTCTATCCTATTGTTAAATGGCTATGGTTAAATGATTAAATGTTAATGCAATAAAGATTAGTGGGTTTTGTAATGTAATTTCAAGTTTCAGTGCAACTCCTTTGGGGTGAAAACAGCATCTTTTTCTTGCTGGGCAGCTCAAGAGACCCAGGCAGCCATGTTCTACAGTGTGTAAAGGAATGGACCACATGTACATTAGCCGTTAGTTTCTATTTTTTGGGGTATGTGCTTTCTTTACCTAAGCACTCATAATGGTTTGAAACCAGCTCTCCCAGTCATTCTGACTCATGAAGACTTGACTCACTGGGCTGGGCCTTAGCTTTCTAGAAGCAGTACAGTACAACTGGTTTCAGCAAAGGGTGCTCAGCTTAGTTTTCTGAAGTTACAATAACCTTTGTTAGTGTGACTGCTGTCTGGAATCGCCCAGCTCAGATTGTTGTGCAGAATTAGAGCGAAATATACAGGCAAGTATAATTTGCCCAAGAAACAGGATGTCTGACCAGGCTACATTGTTGATTTACGTTCAGATATGCGCTGGATTCACATGCCTGAAATCTGAACACTAACTACTTGTCTAGGATATGAAAATTTGCAAAGTGCAGTTCATTGCTGGGTCTGTCCATAATACTGGAGATTGAAATCTTTAAAAAGTGAGCAGTCCTCTTATTTTCCTTTTCCCCTTTAGGCAAGACTTCCTCAAGAGAGGAATCAAAATGGGCAAACATACAGTCACGCTTCCTCAGCAGGTGTGGAATCTGTTCTTGGGTTCATGCATGTGTTTCTGGCTACTCACCGTAAGGTATCAGAGAAAGCTTCCATACCCCATTTGGACAGATTGTAGCCACCCCCTACAAAAGCCATGAGACCTTTGGCATTAATTAGATTGACAACTCTTCCCTCAGCTTTTTTCAGAAGCGGAAGAAGCTTGAGTGTGATTTCAATCAATCCCAGTAGGCTAACATCCAGGACTGAATGGAAGTCTTCAATCCTCAGCCAGTCAATGGGGCCTACAGGTGCTGTTCCTTCAGCATTGCTCACCAAGCCAAAAAGCCCTAGGAGGAATGCAAAACCATTTATTTCAGTATATGGCAATATCTTTCCCTAGAGTATAATGTGTGCATTGGGAACCAAGCACAGAGTCTGCAAAAACTTCAGTGAGATGAATACAGTTATCTGCGGTTTGCTCGGATGATCTGCTTTGTACACCTGGTAAAATTTGCTGAAGAGCATGGGTAAAGTGTTAAAGGAAAACTGTTTTGTTTGGAGATGTCGGCCACCGTGCTGGGCTTTATTATCCAGATCCGCTCAAGTATATGGGCTCCTAATACACGCTTGTATTCTTGTGAAAATCAAATAATCTGCATAGAAGTGGAGAGACTGATTTTTCTGCTTTGGGGTCTAAAGGTCTGAACCAAATGTGTAAAATTAGTCAGTGGTTCTAAAGATACTAGCTTAGCCCTGTGTATTGATAATACTGCTTTACTACCTTTATAAATTACTCGAGGAACTTTAGATAAATAGTGACGTTTCCAAGAGCTTGCTGAGGACAGCCTGTGCCTGAGGGGAGAGGCCGAAAGTCCAGCACTCAGCCTCCATAAAGAGTCTCACACACTGAGGTGAAAGCTTCAGCCGTGACTATCCTGGCTGAGAACCTGTGGCTTTCTACAAGATGGGAGCAAGAGCCTGCTGGAGGGGGTAAGTGCTAATCATTTTGTTAAACTTGCTCTCAATCTCTGCATTCAAGAATGGTCTGGAAGACTCATGATGAGGCCAAAAGCTCTTTACAAGCTTTGAGGAGAAAGTCCTATGGTAGAAGATACATGTTTTAGGTACTTAATTTATTAATAAGCCTATTGAATAATTGGTATAACTGTGTGTTATAACTGTGTGTTACAACTAGTAGTGCCCTTTGGTAGCCTTTAGTCTGAACTATCAGTGCTGATAAATGTGTATTGCCACAGCTGAATATATTTACCATGCAGATCTTTTTAGCACCCTTTGCCAAACTCATCACTGAAGTCTCATAGGTATCCAAGGGTAAGCTCTTCCTCTTTTACAGGAGTGCTCAGAGATGTATGATGGGGTAGTGAGAGCTATCTATGTAACAACTCCAAGAAAACTGGCTGAAATTCCAAGTGTTTAACTGTTACAGTTAGTGCAATTTTTGAGTACAATGCAAATGTCAGACTTATCCAGGCATGCAAAAATATACTCTTCTGTTTACTAGAGGAGGGCTGCAGAGGCCCTGAATTAACCATTTTTAATTGAGTGGGCTGAATTTGTCAAGAAAATGTTCTGGTACCAGTTAGTACCTTCCTTCCACTGACATTCTTCAACTACACCAGAAAGAGTTTAAAAACATACCTGGGAACGATCTGGTTTTAACAGACCAAGCAAGTAGATTTTTAGGCATCCTGTTGATGAAAGCAATGAGCAGCATTGCTGGAGTGAATATCTTTGAACTGAGAAATGACAGAACTGAGGAGTGAATGTGTTTCATCAGTAAGATTAAAAATGCCTCTGCAGTGAGTAGAGAGGCAACAGAACTTTTTGCTAGACCAGATTTAGTTATATTGAATCATCTTTCTGAGAAGTTGTCTTGTCACTTACCCTTGCCAGCTGTCTGTTCAGTCACAAACACCACAGCCCTGGCAATGCTGCTGGAGTCTGCTAAGTTCAGATTCACTGTCTTCAGTGAGAGTGAAGAGCAGGACTGTAGCTCTTGGCTTCCTTTCTCTGTGGCACATGCAGCAATGACACAAAATCCCTTTTTGTCAAGCCATTTAGCCAGTGAGTTTCCAAGTCCAGTGTCACAGCCTGTTATGAAGACATGCTTTCCATTCAGATTTCTCACTCTGTATCTGTCTCTGATGATCCAGTAGATGATAAAAGAAAGTATGGAAGCCAAAATTGCTATGTGCAATGAGTCTGCAAGTGAGAGCTGAAGCAAATAAGTTAATGAAGTGGAAGTGCAATGAAGCACATGTGCTCAGCCAACCTTCCAACTTCCTGAGGCACAACTCCTGTAAGGGGCTTTGTTTCTGGTTGCAGCCCTTCCAGGCACCACTGTACGTTAGGAGAGAGCAGGAACAGGAG
Source organism: Phainopepla nitens (assembly GCA_013400175.1). Lineage (NCBI taxonomy): Eukaryota > Metazoa > Chordata > Aves > Passeriformes > Bombycillidae > Phainopepla > Phainopepla nitens. Next base: position 2,056,549 of record VXBQ01000415.1, on the reverse strand, counting down.
CTTTGGCACAATGCAATCGGGATTCATGAATAAAGCGCGCCTTGACAAAACCTTCTGTATCTTTATTTTTAATAGATTTCTGCTGTGCTGACCAGACTTTCTAGTCAGCTCTGTCCTTTAAGGGCATTTCAGACTGAAAGGAATGACCTTAGCAGTTCTGAAAGTTCTTTTTTTGTGGACATTGGTCATTATTTATGCTGATACCAAGAGAGAAATTCCCCTGGGAAAAAGGATGATTCTCTTTGTTGACTTGTATGATGCTACCCAGGCTGCTTTTCTAATCTGTAACATGGAAGCAGAGTGACCCCAAGAACAACCCAAGAGAAGTATAAGCTGCAGTGATGGATCTGATGACTAATTTGTTATGTGACTTGTGTTATGTGACAGTGAATGATTTGCTCTCTGCCCCTTAGACAAGGTAGACTTTGGGGCAGTGCCTGAGTCTTCTGTCACTTGTTGCCTGTGTAGCAGTGATACACAGCTTTGCTTAGACGCTTGGCTTTCTTGCTGTGAATGTCCCTGTTAAATTTGACAAGGATTGCAGTGTTCCTGATTGTGTGCACTTTGAAATCATCTTCGTAATTTTGCACTGTGTTGGTGGCATTTATTTTCTGAGAGGACTCAGAGCTTGCTCTGACAAAGCGCCACTACAACTATGTGAAAGCACTCAGGCTAATGCAGGCTTTTGTGATGTAAAATAAAGTCTGAAAACAGAATGTTGCAGCAGCTGATCATAGATCGCCCCAGTCCATTTGCAATGATGTGCCAGGCAATGATATCATTTGACTGCCCATTTAGAATTTGGAGCAGAGCTAGACACAAAAAGAGAGAGGAGTTGCTGTCAGCAGGCTCTGGTAACCTCATGCCACTAAATCATAGCGAGGGATTTGGCAAGCTAGTGCAGTGATATATATACATAACTTTAGGACTCAAATTTTCTTCTTTCCTACACAAAATTAAACAAAATAATTAGAGTTTTGGGCAGACAATGAACCTAATTGAAAACAGGACTTGTAAATAACATCTTCCTTTCTTGGCTGTGCTGCAGGGAGGAAGCAGTGGGCAGTGAGCTCGCACTACTGGAAGGCAAGTTAAATTTGAAACTGGGCTCTGTAGATAAGTCCTGGAGTGTTTGGCCAGGATGCCAACCTGGTTTATGTAAGGAAAACACCTGAGATTGCTCTGGTTAGTGTTAACCACTGTGTTTATGTAGCAGTAATTGGCACAGAAGCTCTGTAAAACAAAAGGCTCTAGGGGAGACAGTTGAGAGGGCAGCACTGTGGAGTCTCCACTGCTCTTCTTTTCCCTGTCAGCTGTAGGCCAGTGCTACTAAGTCTGTAATTACTAACTGCCTAGTTCTTGCCATCTGCTAGCACCCCTTCTCCAGTAACACAGCCACCCGAGCATCCTGGTAAGTTTTGCTCTGCTGAGCCTTCTCACTATGTATTCTGCTAGATGATGTCATTACTGCTGGAAGGAGCCTGGGATCAGGACCAAGAGAAACAGTCTCAGTTAAAGTTTTCTTTCAAGAAAATCCTCTAATTCTGTGAATATACAATATTATCCAAAATATCTCTTGTTTGATAATTGTGAAGTTCTACAAAAGCCAAAAAAAAAGCCACCTGGCTTCCAAGATCATATTGATTTTGAAATAGCTGCATGGAGTGGCAAAACAGTGCATTTCCAGAGAAAATGTCAGCATGATATTTCAAGAGTATTGATGTATCTTCATAAATATTTCATTTGGATTAATAATGTAGCCAGTAAATAGCTAAAGGCAAATTCTGTTTTCCATCAAACTTTGATATTTGCCTGGCAAATTGAGAACTTGTGTGATAGAGCTTGACTTCTTGTGCCTACATATGTGCCATTATAAAAGCAATTGATTTTACAGAAAAGCAGCATGACTGCATTGAGAGCCCTCTAAGATCCGTAGATAACTGCAAAGTACAGCATCCCTCTGCTTCTATGCACTTAAAGAAACTGAAGCACATAGACCCCATATCAAAGGAGGTTATTAATGATTTACTCCCACAGGAAGTTTGTTTATGCCAAAGAATTTCAGGCTGGGGTGAAGTCTGGGGCCTGTATGTGCTTTGGATGTCTTCACCCCCCACTATGCAGGCAGTGCAAAACTCCAGAAGTCAGTGCTCTGCAATGGGTAGAATGAACTACCAGGCATCATGGGGAAGAACTACCAATAGGAAATTTAGGCACCGTGGTTCTTCAGAATGAGCGCTCACGTGGCACACAGTGGAAGGTTTAGATACATCAGGCAGCACACTGAAAGATCATTCAACAGCTCTCCAGAGTCACCCTTCCATAGCTACAAACCTCTAGTTCTCAATTAATTAATCTAACAAATTGGCAGGCACAAAACATCAGATCTCTTACTCTTAAGTGAGCTATTCCAGACTATGCAGAGCTTTGCGCTTTTGTTTTATGGAAAAGGAGTGCTTTTTTGTATACTGCGTAAATATATGATAATTTGGTTTGGTGGTCAACAGATAATCTAAGATCTTTATTAATATGTTACTTATGAAAAGAAATGCACCTCCAAACTCTCCTACACATCATTTTGTAGGGAGATGAATGTATTTTGGTACAATAAGTTTTCAGCATGATTGTATTTTCTTTGTATAGCTTGCACTTCATATTTTTACCACAGCATCCTAAAAGCCCCAGGAAAACAAAACCATTTAAAATCTTAGGTCACTGACCCAGTATTTGAAAATTGAAGTAGGGAAAGATTCCACATGTTGGGAAGAGCATTTCTGATTTAGCATTTTATTCAGACCCTGTAGGTGCTAAGATAAGCAACAATTGTTAAAATTACTCTAGAAAGGAAGGGACTGCATGTTCTCTTGTCTATGCACTAGAAAACAAATGTTTAACTCTCTTAGATATCCTGCAAATGCATTTAATAGGTACTGCTAACTATAACAATAGAAGCAAGTTCTACTCACATTCTGGGGAGACATCTGCAAGCTCAGTCTATACCTCCAGGTGCTTATGAGTTGCCTTCGCCAGTTATTTCCAGTGTCAGAACACAGAAACAGCTCAATTAGCTCATAAACTTTTGCACCAAGACCCCCATGTTGGTTTAAAAAAAAAAAATCTCATAAATTCTGTGTCTGGTGGTACTTTCCTAATTGATGCACATCAGCAAGGCCCCTCTCCCTGCTATGGCTAATGACTTGTACTGTGATCTGTCTATTTTAGGGATGTACTTGGTATTAATCTTCTGGCTATGCTCTATGCCTGCTTCACCTATATACCTATGTTGTATAAGCACTGTTGACTATATATAGCGATTTAAAGAGCCTAGGGGATCGCCAAGGCTCATTAAGGAGAACTAATCTACTGACCTGAAAGGACTGATCTGTGCTTTGTCTTGGAATCAGCAGGAGTCCTTCTGTTGATTTAATAGAGCTTGCTTCAGACCTCTCCCTTTTCTCTTGCATGTGAACAATGCTATTGTTGATGTGACTTAATCTCTTAAGATACCTCTTTATGTATGAAAACTGTCAGGGATTAAATTATTTTTACTACTCTAGGGGAAGTTTTTTGATACTTGGAACAAATCAATTTCAACTTGCAACATTTCTCAAATAAATTCTCAAATACTACACACTGTACAAACAGAATCTCTACAGTTTGTATGGGCACAGATGCTAACATATGATTATGGATGTCTGGTTTGCTTAATCTCTGGCCCAGAGTCTGGTGGGCACTTCTGGTCCAGCTCTGAGTACTACTGCGTAAACACGGCAGCAGAATTTCTTTTCCCTTCACCTGTCTCTTCACTGACAGTGCTGTGCGGTGCCAGGTGCATGGCAAGCTTGGGCAAAGACTGTTCTCAACAGCAAAATGAATGAATGAGCTTTTTTGTGAAAATTGATTTCAAACTAACTGAATGAGTAGGAAATTAAAACTGAGGAAACCAAGTGAAGTGGTAGGATGGAGCTGGAAATGAACTTGCCCATACAGTTGAGTAGATGATGGCAATGGCAGCCTGTCCCAGACTGGCTGGTGACACCTGGTCTGGCTGGTCCCTGACAAGAGCTGCAGAGTTCTTAGTTCATCCTCTGCATGGTGGGCAGCTCTTTGCCCCTAGTTTCTCTCCCTGCTCCCTTTGGCTTGGGCCTGGAAATTCTTACTTCTTTTGCCACTCTTGAGTGCCACAAGCTGCAGTATTGGTTGTTACTGTACTTTCAGCACTCTTAGGGCAGGTGGGTGTTGTATGCATCTTACTGGAGACATGGGGTTCAACAGGTGGCTGTCAAAAATTTCCTCTCCAGGACAAGCCTGGCAGAAGTGCCTGCATAGCCCTGTCTGGCCTGATTTTAATGATAGGCTCTCCAGTGTGATTGGAATGACTACAGAACAGCACTCCACCAGCATGCAAAGCCTGTCACAGGGAAACCCTGTTCAATCAGTGTCAGGTCAGGGGTCCTGCTGTTGTGGGTAGCAATCCTTTGCCATGCAAGTGTAGGAGAGAAAAACACAAAAGGAGTTTCTCTTTCTCTATTGCTGTTTTTTTTTTTCCTTAGCAAACTGCTTTTGAACTGCAGAAAGTAATTTCAGAAAGCTGAATAGAACCTGCTTAGCATCTCAGAAAACATTAAAATGGGGAATTTTCCTTCTTCACAGAGTATCACCTAGAGTAACTCTCTCAGAACACAGCATGTGGGGAACCTTACTTGAAAAGAAATCACATATGCAAAATCTGAGCTCTGTTCACAGTTTCTGTTAGCTTGGCATGGGACAGGCTTTTCTCTGCAGAAAGCAGACCTTGACTGATTTCCTGTTGATTCCTTACGTGTATTTTGTAATGAAATCCCTGACTCTTAGAAAGGAAAAATTGCCATACTTGAACCATAACACTGGGGAAGGAAATTTGGTTCTCCAGGGAAAAGCAAGAAGCTAGAGTTATCCCTGCTGAACAGGTGATGGTGTTGAAGCACACATTGTGCTGACTCTAACAAGCCAACCAAATCCAGGTTCTGTGGATGTAATCCCCCAGGACCTTCTGACCTTGTGGACCTTAAGGGTCTTCCCCCATGAGATGTCCCTTCTAGTCCTTAAAAACATATTTCTAAATATGTTTTCACCTGCCTCGTGCAGCCTTGTGAACAGGTCAGATTTTGCTACTCATACACAGCACACCATGGTTTGGTTCCTTACAGAAGTCACTGGCTACTTTTGCTGGCATTTGAGAAAATGAAGCATCAGGTCTCAGGAGAGTAAATGTCAGCAGAATCTGGTCCTCCATACAGTGAGAAGTAATACATTAGGCAACTGATATTCTTTCTGCATTTATAATTTTAAAAATGTATTTACAGCTACTGTGCCCTGTCTCAAATCCTGTTTATATTTTCTTACAAATGTTAACATTTGCAGTGATAGTGTCTCACAGCAGCTAATGATATACTTGTGGTCTGACAGGGACTGAGTTCAACCAAACAAACTTTAATTTCTAAAGATAAAGATCAGAGTTGGTGGTGTCATTTCACAGTTTCTTTGTTTCCCTAATCAATCCTTTTGATTGAATCTTCTTGGTGGAGAAAAGATAAAAAGCTTTAGCTTCTAGAAAGCCTCTGTGTGAAACAAGAAAGTCCAAAGATCAAAAGACAAACAGCCCCTGCTCCAAGAGGCTTGGTAAGTGTCTGTTTGACAGGTCCTGAATGGCTGCTTCATCACTGAGGCTAGCAGAAGAAAGGGACTTGGTTTCTATTTGATTTCTAAATAAATAAATAAACAATAATGACAGAAAAAACACATTGAGCACATTGATTACATTAGCAGATAAAAGTTTTTCTGTTTGGGAGTTCACTCAAAAGTACATGTGAACATGAATAATTAATCTTTAACTGAGATTTGAATAAATCTTTCTAGACCAAATACGTGTGGATAGTCATATTGAGGTGCAGATGCATTTCAGATTAGCTTTTCATATGACAGTATTTCCAAAAAGTCAGAATGATGAGGAGATATAATTCTACTTTGCAAGGCTTTCTCAGTGAGAAATGTATTGCTTCTTTTGACAAAAATGTCTGAAATTGCCTCACCTTTTTGAAAATACTCCTTCCCATATTTCATTTTTATATCAGGGAGAAGCTTACTCCAAAAATAACCTCTTCCTCTTTTGTAATCTTTGCTGGATTACATAATGCTGTTTTGAACAGTCTGGGTTGAATGCAACAAACCTTTGCTCCAAAAGTTCTCATATCTTTCCTGAAGGCAGCCCAATGATTTAAGTGCTTTAGACATTATTATTATTATTGTTGTTGTTGTATTTTTTTCTGTACTAACACTTCTGTCTTTATATGGCACTCAGCCCACAAATACTGCAAAGTTTATTCATGATTGTGAACTTGTCAGCTTGTTGTCCATAAATGAAGGAGGGGTGAGCTATCTTACCTGCTTCCCAGAGTGAGAATGTGCATATACAGTAGCTGACAGTGTATTTCAGATCCTAGTTCTCAATGCAGTAAATCATTAGTTATCTGACTTGTCTGAAAGACTGGCTGGCTGCCTAAATGCAAGTGTGTAGAGCCAATTTACATACCTTAGGAAATCCCTTCTTTAGGGAAGACCTCTGGCTAGTGGTAGGATTTCTTCTGGCCCCATCTGGTATCAGTCCTGTGTAAGTGTCCTGGTATCTAAAATGGCACTACATGTTTTTAGACACACAAATTGCTCCTTGTCTGTGCTACAAGAAGCCACCATGGTAGTCCCCAGAATTAGTTTGCTGTGTTCTCTAGATATTTGTAACAATTGTGATAATTAAGAGAAAACACTTCAGAGAAGAAAGCTTTGACAGAAGTTATTATTGTGCAATAATTCATGGTATGTATTTTTTCTAGATGGGTGGATGTGAAAAATTTCTAGATGCACTTTTCATGTTGCGAAGACATCTCAGTTTGGAATTGATTTGGATTGATTTGGAAAACATCCCTGGGTCCTCAGAAACTGTGGGAAAGGTGGAAAATATGAAAATGTAAACCAGCTTGTATCAGTTCTTAAGAGTTCAGTGAATTAATACTTTTGCTCGTCTGACTGTACTCACGGTGTTTTGAGGGGAAAAAAATCACTTTGGCCTGAAAACAAACTTAGTTCAAATAAAAGCAATTTGTCAAGTTATAAGCAATTTTATGAAGAGGTCAAATGGAGATTGGAATTTAGCAATAAGTACAATTGGTGTTATGGCACATCATAATAGACCAAATTTAAGACTCAAATTTAGTAGGATCCACCCAGTAGGATCTTGGGACTTTGCAAGCTCTACTTCAGTAGTGCTCCTGCTGAAATCAATTAGCACTGGGAAGGGCAGCAGCATCTTGTCTTTCACAACTTGTTGGGTCAGACATATGGGATTTTTCCGGTTTCCATATGTTTTGCAAGCAGTATTCCAAAACAGTTACAGTCAGATTTGTTCAGTAGAGTGCATATGTAATTTTTGCTTTTGATAGAATGAGTGATAACTTAGAAGCCATTTCTTACATGTATTCAAATTCAAAAACAAAACCACACTTGTTAAGTGGAATTTATTTAATTTGTTCCCTAGCTGGGTAACACAGCATGGGAGGTGCTGAGCACTTGTGCAAAAACCCAGATAAGCATGTGAGTGCAAACAGTCCCAATGAAGATTCCAGGAACTGGATTTCTGTTCTGACAATGATGTATTGATAACCCTGACTTTTTGAGCACATTCCCAAATATTTATCTATCACTAACTAGATGTACAAAACATCCCTCTAGTGAGATCTTCTTTCATGAAAGGTAACAAACACACGCTTGTCAAATGTCAAGTAAAATAAGCTGTTAATGTGGCATGATATTTTGAGGAAAACTCTCCTGCCTTTTTTTTTTTTTCTTGAGCAGAAATGAGAATTGGTGATACAAGAGTGAGCCTGAGGCCAGCAGGCAACAAGAAGTCAAGCAAAGCAAGCAGGACCCTGAACTTTTCCCATTACTGTGGATACTGAAGCAATGCTACCCAGAAAAATGCTTTATTTTACTAAAACCTTTGGTTGTCAATGCTGAACTTTCAGGAAAGAAGGGAGCAAGTACTGCCTCTTTGCCTCTGAAGCAATAAATTTGCACTACTAGGCTGTGGGAGTTTGCCTGTGGTCCTTGAGCAGAGGAAGGAGGGTGCAGGTTGGAGCTCTTCACCTGCTGAACTGAAGCTTAGGCTGTGTGAAAACATCAATACTGCAAAATACGTTTGGGAAGAGCCTGCACATCTGGGATTATACTTCAATTGATTTAGTAGTGAATTTATAAATAATTACTGATGATGGATGAAATTCTACGTAGAGAAAAAGTTGAGTTATACTTCCCTATGAGCACTCTTGGCCCAGAAAACAGGGGATGTCTAATGCAGTCAACTAAAAAAGGATTTAAATAGATTGAAAGGAGTACAGAACTTTTTAGAGATTGCTTATGGATAATCCATCTCTTGCAGGGCAAGATGCAACAAAGTTGCACTTACTATGGTCAAATTCTCCTCTGGCTAAGCTTAATTTAAAAGGAAATTGCAATCACTTGACGTGTTTTTAAGCCTAAGAAGAGGAACAAGATTACTGCTTTTATTTTCTTCTCATACATCCGCTTTCTGCTCTGACATGGCAGGTTCAAGATATCCATTTTTACTGCAAGACTATGGCTGCTCATGGTGCTTTACATAAATATGTATGCTGGTGAAATGCAGCCTCTTGTGCTGGCTGGAAGTAACCCAGCATGTTGCAAAAGTTGCAATTGAGAGATGCTAGTTTTTATTGCTTTACTTCCTCTGCAGCATCACGAGTGAAGAAAGTAAGAAGTAGTAATTAGGTAACTGCCTTTCCTGTATAGTATTTCAGAGCTCCTTTAGGTCAAGGAAATTTTTCTCTTGGCATACGTATCCATGCAGAACAGACCCAGCACATAGGCTGGTTTTCCTTCTCTTGCAAACCCTATAAAAATTACCATTTTCTGCATAATATCCCTTACTCTGCTTGGAGCTGCCATATTCCTTTGCCAAAGCCTTCATTTGCCTCCAGCTGTCTTGCAGTCTGGGTAGTCCTTGGCTGTTGCTCATCAGAGCCAGGCTTGCTTCTGGAGCCTGTGTAGAGACTTGCCCTCTGTGGCACAGAGGGATTTGTTTTCCTGACACTCCTGCCCGCCCACACCTCCCTGTCCTGAGACTTCACCGTGCCACAGAGCTACACCGCGCGTCTGGTAACGCTCGTGCAGGCCATGGCAGCAAGCCAGGGGCCCAGGGTCAGAGACACTCAGAGAATAGTCCCTCTAGAGAAGGAGGCAGAACTGTGTTTCATCACACCCTACATCAGCTATAATGTATATTAGTAAATCAATATAAAAAAACCAGAGTTTTGGCAGGATCTGTAAACTGGTCAATAAACAAAAATAAAAGCCAATTTAGCGGGACTGAAGGAAAAGGGCCTGTTTTTGCCATGACATGTCTACAAACTTGGGACTTAAATTGATGTCTGTGAGCTTTAATCAATGCATGGGACTTCATATCAAATTAATAAAAATGCTGTAACCACAGGGTTTTCAGTTAGAGTGCTTTTCACAATCTGTTTTATCTCCAGCCTGCCAGGGAGACTGACAGGTCCAGTCTGTCTGCAGTGATCCAGCTTTGCAATGTAAAGATCTACCTGCATTTTTTTATAGAGGCCACAAACCAAAAATGAAAAAAAAAACCCAACAAAAAAACCCAAAGGGCTCATGAAGAAAAAAAATTATATACTTTTATATTTATATTTTATATTTTTATTCTGTAAGCAAAATGTTTCCCTTCTACTCAGACCATGACACAGGGGAATTATTCTGGCAATATTGCTCATATTTAATGAACTGAATGGTATCTATAATGTACCAAATTTAAGAGACTTTGCATGTGTCCTCTATGAGAATTCAAGGATGGGAACATCTGCCCTCAGTCTCCTTGATCTACTGAAGTCCCACTCTCTGTTGCTTTAGTGCAGTGGCTAATTATTCATTCTCTGAAGGGCTGACTCTAGCAAGAAAAACTGAGTTTCCCTTCCCAGAACATCAGAAGGAAACAAAGTACAAAAGGACTTGGGGAGATGGAGTGGATTTGGTTAATTTTTCCACCAACAGCAGTAAAAAGGGGAAGGTGACTGTGAGCTTTATATTCTCTTCACTCTGCACAGACGCATGATTTTTCAGCATAGATTCATTTTTATGTCTGATGTCATAAAGTCAGGTCAGAATTTATTAATCCTCAGAATATTTTGTGAGATGATTTGAGAAAAGCAGAGGTTTACAAGGGAGCAGAACCCTTCAAAAGCGTTGGAGTAGCCTACGGTCTTATCTCCAATTCATCACTGCCTTAATCTGGTTCATTAGAAGCTTGAAACAGCTCTATGCACATTTTCTGAATGTTTAAATGACCAAAGTCTGTAAGGGAGAGTACTTAAGTAGTTTGTGTAAAGCTAAAATTATTTTCTGTCTTTGTCAAGCCAGGTCTTGTCTGAAGATACCGGGTGGGTTTGTGTGCCAGTGTGAACTCTGCTAAAGTACCTTGGAAACCAAAGGCATTGCGTTGCCTTTGGCCATGTTGCTCCTGAAGAAGCTGTCAGCGGGGAATGAAATACAGCAGAGTTCTGCTCATCATATAATTTTTTCTTCCAGCCTTTCCAGTACCATGAAGGTAACTGTCCCTGCACTGCAAGTAACTGTTTGTTTTACTCTGGCTCTGTGTATTATCACTGTGATGTTATCTCCAACAGTGTTATTCTCGAAGCTGTGCTGTGTACAGGGCTATAGGTGGAGACTTCATTTTGTAAAACAGTGGGAGGAGACACTGGGTTTGCACTTAGTTATGCTGTCATTGTGAACAGAGTAATGATGCTAACCGAGGAAAACCAGATTTCTGCTTATCTGCATTTAATTGTTTACACACTTTTGGGCATGAGGCTTTATCATGGGAAGTTAGAGAGCACAGAAGACTTAAAGAGAGCTGACAGCCACTGTGATTAAGACATTGTCTTTCTATCTTGTCCTATCAGCCAGGGCCCTCTGTAGTGAGAACTGATTTCAGAGAGGAACAAAACCCTGTTTGCCATTTCCCTCTAAGCTATGTGGTGATATTGTCTGAGGTCACAGCACTGTCCTCATCAGTGTCCCTTATTGAAAAATCCATGGAGAACTTGTATCCAATGAGAATTCACTACTACTCAGGAGCTTCCAGGCTGTAAAAATATTCATTTCAAAGGAAAAAATTGGAAAAAAGTTAGAAGCCATGTGGAGAGGGGCAATTAGTTAGAAAACAAAGGTTTTGAGCAAGCATTTAATCTGAATTTAGCTTAATCTCTGAAGCTGAATCTCATCAGCTGAATTATCATGTTATTCAGCTGATGTTGCTATGTATGGTGGGGACAAGAGCATACACAATTATTGTCTGGCAAATACAATTGCTGGTAAAATAATGCTATAGTAGTTCTTCCTGTGCATTCAACTCTGGTTCCTCATGTATAATTGTTTTTCAAGTGCCCTGACTTTGTTGTGAGATTGCATTAGTCAAATTTAAACACTCCATTAGATGTCAATGAACTGAAAACATTGTGACCCCATGGTTATTGACCGGGTGCAAATGACCCAGGTGCAAATGACCCAGGCCAATGCCCAGTTGAAAGATTCAGTTCGGACAAATGGGTTAAAATAATGAAAATATGCTGGAAAATGCTTGAGTGCTCCACTGCTTAATTGAATAGAGTCCTTGCAATTTGTTTAAGATCCTATGATTTTTCACAGCCACGGGTGAGTAACAAATTTGTCCTGCTTATTATTTCAGAGTTAACTGATGAGACTTCCTGGACTGAAAGGTATTTGTATTTTTTCCTTTGGGACAATTTAACCTAAACGCTGCATTTGCTGTGACAGTTAGTGTGGTTTTTTTGTTTGGTTTTGGTTTTGTTTTTTTAGTTTTTAAATTTTTTTAATGGGACTGTATGAAGAACAAGACATTTAAGTTCTGTTTTGAAGCAATATATGTCTTTCTGCATAAATGCTATCACTAATATGTGAGGAACCTAGCATTAGAGAAACATGAAGGATAGTGCTTTCAGGGCCAATTTTAATTGGTTTTTTTTTTTTCTCCCCATCCCTCCAATCCCCTTTGTGTTAAATAAAGATCTGATCTGAATAAAGAGGTGATTTGAAATAGATTTCAAAGGGCTTTGGATCAGGTCTTAATGTTGCTCCATTTACAGGATGTGTTCCTTTGTTAGCATTTTTCAAGTATTACTTATTTAAATCTGGATCTTGAGTTCCTCAAAGATTTTTTTTCTCAAAAATCCAGCAACTGCACTGTAACTGGCTAGAGTAAGATGCTATTTCATTTGAGTGCAGTTTGAGTTATTCTCTGCTACTAGGTTGTATTTTGCACATCCATGGGTAGATGAGATGATCTATTGCCTTCTAGTTTCTCTGATTTCTATTATCTTAATTTTAAATGCAAACATCAACAACAGTATTTTTCAAGATGTTCTAAGTGATTCCCATTAAACATTAAGACCCTGAAGAAGGTTATTTTAAGAATCTAATACAGCATGGTAATCTGCTATACTAATGTGTTTAAGTAAGCTTATGAATGATGCCTATGGAAAACAGGACAGTATTTGATGTGTTGGGCTTTAGAAAAAATAGGAAAAATGTTTCCTTTCAGAAATGCGGGACAGTCATAATTTTATTGGAAAAGTAACATTATTCCAGAAAATTTATCTTTTGCAAATCTTTGCAACTAGAGTTCTTATTGGAGTCTATCAATCATTGGGATTTTTCCACTTTTCCTGTCACTCAAAACTGTATCAGCATTCAGGCTTAAAAAAAAGTTACAATTACAATTATCAATTACAAAATTGATAAATATTTGTTAAAATGAAATAAGGACAATTGAACTATGATATCTAAATGCTTAATATGCTTAAAATGAGAGGTTGTGAGTGTTTTATACAGAGGTATAATCTTACAAATGTTAATACTTAAAGACTGGAAGAAGGTGTATTAACTATGCCTTGGGATATATTACATTAAACAAAGATGTGGATGAGATTACATTGGGTGTGAAAGGGCATATTTTGGGGATGACTTCTGCAGGATTTTCCCCTGGCTGCATCTTGGATGCTGGGCTTCCCTGGCAGATCTTTCCTCACAAAAGCACTTCTTTAACAAAAAGGTATTAATTTTATTAATTTCTTATTTCTTTTCATGTATGATATCTGCTCAGCATGTCAGTGTGACTATAGGAATGGAACTGTCCAGAGGTGCAGGCCTGGTAGCCAAGAGCTGTGGGAGTGCAGCTGGTAGTGATGATGCAGATGTCAATGTGGTCCTGGGGCTCCCACAAATTGTCCCTTCTTTTGTGCCCCAGCTGTCCCCTGCCTGGTCCTCCCAGCCATTGCCAGTTGGGACAGCACGAGGCAGGGGCAGGTCCTGCTGCTCCCTTGTAACAGAATCAGGATCTGTCCTGTTAATGTCTCAGCCTCTAACCTGCCCTCCCAGGTGCCACCCTGGCAAAGGCAGTAGTCCACTTCAGCAGAGCCATCTCTGGGGACAGAGCTGTTTGCCAGGAGCTGCCAAGCCCCACAGCACGGCCTTTGCTCAAGCCTCAGAGGCCTTGTGCTCAGGGGTTGGCCCCCTCTGAGGTGTTTTTCTGCTCTGTAGTTTCACTGAGTCCGTGACATCTGTCCTGTTATAACTTGTGCTGTAATCAGTGGTATTGTCCTGGGATCATGAGGGCAAAGGGGGAGCTTAGCATAATGTTTTATTATGTTCACAGACAAATGTAAGCTGATACCCTTCTTCTCCCCATCCCCATACCTCATCTCTTTTCAGGACTTTCGATTGAAGTAAATAATCATCATGTCTGACCCAGTAGTTCTGCGTAGCATCAAGAGATTGGGAGAGGATAATTATGCTTTTGACTCGGATGGCAAACGTAAGAAGTTTATTCTTCAGTCACCTCCTCATGTTATAAAGCATGTAAAATTGATGGTGGGTGGCCTAAGCAAAGGAAGTAGTCTACAGAATACAAAGAAAATAGTCTGTGGAATAAATAGTGTTATATGGTGCCTGCTGTTATAAGTATGCTGCCCCCAAACCTTTTCTGTAAAAAATATAATAATCCCTAGTAATGGACAATCTTTATGGGCAAACTAACAAGTTCAAGGTATCTACATAGGTTTTTACACTCAGTACTTTGTTGCACAAGTAAAAGGCTTCTATTGAAGAAAAAAAAAGTAGAAAGTGCTGTCTTCCATAGTTTCTTCCAGCAAACACCCTTTATTTGTAGACATACATATATTAGGCAGAATTCTTATGAGCTTATTCTAACATCTTAGCTAATGCTAAGATCTGCATTCCCTCTTCTTATCAGAGCTTGTCCTTTTTCCCATTTTTCCTTTGCAATATGCATCTTTCCATTTTGTCAGTCCAAATGTGGAAAGAGTCAAGGAAAAATATGAAAAGAAACTGCTAAATATTTTGACTTCGTAAGACCTGAGAAAAGCCAAAAAAAATAGGATGGTAAATATTTATACAGATCATAAAGTACAAAGGAAAGCAAAAGAGTAGCCCGAAATGGAAGCTAAATTGCAATACAGATGAAGGGGATATGGGCAACTTCTGGGACAGAAAACTGTTTATCTCTTCGGGACACTTACTTTGAACTCTCAGGTTGCTTAGACTTATCTTGCTGGTTTGAGGAGTTGTTTTTTGTCTGCCTGTTTGTTTTACACACTTGTTGCTTTTACTTGTTATGAGATCTTGGCCAAAGGCTATCTACTGGCACAAGACTATCCTTCTTTTAACAATAGGGTTGTTCTTTTGGCCTGTCAAGTGAGGTTGCCTCTGGTTTCTTGGTTTCCTTGGAAACACAGTCTGTTTTCTGCTTAATGTAAGGAGAAGGTTGTTAAACTGCTAGAACACCTTTCCCAAAGCAGACAAAGCTTTAACACCTCACTGGATTCTGCTGATTGATCTCATCTCCAGTGAGGTTTGCTTCAATAACCACCTTTTGTACAAATTAGTTAGGATTGGCCCTCTCTGGATCAACCCTTGAACACCACACCTGTAAGTGTAGTTAAGAGACAGATTTATTGGGGAACTTTTTGAGCACAATTTTTCATCACTTGACTCTGACGGAACTTCTTCCTTATGTGTTCCCCCTTTAACAGTAAACACTCAAATTCTTGCCAATGGTTTTCAGCTTTTCATTGAGTCTCTGCTGCTTTTCTTTTTCTTTTCCCCAAATTGTAAAATTTCTTTCTTAAATGCCTTAATTCCTCTTTCAATTTTTTTGGGCATTCAAAGATAACTACAGCTTTTTTCCTTTATGGTAAATAAATTCTTTTATCTTCCCAACATTCTTTTCTTTTCTTTGAACATCATGTTCTGTCCTCATTTTTCTACTTTTTCAGTTCTCACAGTGTGAACTCTTACTCATCTATCTTTTTCTTTCAAATTAACATGATTCCAAATTCTTCTCCTGCCTAAAAACTGCTGACCCACAGGAGCTGGCCTGCAATTCCTATTGAATAGCATTTGTATACTCTTGTTTCTCTCTTCAAATTAACAGATTAGGGATTTTTCACATTTGGAGAGTGCTTGTTTTACTCTCTAAATGACGCAGAAAGCTTTTCCACTGGGCTCCTGCTTCTCCTATTTTCCTTCCACTAGCCATTTCCTTTATTTCTTGCAAAAGAGTTTGCATTACCAGCCTATAGAAGAAGCTTTCTCTAAACCTTAACTTTTCTGATAAACTTTAAAGAATCTTCCAGAAATGGTTTCAAACCACTGCTGTTGTTACCTGCTGCCAAGCTTCAAATAACCAGATGTATTCTTTCTTCACAAAAGAAAGGTGTTCTAACACAAAATGATCCTTTGTAATACCAGTTTTACAAATTAGAACTTTCCTGGAAAATGTCAGGGATTATTGGGATACATGTGCCCTTATTTCAGTATTTTCAGTATTTTTTTTACCATCCTCAAGTAACAGAGAGCAAAATACAACCACTAGACTAATTGTTAACTAAAGCCAAATAAAGTTATCTTATTAACCCCAAAAAGGAGATGCATCAGCTGTTCCCTCAGTCCCAAACTCAGACTGTTTCCATCTAACATTGTATTCTTGAGAAATGCAAAACCCTGGAAGTAATGGAAAAACTTTCTTCTCCTGGATAGAAAAATGACAGAGGCAAAATTTGTGGTTGCAGCAAATTCTTTGTACCCTCTATGAATTGTGATGCCAACTTCCTCTGTGTCTGCTCTGTGAAACAGCCTTGTGCATGCTCAGTGATGAGTCTGTAGATGTGAAGAAAGGAAGGCAGTGCTTGAAATGCAAACCATGGTACTGAACTTAATGTTGAACAGACAAATGCATTATAATTGAGTGAAGTGCATATGCTCAGTGCCCTCAGGTTATCCAAATTGTGATGTAGGTATAAACCTAACTCTTTATTCATTGTCATCTCAAGTGATGTACAACAAATATTTTCTACATCAGACCTTCTGATATCACTTCTTAGAGGCCCCTGATAACACAAGCTGTGCTTTTTTATATCTTTCACAACATCTTTTGAAAGGGGGCTAAATCCAGACCTTTTCTGGGGACTAAGGAATTGTCCTACAACTTCATTATATCTTAAAGCATAATTCCATTTCTCTAAGCTATGGTTCCTTAGACAATGTCTCAAGAGTAGACATCAGTGTGACAAATTCATCCTACCCTCCAAGACCTCAACTGCTCATGTTCCACAGGACTAATAGTCTCTAAGTTGTGAAGACAAGAGTGAAGAGCTACTCCTCCTTTCAGGGAGCATGCATGGAGTGAGCATCAGCTTAGGATCCTTAAGGAGGCAGTGTTCAAGAAAACTAGTTGAATATTAGCAACCAGTGGGCAATGAAAATGACTTTTGGCAAACGTCCTGAATAATGTTGTTAGAGTAAACCATATCCTGGCTATATGTATTAGTGGGAGTAAGATGTTTATAACTCAGGAATGATCAGGTCCATGGAGTTCTAGAGTTTATGTTTCACATGTCTACAAAAGGTTATGTACTTTAACAATAATCATTAACTAGATTGTGCATTTATTTTCCCTCACAGGTAACAGCTTCAAGAAATCAGAGTAAGTCATGTACATGATTGGAGCAATCAATATTTCTAGGAATATTCAAGGAAGTTAATGTCATCAGATCAAATTGATGGAATATTTAAAAAAAAAAAAAAAAAAGCTGTTCTCTAGTGGTTGAACTGCCTTATTTGATGCAACTGAAACAGGTAGACCAAAGCAGTCCCAGAAACTTTTAAAAACATAAATGCTAGCAATATGATCTTCCTTCTGAAAATGTTTTTGATATTCAAATTGATCTTTTTTCAATGTTTTTAGTTTGAGAAATCACTTTTTCAGCAATTTTAATCAAACTTGATTAATTTCTCTTAAATTTTAACTGTGAGATTTTAAAACAAAAGGAATTATCTCAGATATTAGGATTTAAATGTAGAATTCTGAAGTTAAAAGTTGGGATGATTTAGAGAATTTGACCTTCACCTATTATCAGAGATCTCATTGGAATTAAGACCCTCCTCCTTCCTCGATCTTTGGACAACTCTGTAGTGGGCTGGACAATATACTATAATTTGAGCAGCTCTTTCTGACACAGTGTACCCAGTCTGGGAGCTACCTCTGGAACAGGGAAACCAGAGTATATCCTAATTTTTCCCATTGTCAAGTTGCCCATGTAAGAGAGCATCAGCCCAGTATTAGAAGTCTACCACGTCTTTCCACCTTGAAACCCAAGTTCTGTTGGACTTTCACATGTAAGATGCATGTGATCTATACATACTTGAAGGAAAGCTTCCTTTTGGCTTTCTAGGATCTGGTTTCTGAAAACAGTTTATGACAAATATAGCTTGAATAATTTGCTTCATTAAAAACCAAACCGAAACAACCCACCAAAAATAGAACATCCCTGCTCATTCATCACTGAATGTATGCAGCTGATGATGATTCCTTGCTATGGGAACAGGAACTTTCTCCGTCTTAAAGGAAGGATTAACCAACAAATTGGGCAGTAAGTTTTGCTTTAGCTGACCTCAAAGAACCCACAATCTACATCATAGGAACAGTGTGTTGAGAAGCTGCTTATGGAACAAAGTATAAACCTTTAGAGAATTTTAACCTAACCTCTCTTCTAGCTTCTGTCTAAAATTTCAAAGACCCATCAAATCACTGCTTCCAAAGAAATCTGAGAGAAACAGCTTGTCTCTTAAAATCCTGAGCAAAATGTCTCAAATAAAATGTAATTTCACAAAGTAACCAAGAGAGTAAAAGTACTAATGTAAAATCTTATCCTTTTTGTCAGGAATTTCTGTGCATATGAAGAACCTTTTATAGAGAAGAAAAGCAAAAAGTGAGTTAAATTCAATTCTTTATACTTTGCATATAAAACAAAATAAGTACTAAAATACAAGTTTATAATTTCATATTTTCTGTTGTTGAAGGTCATCAGAGAAGAAAGAAAACAGTGTTCGTGTTGGCTTCTTTCAGCTGGTAAAGAAAGCAATGCTTGTAAATATTTGATGTGTATTGTGTTGCAGAATAAGTGACAATAACCAATAAGGTTTTCCTGGGGTATAGCTGTGATTAAGCCGAACTTGTAAGGATTAAATCTTTTGGCCAGAAATCCTACCAATAAAATTCAGTGGGAATTCAATAGAACACCTTGTCATCTTGTCCGTTTGGTGTCCAAATTGTTGATTGAACACATTATATTTAAGCTACAGGTACATATGAGGAAGTGAGGTAAGATGCATAGCAGGAATCTAGGTGACCTTGAGTCATTCTTATTTCTGCCAAAAATTTACTGTGTGATATTTGGAGAGATAATTTAGCTCCCTCATAATTGCTCTTCAGGTTTTAGAAGATTTTGTTGGAATAGAAACTTGTGGATGCACAATATCATATGGTATGAGTTACATCTAGCCTTTGATGTAATTCCATTGGGTTCAACCAAAATTTAAAATAAATGTAGTCAAGAGGTATCCAATCCAGCAGCATGTAGCTAAGAGGTCTTATTACTTCTGTTTTGTACATAGTCCAGGCAATCTGTAATATGTCCAAACTAGTATGGTCCTGACTGTAGTAGTGGGCTAGTGCAGTAACATGCCTTGCAATATACCTGGCTAAGTATCTCAGCTCCTGGTTGGGTGGAGAGAACAGTCTGTTCCCATAGAGGGCAAACAGAGAGGTTTGAATTCTATAGCTTCTTTTGCACAGATATTTAACTCCTGAAGTGCAGTTGGTAAACACAATATGTTTGCTTCAGATGTGCTGGGAGATCAGATATCACATATCTATGCATTTTCTGTGTGCTTTTTTATAAATCAAGGGAATTCTTAAGCTTCCTCGGAGCAAGTTTTGTAAAACAATGGTAAAGTTACAGTTTTCTTCTGACTTTTTTGTTTTGTTTTCTTCTTTTTTGTAGAAGTACATTTTATTTATTTCTCTTGTGTGTTCACTGGTTTTCCCTTTATATTGTCTTTGCCCTCATGTCTCTTTCCATATATGCTGTAAATTCCCACCCTTTTTTCTCTAAGACACATTATAGCACCTACATAACCTGGACAGGTTCTTCAGCAGGCTATGATTCCTCTTGACACTCCTATTTTAAAATGTATAGCATTTATACATTTATATGCTGATATTATATATGGACAGTTTAATCTATACATTTGCACCTGAATTCATCCCGAGAATCAGACTTCAGACAATCATGACAAAGGCAACTTAAATCACTGTATCTTTGCTGTGTGAAAACTCTTCTCTATACATTTGTCTCAGATTAAGAGCCAATCCACAACTGCCTGGCTCAGCCAATGCATTTTAGAATTTTAGCTATGAAAACTTCCTCTGTTTAGTTGGTTTTGTAGCACAGCACCTTAGACTTTTGAGATGCCCTAAGGCTTTTTCCTCCCTTTACTCTCTCTCTGTCCCCACTGGAAATCTGCAAAGCAGACTATATATATATGAACTACAGTTACTATTCTTAATATCTTACCTAGTTTCTGGAATGATGATAATGTGGAATGATATTGAGCTATTAATGTTATAGGATAATACATTCATCCATATGTTAAAAGGAAGCTCGTAATAATTTATGAGGCTGTTATCACAAATGTAATTAGATTAGATTGGATAGATAGATTTGTCTTCTTTCTATATTGAAGATAATTCTGACATTTAAAGAGAATCCACCTAATTAATGATTTATCATTACACTACCAGTATGAAGACTGCATCTAAACAGGGGCCATATTTTTTTCTTCCCTCTTTAGTTTCGGTTTTCATCATCTATGGAGATTTTAATGATGGTTGCTGGTAGTTTGTGTGCTATTGTTCATGGAGTAGCCCAACCAGCTGTGTTGCTTGTGTTTGGTGCAATGGCAGACACATTTATTGAATATGACATTGAAATGCAAGAGCTTAAAGACCCAAACAAGACATGTGTAAATAACACCATAGCATGGATTAATGGTACTATTCATCAGAATGAAAAGAACGCCACAATAAGTTGTGGGTAAGTAGTGGATGTATTTGTTTCTTTTCCATTGTTATCATAGCTTGTCAGAGAATGCATTGCTATTGAAGGTCCTGTTCAGCCTCTAAATCTTATATTTTCTGTTCATAAGGTAGAAAAGAGGCTTGGTTCTTGTTACATAGTCCTGTTTCTGAGCTGGCAATATTATCTGAAGGGACAGAAGGTCAGCTTGGATCTTGGTCTTTCAATTACAGTTGTCAGCAAGCATATTCTTTGATTATGATTGTTCTGATAACAGATGTACATGTTACATATCTGAGTTCATTAATCTACTCTGATTACATTGTAGGTAGTAATGACTGCTGGTCATTCTGGTCAGGACTTAGTTACCTGTAGGTGCCTACTGACTAGGTGACTTGCTGAGCAAGTTAGCTAAACTTTTGTCACTGAGAGAAATGGGCATTTCTAGAATACAGTTCATCTTAGCTTATGGGTAATGTCGGAGGCAGATTAAAACAACTGCCCCATAAAACTGCCTGTTTCTTTCCATTAAATACAATAAATGAAGTTTAGATAATACATTCAGATACAGATATCTGTTAAGGCCAAATTTGAACCTGTAACCTTTCCTAAGAATCATTTCTTGGTGCATCATTACAAGAGTTTTCTAATCTCTGAGTGACATTTTATTACATACTTAATTGGAATTAAAAGTTACTTGTCTGAAGGTCTCTGAAATTCAGGGCACAAGGGAAGTTATTCACATTCTTAGATGTAGGTGACTGGGCCAAATTATTTTGCTCCAGGCTGTCCAAGCCAGCCTTCAGAGATGGCTGGCAGATAGAATACAGGATTTGCTACTGACCTCTGTACTTCTGAAGCAGCAACTACATACCAGGCAGGACAGATTCACAGAACCATAGAACAGTTTGAGTTAGAAGGGACTTTAGGGATCACCTAGTTTCAATCCCCTTGCTATGGACAAGGACACTTTCCACTAGATCAGGTTGCTCAAAGCCTTATTCAAACTGGCCTTGAACAGTTCCATGGATGAAGACTCCACAACTTCTCTGGGTAACCTGTTTTAGTGTCTCACCATCATCACAGTGAAGAATTTCTTTCTAATCTAAAGCTGCTCTTTTACAGTTTAAAGCCATTTCACCTCCATGCCCTTGTAAAATGTCTCTCTCCTGCTTTCTTGTACACTCTCTTACGGTACTGGAAGGTGCTCTAAGGTCTCCCCATAGCTTTCTCTTCTCCAGGCCGAACAAACCCAACTCTCTCAGCCTGCTCCAGCCCTCTCATAATTTTCATGGCATCCTCTGGACTTGCTCCAGCAGGTCCATGTCCTCTTTATGTTGGGGCCCCCAGAGCTGGATGCAGCTCTCCAGGTGTCACCAGAGAACAGTAGAGAGGCAAAGTCCCCTCCCTTGATCTGCTGGCCAGACAGCTCTGGATGCAGCCCAGGACATGGTTGGCTTTCTAGGCTGAGAGCACACATTGCTAAGTCTCATCAAACTTTGTCCATCAACATCCCCCAGTCATCTCCCTAGGGCTGCTCACAATCTGTTCTTCACCCAGCCTATGTTTGTGCTTGGGATTGCCCTGACTCAGGTGCAGGACTTTGCACTTGGCCTCGTTGAATTTCATGAGGTTCACACAGTCCCACATTTGAAGCCTGCCTAAGTCTCTCTGGATGGCCTCCCCTCTCTCAACTGCACCACACAGCTTAGTGCCATCAGCAGAGCTGCTGACGGTTCACTCAAACCCACTGTCCATGTCATTGTCAAAGACATGAAACAGCAGTGGTCCCAGTACCAACCTTTGAGAAAAATCATCTGTCACTGGTCTCCACTTTGACATTGAGCCCTTGACTGCAACTCTTTGAGTGCAACCATCCAGTCAATTCCTTATCCACCGAGTGGTCCCTCCACCATGTCTCTCCAGTTTAGAGACAAGGATGTCATGCAGGATAGTATCGAATGCTTTGCACAAATCCAGGCAGATGATGTCAGTCACTCTTCCCTCTTCCATCAACACTGTAACCCTGTCACAGAGGGCACCAAATTTGTCCAGCATGAGTTGGCCTTAGTGAAGTCACATTGGCTGTCACCAGTCACCTCCTTATTTATCATGTGCTTTGGTGTAGTTTCTAGGAGGATCTGCTCCATGATCTTAATGATCATGTAAAATTGTTCTGGGTATATGTGTCAGGCGCCTGAGTTGTTTCCATGACTGTTTTTTGCCAGAGATCAAGTCAGGTGCATAGTGTTCCCTTTTGGCTTAAAATTTCAAGGTACAATAATTTTGGGTAAATTAAATAAAATTTGCTGTTCTGCAGGATGTTTTTTAAAAAGTAATCTAAAGGCATAACCCATAACAACCTATTTCAAAGTAGATTAAATGCAAAAGCAGCAATTCAGTGCCTTTCACTGATATTAGGAGTAATTATGCACATCTACTTGTGTAACAGAATAAATTATCATTTCAGATTAGCAAGCTTATGGTACAAAGTAATAGTTTATTTGACTTTAGCAGCCCTCACTTCTCCCTACAAAATGCAGTTGAAATCTGGATGTTATTAGTTGCTATAACGGCACAAAGCAAGCACATTCAACATCTAATGAAAACTTGTTGGGCAGCTCTTCTCTGAAACACCCTCTGACCTGTGCTGGTTTGGAGCCAGCAGTCTGGGGGCATTTCCGGGAGACTACAGGGGTGCTCCAGGATGGGGGAGCTTTTTTTGGTACCTGCCAGCTCCCAACCCCTGTGCAACAGGCAGAACAAGGAAACCAGCCACTAGCAATAGCCTCAGTATTGGGCGACAATGCCTCTGTTAGCAAAACAAGCTGACTGCCACCTGGTCTGAATCTAACTTGAGGAAACATCAGCTTAGAAACCTGTGAGAAACTTTAAACAGTATTATTACTTACTTCTTTTTCTCTTTTTTTTTCCTTTTTATGTTTTCAGGCTGCTGGACATTGAACACGAAATGACCAAGTTTGCAGGATACTATGCAGGAATTGGTTGTGCCATACTTGTGTTAGGATACCTCCAAGTCAGTATTTTGTTTCTGTTTTGATTTCAAAATTTAAATCACAAAATAATTAAGTTTATAATTATTATGTTGGTTTTAACTGCTTAGCTACTTATTTGAGCAGAACAGATGCTTTCACTTCTCATTCTATCACTGAAATGTGTTAGCTCTGGCAACCTGAGAGCTCCTTGGATTTGCACATGCATACATTTGTAAAAGGATGAATTTTACCCACACCATAAGAATACTTGCTCAAGTGGCTACTATGGAATCCACGTGCCCTCCAAAGATAACAGCTGAAGGGCAAATTCCCAGTAGGCATCTCAACTGTGTTGAGTCCTGCTTCTGTTACAGAGATATTACAGAGCAATACTAGTGTAAAACTAATGTTGGAGAAGAACATACCCTATGTAATCTGTAGTAATTGTTCAGTCTTTATGACTGAAGTGAGTCAAAAGCTTGGATGATTCCTGCATAGTCTGCTGAAGGGCCCATGGCTTTTGAAGCTTTTTATAATCGCAAAAATCACTTGTCAATCTCCTTCCTGAAAACTATCCAAGAATTTTGCTGAGGTAGGATGGCTGCCATCCCTGTATTACTTACAGTTGTAGATGGAAAAAGTTTTGTACATATGGCATTCACGTAACAGCATAAGTAATTTAACTTGCCTCTCCTCCTATCCTATCAGAACTGAGACAAATGCTTGATCCAGAGGCTATATAAAATTGTTGGATTAATTAAAGATCAAAACAGCTATCATGTCTATGCAGCCAGATTGTATTTTATCTGAACAGTAATTTTATCAATAGCCTTTCCCATTCTAGCCAAATTGCTTTTTCTGATTTGTTGGGAGTAGAAGGACTTTTTACTACAATTATCAGCTGTTTTGTGCTTTTCCCAGATCTGCTTTTGGGTTATGTCTGCAGCTCGTCAGATACAGAAAATCAGGAAAGCTTATTTCAGGAAGATAATGCGAATGGATATAGGCTGGTTTGATTGTACGTCTGTAGGAGAACTGAACACCCGAATTTCTGAGTAAGTAATCTAAGAAACCCATATGCTAGAGAAAACATTTTGCAGTTCCTTCCAAACACTGCAGAGTGCCAATAATCAGGCATGTGACAAACACCTTTTAGTAGAAATACAGCTCTGTCCGTGGGAGCAGCAACCAGACTGTTTAGCTCCCCCATCTTTGAACTAAGTACCATAACTGTTGAACCACAATTATTTTCCTTTCATGTCTGACAGTAAATGTGTGTGTGTAGGGGGGTTGGATGAGTTTTGGGGTTGGCTTTTTCCAGTTTGTCCTCTCCTCTCCTTTTGTTCCCAGTCTTTTCAGAGTAATCCATAATTTGGCTGCCAGTGCACACTCCCTGCATGGTAGTAAGAGCCAGCTAGTGAATGAGTCTGCTGCCAGAACAACATTTCCTGGGAAAGGACAGTATCTTCTCTGCAGCATTAATGCCTAAAAGTCTTCTCCAAAGGCATCAGGTTTTCTCTCTGTACTCCAGGGGCTTTGTATGGGGTGATGGTGAAAGAACAGGGATGAGGATGAGCCCTCTCCAGTGAAAAGCAATTAACCCAAATGTGGCCTAGACTTGCAACACAAACAAAAGTTATGCTCACTACTCTTCTGTTGATTTTTGTTGCTGCTGTTATTGTTTTCCAGTGATGTTAACAAAATTAATGAGGCTATTGCTGATCAAGTAGCAATCTTCATCCAACGCATAACCACCTTTGTGTGTGGATTCCTACTGGGATTTATCAGTGGCTGGAAACTGACCTTGGTTATCATTGCAGTCAGCCCTCTGCTAGGGGTTGGAGCAGCTTTCTATGGCTTGGTAAGTGAATTGTGAAAGGTTCATGTTGAGCAATAATGAACAGGAAAGATCAGGCCAGAAAGCTCTGAGGATTGGTGAAGTTGATCACACCCACTTAAAGTTGAGAGAGGCAGATTTAGGTCCCAGTAGTACTGAGAGAGAGGGGAAGGATGGAGGGAGGGCTGTGGTAGAAGGGAGGTGGGCTTTGCTCTCACTTTGTTTTTTCTGATCCCCAGAATAATAAATCCTGCTTCTAAGAGGGGAGTGTAAGTGTACCTTCTTGTGGGTCTTGTGGATGAGTATTAATGCTGAAATCAGAAGCTGGCCTTTACCTTTCCCAATTACTACACACCTGCTTTAGATGGCTACAAGATACAGGACTTGATTTCTCTATGTAAATTAGTGACTTTCTATGGGTGATAAGTTTCAGAGACATAAAATAGTTGAAAACAATTACTCAAACTTACCTCAAGCTGTCCCTGCTCCCAAAGCTGCTGCCTCTTTTCCCAGTTGTTCCTGTTTCGCTTCTCCTTCCTCTTCCTACAAACTTCCTGTCACTATAAAGAAGAAGGACAGTGAAGAGGGAAACTGCAGTGTCCTCTGCCCCCTCACCTGCTCTCCCACACTCAGCAGGGCTGGGTAATTCCTGCTTATCCTCTTCATTCTTGTTGAGTTCATCCCTCTGGCAATCTCATTTCTTTCACATCAGGAACAGCTTGCTATCATTTTGCTCCCAAACGTCTAATGTAACTGTGAATAATTTCTTGTCTTCCAGCTCTCCTTTAGCACCTTGTGCTGGCTGCAAGTAGCTGACATGAATAATGACTCATGTGAAGTGGGAGAGCAGAAGCTTGGCAGGGAATGAAATAAAATCCAAAATGTTTTCCCTTCATTTGTGATTTCTTTCTGACCTTATTCTCCTTTATGTTTGTAATTTTCTCCCCTTCCATTCTTATTTCTCTGTACCCATCTCTTTCCAGTCACATACACACTGTTAAGTTTTTCTTCATTATGAGCCTTTCCAGCCCAAGTTTCTTTTTTACACCATGAAGAAAAGAGACCCAAGGTCAATGTGGATTGGTTTCCTGTCTTCAAAAGGGACTAACAGATGCATGGTGTAGGGTATTTGGAAAGAGAAAGCAAAGAATGCCACGTTACACTTTCTAATGATATCTCATTCCCAAGTCAATGTGGTATCTCTGTGTGGAATTGTAAATTACTACATTTTCTTCCATTAATTTGAGAATTTTTCTCAGTCGAAGTAAGCTTTTGGCATCCAGTGCTCTTGGTTGCTGTGTAGGGACCTGTTTGCTATCAGCCCACGCAACAAAGCACAGTGGTGGGCAACACCACTGCGTTTTTATCCTCGCCCACCACTACAGTTACCGCTTCTTCCTGAAGCTGAGATCTGCCATGGTGGTTAAAGGGCTGCTCCTGGCACTTAATTCCCCTTTCTCCCACTGTGCGCAAACCCTCAGTCTGCAATCTGCTTCAGCCTAGTTAGAGCAGAGAGAGGGAGGAAGGGTGCAAGGGAAAAGCAGGAGTTATCAGCTGTTCTTTTTAGCTACTTGGAGCAGAGAGCTGTTGCAAAACATATGCTACAAAGGTATATGCCCTGGCACTAGAAGATGTAACTCTTCATGTGTACAGCATGCCTAATAAAAGCCTGCTTGGAGTGCAGGGTTGACCCAGTGCAGAGCAGCCAGCACAGGGTGATAGCCAGCATTGCTTATCACTGTCCTGTAACCTGCACTGCTTATGCTTTTGTAGGCTGTGGCAAAACTAACAGGCCGAGAATTAAAGGCTTACGCAAAAGCTGGAGCTGTGGCTGACGAAGTGCTCTCGTCCATCAGAACAGTGGCTGCTTTTGGTGGGGAGAAGAAAGAAGTTGAAAGGTTTGTTTGAACAAACTCTAAGGTCTCGGATTTCTTTTTCCTGAAGCGCTGTAATGCACATCAGATTCATAGCAATTAATCTCTATATTCTACAACTATTGCTATCTATTAGCTTTGAAACTAATATGCATGTATGTTTCAGAAATTTAGATTTCAAGTATGTATGCAGAACTAGTTTTATAATTCAGTCTATCAGTGAAATAAAGCATCAGCAATACTATCTTCAATTCATGCTTGCTTGTAGGAACATTCTGTCAAATTTTTACCTAAACATTGTCTTATATATCACTTTTGTAGCTCATCTGAAAACTTTGAGTACTTTCAAGCTAAGTAGGAGAATTAGTTTCATTAGGACATGTTTTTTTTGCAAATTTCTCTTAAATTCTATGAAAACATAACATGGCTGTAGGATGTGCTCTGGAGTGTTGGCCAAATTCCCAAATCCTGTGTTAATCTGCTAAAACTCCAAACCCCATGATGAGGAATCTGCAGTGAGCGTGGCTTTTCTTGTGCTTATTACACAAGAACAAACAAGGATTTCCTGATCTGGAGGCATTGCTGGTTTCAGCAGTGATCTCTCACTTCAGAGTGATTCTGTATCAACCCTATGTGTGGACATTCTGCTGAGTCATCAAAGGTGCCTCATTTCATCTTTGCTCATTTTGAAATTTCTGTCAAATTTATTTAATCCCCTCTTATTTTTCTCTCCTTCTACAGATATGATAAGAACTTGGTGTTTGCTCAGCACTGGGGAATTCGAAAAGGAATAATAATGGGATTATTCACTGGTTACATGTGGCTTATAATTTTTCTAAGTTATGCATTAGCCTTTTGGTATGGCTCTAAACTTGTCCTTGAAGAAGATGAATATTCACCTGGCACTCTTATGCAGGTACTCATTTTAGCTTGATGCAACTTTTCTGGACTGTTCTTTAAAATAATAATTCTGGAACATATATCTGTCCTGGTATTTGGTGGCTCCACGGTAACAAGTATTATGTATGTCTTTTGAGGATCATTACTTACTATATGTATGACACAACTGGATGAGATTAAAAAAATTCCATGTTTATTTTAAATATTTTTTGAATATTACCTATGGTGATCAGAATAATGCTTTCATTTAACAGCCCACAACACAACTATCAGAGGCCTGAAACTAGCTTTTCTGTTTTGTGGATCTGCATGGGCTTTTGGGATGTTGGCTTCTCTGAAGGACTTATGATGAAAAACGTTGTGGTAAAGAGATACCTAACCAAACAAAGTCTTGTCATATCTAATCTCTCATGAACACTTTGTGTTTCTTTGAGAAATCATCTTCTGCTGTTTTGTTTCTACAAAGGCCATGTAAACATGTATACAGATAAAAACACACCTAGCTGTGGCTCCTGCAGCGCGTACAAAAACTACACTAACCTGCATGGCTCTCATGCATTCACTTCTGCACAGTAGATGCTTTAGACACTGCTGGCCTCAATGCAACAAAGCCAACATCTACAGGTATTTTGGTTAGTTGCTTAAGGCAGGACTGCCCAAATGGCAGACTCCAATCCAAACCCAGAACAACTTTTCCTGAACCTTAGTAAGTTCTGGGTATTCTGATGAGACATCTACTTTTGCTCCTTCTCTGCCTGTTGCACACCATGGGAGTTCCCAACCACCTGCAGCATGCAGTGCAAAGCTTCCTGCTAAATGGAACTTGGCAAACTACCCTGAGAACCTTGTAAACCTGAGTCATTCTGTTCAAGGAGGAAATCATTTGCACCTGCTCTTAATAGCAGCAGTTGATATGAGGTAGTGCTGTGAAAAACAGTGAGCAATTTCCTTGCCTTGCTCATGGTAACTACAGCCCAGTGCTTCCAAAAGACAAAGGGCAGAGTGGGGAGCTACCCTGTAGCTGAAAAGCTCTAGCTGTCAATGGAGAGTCTCCCTTATGCTCCTCTTCCTCACAGCTTCCAGTCATCTTTCTTCTACTTTGTATATTCTACCATGCACTCCTAGTTTGGCAGGGGGCAGGAGGGGCGATTTCTAGAGACAAAACATTGAAATATGCTTTTCCTGCTCTCTCAAAGAGTCATGCACCTGCCATACTGCATTGAGATGCACTTAGTATTGCCTTCCCTTCATCTTCTGCCAGGTGTACACAACATGCTCCTTCATTTTCATAATGGACTCTGACAGGCATAGAACCCCTTTGCTTTGAGACTCATTCCCACAAGCAAATTAGTAGTAAAGCTGAGTGTAAATGTATAGCATGATCTCTACATCCTAGTGTAGACATTTGCAGTGCACAGTATGTGTTCAGTAGATTCCTGCACTTTAGCTATAGGGATATTCCCAGTAAACATAATTATACTGCAAAGGAGAACTGAATCTTATGTACTGTTATTTCTTTCTTAACAGTAGTGTTTCCTTGTACACTTTGCCCCATTTATCCTGAGTTCTGTTTGTGTTGTATCCAAAAGTTTAGCTGGGTCCTTGATTGCTTCTTAGCAGAATTTTCAGGCCAAGCTAGAGCTAACGGTGGTTATATACCAGACATAACATTCCACATCTCATGTGCAGGGTGAATGTTCAAACTAGCCCCCACAACAAAGCAACAAAATGGACCAAAAACCTACCCCAAAGACATTATCTAACCCTTATAACCTGTTCTACCAAAACACCTCTGTAACTGAAAAACTAAGAACTGAAACAGAGTAAATTCTAGGAAGAAACCTGTCAAAAAGTGTTTGAAAGCACACCTTGGTACAGTAGCACTGAGAAGAATAACCTATACTTACAATACAATGCAGCTTTCTCCTTGCTGTAGAAACAGACAATGAAATCATTTGCATTTATGTGGTATGCAAGTGCTAAATAAACCTCTACTTTCTTTATGTTCCCCACCTTTCAGTATCCTGTTCTTTGAAGCCTCTGCCAGTCTTAGCTCCTGTCTATACTGAAGAACCTTCATAAAAACCTTTCACAGGAATGAAGCATTGGCAGCTCCTAGGAAATTTCAAACAAGCACTTTTGGTATTTTATTTGATATGCTATAGCTTCACTTGCTTCTGATTACAAGGCTACACATCAAGGCTAAATTCTTGGACTCAAGGGTCCTCTGATATTCAATACTGTATCCATCTGCCTTTATTGTCTGTCAGTCTTCCCAGGAAGAGCAGATGCTGTTGTGCATTTTCTCTCATGTTGTCCTAGGCTTAGGCAAGTAAGTAGTCAGTAACTCTTCATTTTAGTTCCTAGAAAAGGACATAAAGCCATGAGCCCATTTGGTATGTGCTACCTTAGAAACTGTCCACCCACACTGACAGAATAATTTCACCTCAAAAAGTGGCTTATCCAGTGTTGGTAGGAACCCTTACAATTCATTTCTCTGTGAGACAAAGAAAAAATATTCCCTATAGCTAGTAACTCCTTCAAAAGTAAGTTTTGTACTGGTTGAGACAGGAACTGCAATATACAAAGGTTGTAATACAGTGTTTTAAGCGTCTTTCTATTTTTGCTTTCAGTTAAAAGGCATACCTGAAATTATCTACTTCCACCAACATTCTGTTTCAGACCTTGTTTCAAGGAAAAGGCATCCAGTCAAACTTAGACGGCTTAAAAATATGTCAGTGGCATCTCAATAAATACCTAGAGCATACTTCTTCAAGCCAAGACAAATATAAGTTGATTTGCTTCAGCCTCAATCACAGCTGGGAAAGACAGTGAAAATACCTTCTTAAATGCATTTGTTTGCTTTCTTGTTGGCTAATAATGTTCATATAGTAAATCACTGCAGGTCAGCAGATGCATGAGAAGTCATTAAGCTACTGTAGTTTGGTTTGCTTGTCTAAGATGTAAGCTATAATAAAAATGTGATGTCATATTTTGTTAACTTCTTTTTCCACTTCTTCAGGTTTTCTTTGGTGTTTTAATAGGAGCGTTAAATCTTGGCCAGGCATCTCCCTGTCTGGAAGCCTTTGCCACTGGTCGTGGGGCTGCAACAAACATTTTTGAGACAATAGATAAAGTAAGTGATGCATTTCTAAGCTGTGTTACTTTGTAGTGCAAAAATAATTAAATTAGCCCCAAGTGGTACTAGTTTTATCTACTGTGTAAATGAGGAAAATGAGTCAGATTAAAGAAAAACTGACCGTGCAATAGAAGTCTAGTAGGATGCACATGGGCTCGAAGAACACATTGAACAGATTTCTTAAGTGGCCTGGTTCTGAGCTCTGAAGCTATACCTCAGCTGCTGCTAATCCTTGTTCCCATTTCTCCTTACATGCAATTACTTATCAGTGCTGGCCCATGGAAGGTGTACTGGCAGGCAGTATTAATCACTCAGCAACCAAACTTGCAGCAACCATCCTATAGCTCCCAGCCTCCAGATGGCATCAAAAGGTGTGGCTCTATTGTTATTGTCACCTGTCCCAGAGCCACCCTGAGCAAAAATGGGACCAAATGAGCACAGGCACTGGTCATGCAGCTGTCATGCAGTGTTAATCACAATATTATTATAATCACAAATAATCACAACAGATACTTGAAATAATGTACGCCTGAGACGCCTCTAAAATTTACTGATTGCTTTCTTGAGGATTCCTTTCTATAGCTTTATAAATTTAGTGGTTGGAAAAGTATTGTTGGTTTCTTAAAGTATGTATTATCTCTGTTCACTGTCAAGCCTTATTGTGCTGAGAGCTATGTAAACACATTAAAATGCTGCTTGTCTTCTACAGAGCACATAAGGCTATGATAATGCCAACAGAGTAACCCTTCAAACTTCTGTAATAATGATAAAACATATATACTTCATAAGCTAAAGCTCTAAAATGAACTGAAAATAGAGATGAATTAGGGACATGTTTTTCTGAGAAAAAAAAATAAAATCATAAAGAGTTGCAACAGTAAGGATTAATCACAATATTCAAGAAAAGGCTGAGTCACATAACCCTAGGGTAAAAAAAGCAAACCGACGTCAGATTTCATCTGTCTAGAGAAAGGGTGATAAAATTAGATCCATCTGCTTGCCACATTTGTAGATTTGTGATTAGACAGTACAAGCACAATTCTGCCCTGGCACTAAACCTAGTCATGTTGAAGTTCCCATTTGCAGGATCAGTGAAACTTCTTCACGGATTAGTATCTGAATTTAAGTTATATTCCTAAAGAGGAACCAATCTTGTAGCTGTTCTGAACATCTTAGAACATACACATTTCTCATTTTAACTTTCCTTTCAATCTGTTAGGCTATATAAAAAACCATGCACACTTCAGTTATCAAATATTCGTTGCTATTCGTTAATTTACTTTCTTCATGCTTCAGAAATCTATCCTTAGAAAATTTTATTTCTTTGTGATTTCTCAAATTCCTCTTAGTTCTCTGCTCATGTCTAACAGTCTGCAATACCCAAGATCTGGCCAAAAGTACGTGAGACCCAAAGCACTTAGGAAAACTTCAGTATTTCAGCTCTTGTGACTGGGTGTACAAGGATGGATGTTTTACTCGCCAAGTGGCGAGGCCTGAGGATTTTCAGCAATGAATTGGTTGTTCGGTGCTGTGACAGAATGTTTTTGAGTGAGGTAGTGCCATTTTATCCCTGAGGAGCTGGCTAAATTAGCTTAGTCAAAATGTCTCAGTCAGTCACCTACTCAGTTCCAGCAAAAACTACCTTAGTGGTTGGCTGTGGTACATGCAGTAAGCCTACAATGAGAAGAGGGTGCATTCTTCTTGTCTGTGCTACCCACCAGTGACAGCTCCCCCATCACTCTGGCCTTCAATTCCGTGTCCCTTGCCTGCTATTCCTGGGGCAGAGCCTGCAGCTGGCTCCGTGCAGCCAAGTGCTGTTCCATTCCATTGGGAATATTTATCTAATGCAGCACTGTTGACTGTTTAACAGCGAATAAATAACTCAATACATTTCATCCTAGAAACCCACCATTGACTGCATGTCAGAAGATGGCTACAAGCTGGATAAAGTACGAGGTGAAATTGAATTTCATAACGTAACATTCAATTATCCATCCAGACCAGACGTAAAGGTAATTATTCATCACCCATCCTGTGAACACAATTATTGTAAACAAGCAAAATATCCTGGTTCTGCCAGCAATTTCGAGATTTTAAGTAGATACTGTTTTCCAGAAGTCCAGACTCTTAGTTTAAAAGTAGACTGAATAATTCTTCCATTAAAGTGTTCTGCTTACCATTTGGCTTATTTTACCATTCTGACATATCCATTGCCACCTCCACATATTCCTTGGTGCTGAACATAAACTCCCAGTAATTTCAGGCCAATTCACCTGCATATAGCTTCTCTTATAGTCAGTGATGCCCTTGTATCAATGTCTACGAGACAGAACACAGTAATAAACTCAATGGTGCAAGGAGATTTTATAAAACACTTCAATTTCCCTGGAGATACACCATGTGACCCATTAAAATGCTAGGAAAGGGACAAGACTAGGCTGTGTGCCCCACTCTTTCTCTACTCCTCTGTTTGAATTGGCAAACTCTTCTTGGAAATGAATATTACTGGACAAGCATATTAGTGCTATTTCTTCTAAAGATGGAAGCACATGAATCAGATTTTTCTGCAGAATTTCACTGTTACATTCTTAATATATATGCTTTAGCATACATTCCCAATACACGCACAGTGCTCTTTAAAGGAAATATAATTTACTAAGTTCTCTAGTGTCATTAACTTGACTAGTTCTTAATGATGAACAACAGGAACAATGAAAGGTCTAAATGTGCCTGCCTGTTGTAGAAATGAGTGCTCTGCATCTACAAAGTCTTTAAACAGTGTAAAAATAAGTGGCTTGCTTTATCCTCTTCCTTCATAAACCTTTCTGAATTTTGTAAAATTGTTTTGAATCTTTACTTTAGGGTACAGAATATACTCACTTGGTTGTGGGACATTTAAAATAGAGAGATTTTGTTTCTTTTTTTTTTTTTTCCTATCCAGATCTTGGATAGCCTTAATATGGTGATTAAAGCAGGAGAGACAACAGCTTTTGTTGGAGCTAGTGGAGCTGGAAAAAGTACAACAATCCAGCTCATCCAGCGTTTCTATGACCCTACTGATGGCATGGTGAGTGTCCCAGCCTAGAATGTGATTCTCTGGCCTCAGAAACTGAAAGCATGGCATGGTTTCCTCTCCAAGGTGGGAAGGAAGACTACTAAGTTCCTTTTCATTTATTTCTTCTTTTTTTCCAATTATTTTTTTAATTTAGTGAAATATCTTCCTGCACATTTATTTTATAAGACTGTGCTTAATATTCTTATAAAAACAATTATGTGAAAGAGCAAACTGTTAGGAGAAAATAAAAATTCAGTGCTAAATCTGTGTAAAAATATACCTATAGAAATGATAATTCAGGAGTGACAAATGTTTTCTGGAAAAAACAGTATTGAACATTTAAACATTAACCTGTAATATCACTTAAGTATATGCAACTACCAGTTAGTAATGGCTTGGCTAAGAATATGAATTAGATATTTTCAAAATCTCATTCCATTTATGTGTTCTTATATCAAATAGGAACACATAATCACATACATGTTGACTTGTATTTGAATATATAAAAAACAAAGAAACAAGTTACTGTAAATAACATAATCATCACTTTCATGATTACTTTTCACCTGGTTTTATTTCTGATGCCAAGCAGAAATGGGAAATGAAATCAAAGATCACAATTTCAAGAGCCAGTACTACTGCCACTGCTTTGCAACCTTCTATATCTGAAAGCTGATTTTTATGCTAGTGATGGAAACACATCAAGGGCCCTTCGCTTCCATTGTGTCTTTTTCTCTCTCTGAAGTGGAGGAGATAACGTCCCTGACTTTTTTCCGAATTTTGTGTCCATGTTCTAATTGTAGGTTACCCTGGATGGCCATGACATTCGTTCACTGAATATCCAGTGGCTGCGCTCACAGATCGGCATAGTTGAACAAGAGCCAGTGCTCTTTGCCACCACGATTGCGGAGAACATTCGCTACGGGCGGGATGAGGCTACCATGGAAGACATCATCGAAGCAGCCAAACAGGCCAATGCTTACAATTTCATCATGGACTTACCACAGGTATGCTCTGCCTTGGAAAGTGTTTGGCAGAATTTGATAAGCAAAAAGAATCTTTTTGTCCCTGTGTCCCTCCTAGCCTGCAGCAATTTGTGCTTAAGTGGAAGGGCAAAAGATTAATACAGACAGGAGGCAACAACCTTTCCTTTGACTACAGGTATTTAGGTCTTACCACATTTATGCCACCAAGTTACAAAAGTGAACACCCCCTCTCCCTTCCCTTCCCATCCCAAAATACAACCCTGAGAAGAATTAGTTCCTCAGGATCATTTACACAACATTCAATATCATGGTAATAATCATAGCATGATTTAAAAGTTAGTATTTTATGTATGCTTTGGAGATCTGTTTCTGTTCAGACCAGAAGCAATGTAGAGCCCGGCCTCTCACTAGCTAGCATTTGTAACTCCACCTGTCTGTACTGATGCTCACAACCTCACTTCCTTGTATGAGCTCTGTAAGCCAGCTTCCTTCCAGGTTCCTTCTTCTCCAGTTTCTTCCCTAATGTTGACAGAGCGTCAATCATTCCTCCTTGCAAAGCCCAAATTGGATAGTATCGATCTCTCTGCTTTTCTAGAATGTTATTTTGCCAAGTAGCTTCTGAAAATGACGTTACTACAGTGAATGTATTAACATGATTCAAGTACCATTAACTATATATTAGTGCATTGTCTTTATCCTCCATCTATGCATTTCCAGGCTTCCAGGAAACTAGTCACTGAAAGGCTGTTTAAAGGCCTCTATTTATTTCATGGAAATGGAGGAATAAAAAAGATTTAGTTCTAAGTGAATATAATTATCCTCTCTCTCAATATGCCAGGCTTCATGTGTTTATTTAATTCTCTATCTGAACCTGATGCCACTAGAGTATGGTATCCAGGAATCACAGACACAGTGTTCATGAGTCACAGGTCATCAGCAGACCAGGCCAGCTCTGGGAAAAGTTTGCTTGTGAGTCATCTGATGAAGAGTGGGTGGGTGATTCCTCTCCATTTCAGCTTTTGCTGATATAGCTGTTTCAAGCTAAACCAGAACATCTCACCTTTTTAACCAGTGCATACTTTTGACGTGGGGTTGAAAACCTGGTTCAGGCAAAGTCCTCTTGTACATTATGAAGAAAGTTATTTCACCTGTTGCTCTCTGAATCTGTTGCACTAACAATGTTTTTGTTTAAAGTCTACTCCAAGGACAAATCTGAGACATTTTACCAATACCTTCACCAGAAGCTTAACAGTTTTTTTTTCCTTATCTGTTTAATTTTCACTTTTTCCCTTCACACAGCAATTTGACACTCATGTTGGAGAGGGTGGAAGCCAGATGAGTGGAGGTCAGAAACAGAGAATAGCTATTGCTCGAGCTTTGGTGCGAAACCCCAAAATCCTGCTCCTCGATATGGCTACATCAGCACTGGATAATGAAAGCGAAGCGATTGTCCAAGAAGCACTTCATAAGGTTTGCTATAGTATAGCAAAAATCAGACTGGAAAGGGCAGAAATTATTTATAATGCACTCTGCAGAGGGTGCTACTGAGTTGCAGCAAATCAGTGAGAAGCATTTCTCAATAACCGTTTCACAAGTACAAGTAGAACCTTAGTATTGTGGACTGAGAATAATTTTTTCTTACACTGGGACATCAACATAAACCCATAGCTCCCTTTGCCCAGAAACAGGTGCTTCTCTGTGGGCTGTGGATGGAGCTAAAGTCAAAGTGAGCTGAACCCACTAGAAGGACTCCAGTTAATATGACAAGCCTTAGATTGCAGAGCTCATTGCCAGCACTTCAGGGAGCTGTGCTGGCAGTGGGGCTGTTGCTGTCTCCTTCAGGCTCGCCTCGGCCGCACTGCGATCTCCATCGCTCACCGCCTGTCAGCCGTCAAAGCCGCCGACGTCATCGTCGGCTTTGAGCACGGCAGGGCTGTGGAGAGAGGAACCCACGAGGAACTCTTGCAGAGGAAAGGGGTTTATTTCACACTGGTGACCTTACAAAGCAAAGGAGACACAGCACCCAACAGAGAAGAAACAGAAAGTAAGCATTTTGCTTTCTTTCATAAAATCATGTAAAATACCACAGAATGCAGATTTTAAATTTTTTTAAATAAGGGCTAGTAGCTGCTTTTATTCTGCTGCATTTTTGGCTGAATTTTATCATTCATATTAGTAATATCCTGATAGTGTTGGCCAAAGTGGTTCTGTTGTATTTTTGTGAAGTATACATAGGATATGATTGTCTTGAAATAAGAGAGCAATTGCAGAATTAAAATAGGTAAAAAGGCTTTAAAAATCACAACCGAAGTGAGATGGTCCTTGGGCTAAATATTCAGTTAACTTCATCATGTCAAATACAAATATAAAATTTGTGAAATGTGTAGGTTGAGTAGCAAGGTTATATAAAATACCCCTTGTCTTCTACAAAGTATTGCATTTATAACTTGAAGACTATGCACTTTTTTGGACAGCCACCGTGTATTTAGGTTGTATTCAATTTTAGCACTAACTTCAGAGCTCTATATACTGTAATTTTGTTTCTCAGAGAATAATGTGGTTGAGCCAAATCTTGAGAATGTCCAGTCATTCAGCAGGGGAAGCTATCGGGCCAGTTTGCGGTGAGTCTTAAAAATGGTTATAACTCTCAGTGTTTCTACTTCATCCCACTACTCCAAAATCCCAATAGTGCTAATAAATCACTTTTCTGTGTGCTGTGGAAAAGAGGGTTGAAGGGCTGCAAGCATCTTACTGAGTTCTCTTGGAAAGAAATAGCTTGAGTAATAATGTTACTGATTGAAGTCCATGGATCAATAGCAAGGCTCTTAATTGTGGTCCTTTCTATCCACAGTACTTTCTCTGCAATTTTTATCTACTCTGTTAATGTTCTGGGTATGATATTTCTAGCATACAGCCTTCGTTGTTACATCTAATTCACATTCAGTCCAGCCATTTGAAAAATTATTTGCTGTGCAATTACTTGAGAAATCAATGCAATCTACAAGGACATTTTTATTATGGCTTATACTTGATGAAAGTTAAAGCATTTTACAGCCAGACTGTCTTGTAGCTAGACACTTATTATTTCTTCCAGGCAAGCCCATGTCAGGCATGTGTGAATGAATACATCTCCTACATTACAGAGTTATGTTTTGTCAGAGAGAGAGGTGGTTTGTTTCAGCATCCTGTTTTGCTGGACTGAATTACTGGTAGTGATAACAGTGATTTGACTTGGTGTCTTAATAACTTGTGCAAATGTAGTAGGACACACCACAGTTTTACTTAACACAGCACATAGTCCATCTAACACAATGTCTGAGTGGTGTGATTTTGAAAAGTATTTGCCCCAGTTGGTGAGATATTTTCTTCCCAAGAGGTTGAGAGAACATATTCAAGAAAGAAAAAGTCTGTGGGATTCCTATGAATTGCTTCAATGCATTCTGATTTAGTTGATATGAAAACTGTACCTGCTTTGCAAGCAATTACTGTTTTTACTAAGCTGTAAGGAACAGGCCATTTCTGTTCTCCTTGCAGAGCTTCACTTCGGCAGCGCTCAAGATCCCAGCTCTCTAATGTGGTCCCTGACCCTGCACTGTCTATTGGAGGAGATCCTGCAGAGTCCACCTATCTTAGGTCTTCTTATGGAGAAGATGATGGAAAAGCAAAAAAGGTCAGGTCCAGTAGCTTGTTAAGAAATTTTTGAATCGTTTATATTACTTCTTAATGATCACCTGTAGCCATGTGCTGGTAGCTTAGGAGTTCTTGGCAGGTACATGTTGGCTTGATCCTTTTCTCTTCCTAAACAAAACCACAGCTTCAATTCTTATCTCTGTGTAAACCCTAGGCTGTATTTTGATTGCTGGTTTGATTATTGGTCCTTATAAAATTTCTAGCAGAGAAATTTTGCTATTTGCTCTCTACCTGTTGGTAAATTGATCTATGTTGTAGATTTAGTTGAAAAACATACATTCTCAAAAGTTGAATTAAGTGACAAAAAGGAAACTGCTCAGTCTGTGAAATGTAATTAATGGGCACTCAGTGATACAAATGACACTGCTTCTTGTTCAGTAAAGAATAAATTCACTTTCATCTGAAAATCATCTGGAGACTTGAGCAGAGAGACACCCTCACTGCAAGCTAACCCAGAATCCTTTTGCTGTCAGTGTCCTCATGCAATCAACTGGCACAGAAAATAAAGACCAACATGCCTTTAAAATTACACAGAATATGTAGGAATATGCACAGTGGGTTTCCAAAGTGCCTATGAGACTCTCTGCATCAGTTTGCATGGCTGCAGTTGTTTAGGCACAGAGCAGCAGATAGAAGTTACCCTTCTTGCTACTGCCAAGCCTATTCTGTGGATAAATAGAGGACTTGAGTGCTGTCACTCTGGCACCAGCTCAGAAAAAAAAAAAATACAAGATGTTTCCACCCACTCCTCCCTGCATATTTCCAAAAGATAGGTCTTCACAGTGTCTCTTTTGTCTGGCTTTTTCTAGTCATATGAATTGAGGGAGATGAGCAAGGCTGAACACACTAAATGTTACAAAAATTCTGCACAAATCAAACTGCAGGATAAGTTATAATTTGATGATGAATATTCTGCCCTTACTGGGCATAATTATGGGAATTCAGCATATAGTCTGAGGATGTTTCACAGAAGGGAGGCATAATTACCATGTAAAAAGCCTGAATCTAGCTATCACTCTGAAATCTCTCATTTTAATTATATCACATACCTGTTAATGTGATGCAGTTTGATCAGTGTAGTCACTCACAATACTTAAAAATAACATACAAGAGATTGAATGAGTGACTGAAAAAGCTGCTTGTGAGGAGGGAATTTAAGTTTTGGCGCTGGGTATTTCATCACACCATGTCTGGAGACAGCTAAAAGGCTATAGCCTGAGCTTCAGTGGCAGAAAATCTTAAACTGGTTGTAAACAACCTCTGCAGCTGGAACAATCAGAGCTGCAAATGGTATGAATCACTCTCTTTTTCCCCAGGGATGGTAAAGGTTGTTGTTTATTTGACCCTTTTTAAAGTAAACTTGACTTATTAGGGCCACAAAAAAGCTCCAGACAGCAGCCATCTCTGCCCCTCCTGTCCAAAGCTAGAGCAGCTGGTTGGGCCACTAGTTTAACAAACTAGGCTTACTATTTTATCTCACTGTCAAAGGGAGAGCATCACTGATGGAATGCATTTACTTCAGAAAACCAACCTGTTTTTTAGGAATCTGTTGAGGAGGAAGATGCCAAGCCTGTACCATTTACCAGAATTTTGAAATACAATGCCTCTGAATGGCCATACCTGGTGCTTGGATCTCTGGCAGCAGCTGTGAATGGAGCCGTCAGTCCACTCTATGCTTTGTTATTCAGTCAGATTCTTGGGGTATGTTGTGGTAACATTTCAAAGTGTATTTTAGCTCTGAAACAGAGGAGAGTGAATATGACATGTTTTGGCAAATCTTTAGATCTCATCAAGTAAATGGGGTTAACCTTCTTGCCTATAAACAGTTATTCAGTAGAGATATTTATATCACTGTCTGTCAAACTATCATTAGACTCTTTGAAGGGGTAAGCTTATCAGCATTTGTCATGTGTTCTTCATTATCTCTTTTGTTCATTTTCCAGGAACTGTTGGCAATGAGTTTCTATACTTGCATATAGTTTATTTTAGATGAGACAAAATATACCTCACATGCAGGTACAGTGGAGAGAGACACATGCAAAGGTCTTTCTCTGCAGAATTTTATTGTACAGACTTGCCAAGACTTTGAGAAAGCTTTGGATGAGATCTAAAAAATACTTCACTTTTTTGTTTATGTATTTCAGGCACCTTTTTGCTGTGTGCTCCCTGCAGAATGCCCAGG
The DNA here is from genome assembly GCA_013400175.1 of Phainopepla nitens. NCBI lineage: Eukaryota > Metazoa > Chordata > Aves > Passeriformes > Bombycillidae > Phainopepla > Phainopepla nitens. Next base: position 2,015,293 of record VXBQ01000415.1, on the reverse strand, counting down.
GACAGGTAGATAATTGTACCTGGGTTCACAGCCATCAGCAAAGAGTAGGCTTGCATCAACAGGTTTGGAAGCAGGAAGTAGGAATATGCTTTAAACCTTAACATTCACTAAAAATACACTATTATCAAAATCCACTGCCTCTCTTGAAACTTGTCAAGTTCAGACATGAGTATTTATTTCTTCAAAAACTTGTAGTGATAGAAAAAGGATGCTTCCCCTTTTGTGTAAAAGCTTTCTGGGGAAATGCTTGTCAAGTTGGTGGGAAACTGAAGATATTCAGTGCTGTTCTAACTGGTGCCTAGGAAAGTGTCCTAAATTTTCAAGCATTAGGGTAGAGAAAACCCATCTGTTCATGCTGTATCTTACTAAGTAAAGTAACTACACACTCACTGGAAACAAAATGGGAATGCCACTGGTTTTTTGTGGTTTTGGTGCCTGTCTGATGTAGGATAAAACTTGTGCTTCCCACTCACTTGCATATGTCATGGTAGGTACACATGGGTGCAAAAATATATGCCCTAAAAGGTAAACAGATATTGGAGGTCACAAACCTTACAGGCAGGAAAAAACAAATGAATGAATGACCCAGCATTTGAGCTCCTGGTAGAAAAGGACTCTAAGAGCAGTGCCAGCAATGTAGCAAAAGAAAGTTTGACCTTTTGTTGTTTGGTTTTTTGAGAGTATTGTTTTGGCTTAGACATTTCTCTCTGGTAAGTTGCTTAGGACTTTGAATCACACTTGCTTGCAGTTTCACATTTGTTAAATAAGATCACATGAGCAGGAGAGTAAAGGATGTTCCAGGCCCTGTTAATCCACTTAGCACTTCTGCCCAATGTGCTTGGCCTTTAGGCATAGGTGTGCCACCTCCAAACACTTTTTGAGCATCCAGACTTCATGTCAAGGACTGGAGCTTTCACAAGACAGCAGGTGAAACACTGCTGTACACATTCCAGATCCAATGTGAATCTTACCTTTGATTCCTTTGGAGAGGAGTCTTCTAGACCTTGGGAGGTCTGGGGCTGATGTCATCCTGCAAAATGCTAAATACCTTCATTGCCAAGGATGAATTCCTACTTTTGAAGGCCTCAGTCTACCAAAGGAGAGAGGCTGCAAGAAAAAGCAAGCCATAATGAACATGAGGGAAGTCCAATATCCGTGTTTTATTACTCATAAATTTAAAATATTTCTGCCTGGTACCACGGCAGTCAGGCAGATGGAATATACATCTGCTTTCAGATCTGTCCAAATATCTGCAAAGTTGTTGTGTCAGACACGTGGGCTTGTACTCTGGGACAAATATGCTGGGAAAGTGAGGGAAAAATCCCCACAGCTATGAAGTGAAAGGATAAATTTAGCTAAGTCTGCCTTGAAGGTTTTCAGAAATTAGTCCCAAAAAGTCAATGAAGAACTGGATAATACTGTGTATGGAGCTTTTGAACAAAGTTTTCAGCAGTTTCTTTTACTTACGGTTTGGTCCTCCCTGTGGAATTGTCTCAGAGTATGAATCCTTTCCAGTGTAACTCAGCTGAAAGATGTGCTCTTGCTGCTATTGGGCATAGAGTCCATGGCTCCAGATAAAAGACAGTCCACACTATAACTGCTGAGACTTATGTGATGTGAATATGGACACCTCAGCATCAAATCTTCCTTTTTTATAAACCTGTTGCTATTGTCCATGCTCCATGTTGCTATGATCAGTGTTATTTTTTTAATAAAGAATACAGATTAAAACCATAACTGACCATGTTAGGATAGCTAGAGAATGAGATAGTTCAATTTTACAAGACAGATTTGTAAGGGGAAAAAAAATCCTCTGCAATACCAAGATCTCTTCCTGAAGATTGGTATCCACATTTCCTTCTTCAGGACTATAAATTGTTTTTGCTCTCAGGTTAGGAAGTAAGCACATACTTCAGCCCATTATTTTCCTAAGCCCATTCTTGCTTGAATTTATAGCTTGCAAGAGGAATCCCATGCTGACCAATAACTGTCTTCATCAGAAATGGTCAAGGTGTGTGGCAGACATTGTAGTTCTCTCAGCCTTTATCTAGGTGCAATGGACATCCTAGGTACAGGAACTGGGAAGGCCTTTCATAAGATATTTCTTGCCTAAGAGAAAGCAGGGGAATCACTTTGAATGTGGGACATATGGATAGAATATTAACACAAAGGCTCACAGCATTCTCCCTTTTCATGAGCACCTTTCATAAGCATGGATATGGATCCAGCCTGCTGAAATCAGAAACTGTGTTGCCTTTGACTTTCTTGAAACGGGGAATTCTACTTACTCTTGCCCACCATCTAGTCATACAGAAGCAATGGAAAAAAATTTCTCTACAAGCATGAATACTTTCTGGGACTCACTGTAGGGTCCTAGGGAAAGCATTTGTATCTGTTTGCAGTGCTCAGTCTTGTGTTTGACATTTATTTGTTTCACTAGAGAGAAAAATTTCAAAGTATGAAAGGAAGAAATATTAAGTTCAACCCATGTTTGGGGCCATACCAATGTTTTTGGATGACTGTGCAGAGACAACACTCAGGACACTTGTGAAAAAGCCCTCAGTATCTCTGGAGTGTTTTTCATCCCAATTCACAACTACATATTTACCATGATCCATCATATACTGTGTTTATCATACTGCTTACTAGTTGTACTCATTAGAATTCCTGTCAATTTCAACAGAGATCTTGCTGATATTTTTCATACAGAAAAGTACCACAGCACTGCAATTGCATGACATCAACATGAACAAATATTCACAATATGGAGTTGTTAGTTATTCCCCTGGTTATATTTTAGGCTAGCTCTGCTTCTGGCATGACCACTACTATGAACTCCACTTTCCTTTTTACATCTAGATATTGCACACCATGATGACACAGAAAGTACCATCACAATACTACAACAATTCTAAAATCCAGAATCCTCATAGAACACAGTATATGAGTGCACCTTGTATCTTGTTCTGTCCAAGTATTTAACTAGAATATTTCTGACAGGAGAAAAACTCAACAAAATCAAAACAATACAAACAAAAATCCAACAAATAAAACCAAATCAGTGGTATCTCTCCTAGATACATAACTTGCAAAGACAGATGAAATCTGCTCAACAGCCTGTTCAATATGGGATCAAACATGAATTACTGAATGTATGGTGGATTTCATTAAGGGGATAGGAGCAGCTGTAGATCATTGTATGTTTTTTTCTTGCTGTGACAGATTAAAACAGACCTGGTGATTTTTTTTTTCTTTAAAACAAAGATTCATCTAAGACAGTAATATACTTGGAACTGATATGACAGCAAGGTGTTGGAACAGCTCTTAGCTTGAAACACAAAGAGATGTTATGATATTACTGTTTTGGAATCTGCAAGATTTATTTTGTTGCCAAGGGACTGATGTACAAAGTTAAAATACTTGAAGTGAAATTCCTGCTAGAGAACAGCTATTTCTTTTTCTTAAATTCACACTCCAATTCCTTTCTGTTACTTTGAGGTATGGCTCATTTCAAACAAAAAACAACATGGGTTTTTAAGACGAGTACTTAAGTTTATTTTCATGTAATTATGTAGCTGTGATGAAGATTCCTTCACTTTCTACTGTTAAATATTCACCTAGAAGAATTTAGGCTGGTTTTGATAAAGGCAGAAGTTAAATGCCAAAGTTATTTTTAATAAAAAAATCTTACAGATAATAAAAAATAATAAAATATCTTGAAGATAAGATTGAGAGATTAGACTATTTATAGTAACTCTACCTGTGAAATCTACCTGTGAGCATTAATTTAAGATTAGCGGAGAAGTACAAATGTGAGCTTTGACCTCTATCTGGAAACATCCTCTTTCTGGAAGCAGAAATAGTTCAGATAAAGAACTCCAGATAAGTAATCTTCTCTGATTGAAAGGACTCACTAAAGAATAAATTTGGACCACCTCTTCAGCAGCAGCCCACAACACTGGCAGGTGTTAAAAAAGACCAGATATTAAAAACTGAAAATACCATGGAGATTGGTTCTGAATGAGGCAGGGGGCTCCCCTTTAAGCCCTAATGCGTTTTCCCAGGTGCCCAGCAGTATGTTAACGGCTTCAGGAAAACAGTGGGTTCCTCTTGGAGCCCAGCTCTGGTAACTACAGCATCTGTAATGCCATGCAGGGAGTCACACTGGGGTATAATTATTTACAGACTTTATTTTGTACAGCCCAGAAAAGTTGCAATTGCCCCAGAGCAGAGAGGAGGTAAGATGCTGCTGCACTGTTGCTTTGCTGCTATGCTGTTTATTACATTGTTATTCTCTGGTTATCATTGTTTACAGTGAGGGGTGAGTGGTTAATTATAACTAGGCTACAAATAGGAGTAGTGTGTGCAGACACTGACCATACTGAACTTGTTGGTTAACAGTAAAATCCATTATGTTTTAATCCAGGCTCACCGTAGGAAAAATAAGGAATTTGCAGGGGGTGAGGGAGAACCCTATGTTCTGGCTTTGGTTGCAGGATGGGTTTCTGCACTTGGCAATTGGAAGTCAAGAACAAACATCACACACAGCAAAACTGACCTTTCTATTTATTTCTTTTCAAAGACCTTCTCCATTCTTGATGAAGAAAACCAAAAAAACCAGATCAATGGTGTCTGTGTGCTCTTTGTCTTAGTCGGAGCTCTTTCATTATTCACCCAGTTTCTACAGGTAACAGCAGTCCAATTTAGCAATACATATTTTTGGTTTTGCACTCTTTCTCAGTGGGTATCTCTCTCTGTACAGTCTTTATTTATTCTCATGTACCCCAGGGATACACGTTTGCCAAGTCTGGTGAGCTGCTGACAAGAAGGTTAAGAAAAATTGGTTTCCAGGCTATGCTCGGGCAAGACATTGGTTGGTTTGATGACCGCAAGAACAGCCCCGGTGCTTTGACTACCAGACTTGCAACAGATGCCTCACAGGTCCAAGGGGTAAGACCTGGCACCTTATGAATCACTGTACTACAGGCACTGATTGAAGGCTATTTGGGCAGGTTGTCACAGAAATTAGCTACCCTGCAACCAGCCAGATCAGTGCAGGTCAGTTCTTGGTAAGCCAGTTAAGCTATTTCTATTCATCACAGACTGCCACCCATTGTGGAACCAATAGTAATATATGGTATATCCTAAAAGTACAAACAAGAACTCAAAAATCAATAAAATACCAACCAACAATGGAATGGGAAGGAACATCCGGTGCAGAAGTTTGCTTTTCTTTTTTTTTTTTTTTTTTTCCTGGAGATGAATTAGCTTTTTGCCACAATGTTCAAGTGTTAATTTCAAAAACATGTCAAAATAGTATGTTAGTGACAGTCATTAATAACTATATTTTCCAGTTTGGACAACATACACAATACTAGCATGGTATTGTGCATGTTGTGGCAATTTTGATGAAAACTGACAATCCCCTTGAAAAACCAATCTGCAGTACTGGCTGGTGCTCCAGCTGGGAATCCTGCAGCCAGTTCCAGTGTATTCCAGGAAAGTGAGACACTAACTGCATGCATTGTGTTCCTTAGTGGCTGAGGGTTAAATCATGCTGAGCTATGTATGTTCTCTATTTGAGAGATCCTTTGGTAGAAGTGCGTCAGATGCAATTTTGCTGGGCTGCAATGCAAGCAATTTTCTAGAAACAAGGAAGGAGATGTACAGATTTCTTTTGTTGCAAAAATGGTCATGTTTCAGCTTGACCCAAGATTGTAAGTTAGTTTTAAAAAACTACTAGCAGGGGTTTTAGAGAAGAGGTTTCCAAAACCCGTCAGCAGCAATTTCTACAGAATCAGATAAACCTGCTGCAAACCTCACAGGCACTTACAGGGTATCTTTTAATTGAAATAAATAAACTTGTAAACCCCTGACTGAACTATTTAATAGCCTCCTAAGGGATATCTTTGTTACATCTTTCTTTGAAGCACAGCAGTGAGGCACAGCCATCTAACCCACAGCTTGCAGGAGGGTAGGGAGACCAGAGCTACCTGTGAAGCAGTGGCCTGCACCTATCACTGCCTGACACAAACCTTGCTGCAGGTCAGAGGAGGAAGACATGATAAGCATTTTGTACTGCCAAATTTATACCCTGCATATGAGTATGACTGAAAATCATCAAGCATATCAAATAATTTTTTATTTTAACACATAGCAATATAGTTCCTATTTAGGGTGCTGTTTACTGCTATGAAAGAAAATGACTTTTGAGTAGAAGCAGACAAATGCATTCAATAAGGATGATGTCAAAGCTGTATTTAATTTTTTCCTTAATAAAGGCATAGGCAGAAATAAAACTTTGTTTCACTCCTTTTCAGTGATATTGCTTACTGATTTTAGCACAGTTGAAGCTTTGTTGTTAATAACTAAGTTATAAAATGGTCCTGTTGATTATTGATATCTACATGGATAAATGTAGAAGCTAAACAATGTATTCAGACGAGTGATTCTCCAGGAAACCAAGGCAACAGATTTCAATAGTTGAATTATCTTTCTCACAATCAGTAGAAACAATCTTCTGAATTCTCAATGGAAAATATGGTGGATCAAAGGAATATTGGACATTTGCAGTCCTCCTCTTGATCCAATTATTTTGAAACAGTATAACTAGACCAGTTAAATTCCAGTGCAGTCAGTAGCTGCTGGTGCCTTATGTCATTTAAACTTATAGTTTTCTAAAGTTTTATAGGAAGATTTGTTTAATTTTTTTTAAGTACAAATCAGTCATGTCTGTTTCTTTTCTTCAAAGGCAACTGGATCGCAGATAGGAATGATAGTCAATTCCTTTACTAACATTGGAGTGGCCATGATCATTGCCTTCTACTTCAGCTGGAAACTGAGTTTGGTAATAATGTGTTTCCTGCCATTTTTGGCTTTATCTGGAGCTGTGCAGGCTAAAATGCTGACAGGATTTGCCTCGCAGGACAAGAAAGCACTGGAAGCTGCTGGACAGGTAATGCTGCTTAAAGACTAATTTATATTTGCAGTCACAGGTAGATGAAAAATCAGTCTTTAGGGACCATCAGTAATTGAAATGTCATGAAACTGGCAATGCCTTGTGAATAAGTTGCAATATTTCAGCTTGTTAAACCATTGAAACAGCATTGGAAACTCCCTAACTGCAAAAGCACTTGCTGCATGGAATGTGACTGAACTTGCAAAAGTTATTGGACTGAAGTGGTAGACACAGATCTCTCAGCAGTCCGGCTCACCTTTGCTGGGTTTTATTTAAACACCCATTTGCTGATACCCTGTGATTAAGCTGTCCTCAGAAAGCAGTGATACTTGTTCACCTAGAAATGCTTGCACCTGAGAATCTGGCACTGAACCACAAATCAGTATGTGGATTTTAGAGAGGACAGTTGTTCCTTTGGTGGGCTGTACTAGCTTAAGAATTATGTTCTTGGCCCTTCCCATCTTAAGAGTTAGGATCTGACCAATTGCCAGCACCCAGAATGGTTAATTATTTACAAAAGTCTTAAATCAAAATACTTCTTGACAAGGAGAGAAATTTCACTAATGAGTCAAGGCAACAGCTCTTATTCAACAGAAAAACCCAGAGGCTGTGATGAAGAAGACCCTCAATGCTTCAGCAGTTTTGGTAATGATTGTGTCTGGTGTTATTATCTAATTTATCTGTAGCACTGCATCCAAATGCTAAAAACACAGAGTTCTTCCAAAGTGATTAGTCATCAGCCATGCTAAACATGGAAAAAGCCTGCACAATCCAATTCACAGTACCTATTATCTGCTCCTTCATATTGAAGGATAATGAAGGAATGCAAGACATTGACTCTCAATTTTGGCCAGTAAAAAAACCCCTGAAACTGGATTTCTGATTGTCTTTCAGACCTTTTCCTACATGCTGAAAACATTCATAAGCTATAATAGCACACTTGCTTCCCAAAGGAATGTGTTACATTATGAATCTACTATCAAAGTCCAAGCAAACTACAGCATTTTAAAACAATTTCTTAATAAAATTACTTGAGATTAAAAGGGTGAAATTAGGACCAAACAAGTTGTCAATTTACTTCTGTAGATGAGATTGTGGCACTCTTTTTTTGGGACGTAAACCGAAATTCTGACTGGCCATAAATTACAATATGAAGCCTACAACTAATAAAAGTTCCACACAAGTTTCTGTGGGGATTATCTCATAATTTCTTGTGTTGCATTTTTCTATGAGCATAGGCAAGCATTTGCTTATTCTTTGCCTATGTGCAAGGTAAAAATCTTGGAAACTTTGTCACTGAAGATTTATATGTTCCATCTCATCAGCCTTTTGGACATCAGAGAGGGAGGGAGGGTAAGCAGGTGAGGAAACTTAGTAAATTCAAGTGGGTTAAATTTATGAAATGGAAGTTGGGGATGCTAGCCCTTTTAGCTCTTTCTTTGACTATTGCTAAAAGTAACACAAAACAATTGAAATAAACATATTTAATTAATAAATCCATGCGACCAAAGAAGTTCCTAAAACAATCTTTCCTTTTGTGGGTGTCACATTTATTCACATTATGTGAAATAAGTCACAAGGGAGAGCATGTGCCTGATTCCCTACGAGTGCTTACAGTAAGAGCTCCAGTAAAGCAGGCAGAGCATTGCTCTCGAGGAAATCAATAGGTAATTGCTTGTAGGAAAAGTTCTCTTTAGGCTGTTGGATGTTTGGGCCAGTCTGTATCATGTCTGAATGAATTTATATATTGTGTCAATGTCCTGAGTTCATGAAAGGATCATGCACTTGTGAGACCACACTCTACTCTTCCAAGTAAAAATTAGGAGCTTTTACTCATTTTCTTTTTCGTCTTCCAGATTGCTAGTGAAGCTCTCTCTAATATCAGAACAGTAGCTGGGATAGGAAAAGAGAAGATGTTTATTGACAATTTTGAGAAGCACCTGGATATGCCCTACAGAGCTGCAATCAAAAAAGCACACGTGTATGGACTCTGCTTTGGCTTTGCCCAGAGCATCGTGTTCATTGCCAACTCCGTCTCTTACCGATATGGGGGATTTCTCGTCGACACTGAAGGACTCCATTACAGCTTTGTGTTCAGGTGAGAGCCTGCCCAGAGCCACAAACAGGTGTCTGAAAGCTCTGGACTCGGTGTGATGTTCAGTTTCCTGATGGCTTCCCAAGAATGACTGTGTCCCCGTTCCTCACAGGGTGATCTCTGCTATTGTCACCAGTGGAACTGCTTTGGGAAGAGCTTCCTCCTATACCCCAAACTATGCCAAAGCCAAAACATCTGCTGCACGCTTTTTTCAACTGGTTGATCAGCTTCCTAAAATCAGTGTTTACAGTGAAAAAGGGGAAAAATGGGTAAGAATGGAGACGTGTAATTTGTGATGTCAGTCAGCTCACTACAGGCATGGATGTCACACTAATGATTTAGGAGTCGATGAGGATCAGTGTTTTACAAGAAGGTTATGCTGATTGTTAATTTTGGTTTTTGTCTTTGCTCTTTTGGAAGCAAGCTCTGTACTAGGCAGCAAGAGTGGTATAAACTCAGCCATTAGGAATTTGTCAGTGTAAAACTCCTTTAAACTGGAATGGAACTGATTTGGATGACTCAGAACGGCAAGGTCTTATTTCCTGCTTTACAGTTCAAGACAAACCTGACTATTGCTGCTTTATAATCGAGGTTCTTCCATTCACATCAAACTGGTGGGAGGTGTTCACGAGGAGGCAAAGAATTGTTGAGTCAGACAAAATAAAAATGCTCAGTTTCTGGTGAATTGAAAAGTCAGACCCAGAAAATTGAAATTATTTATTTTATACGCAGTGTCTATATTAAAATGAAAAATGTGCCCATTTACAAGGCAACGCCATTTCCAGTTTATGCCTGTGACCAGTGCCATGCAGGGAAGTGTAAGCAGAGAAATAGTGTTATGACTAATAGCTTTGAAACAGCTACTCCAGTACAGCTTTTTCCCTTTTCCTGAGATAATTTCATAAGTACAAATGTCATATTTTAAGCAAAAGATGCAAGAATGGATCTGAGGAAGAGTTGTCTTGTATTTTACAATTCAGGATTGAGCTTGAGCTCACTGTAACATTTTTCTCCTTTTTCTTTTCACCAGGATGATTTCAAGGGAAGCATTGAATTTCTTAACTGTAAATTCACATACCCTTCTCGGCCTGATATTCAGGTCCTGAAAGGACTCTCTATATCTGTTAAGCCTGGACAGACTTTGGCATTTGTTGGAAGTAGTGGCTGTGGTAAGAGCACCAGTGTCCAACTTCTGGAGCGTTTCTATGACCCTGAGAAAGGAAGTGTGGTAAGGAGAGAAAATGTGGTTTCTGTGCTCTGGTTTTCAACAATGCTCCAAGGGCCTTCTGTCCTGCATCCTACTGTGTCCTGTGTCCTCCTCTGCAGCTTAGAGTGTTGGCTTACACATGTGCAGTTTGAGGCTTCATCTCCTTCTCCAAAAGAACAGATGTGGACTATTTGGACAGTTTCCAAGTATTACCTCAGATATATTCAGACAAGATCAGAGAACTACATGCCTCAGGTGCACTCCCATGTGTTATGCAGGCCATAGGCATTTCCCTTGGTAGCTTCTCTATGAAACATACAAATGTGTGCTGTACATTGTGAGAGCACAAGCAAAATCAAGTCTGAATGGAGCAACAAAGAGCCTGGAACTTCTCTAGATTTATCTTCCAGTTAAGCAATTACTGATAGCTTAAAAAGCTTTAATACGTTTTCCTAACATAAATACTTACCCACTTAGATCGATTTATCTTCAGCAAAAATCGTGGCGATCACTATGTTAGCAAGGCAATAAAGCGTGTATGCAAAGCCATACAAAATACACAGCGTGCACAAAGGATTCAGAGATAAGCAATTGAACCAACCACTTTAAATCAGCTGTGTTTGTGTTTTAATGATATGGTTAAATAATTTAGTTTTATTATAAACTATTTGGGTGTTGCAAGCTGTTGTTTTGTAATGATGTTTCAAGTTTTCTCCCATTTCCTCGTAGTTAATAGATGGACATGACTCTAAGAACGTAAATGTGCAGTTTCTTAGATCAAAAATTGGAATAGTGTCACAGGAGCCTGTGCTATTTGACTGCAGCATTGCTGATAATATCAAATATGGCAGTAACACAAAAGAGGCGACGATGGAAAAAGTCATAGAAGCAGCCCAGAAGGCTCAACTGCATGACTTTGTCATGTCTCTGCCTAACGTAAGTACCCGCAAGGCCTTGGCTGCTCAGTGCTCATTGCAGCAGAGTTGCTCAGAAACCAGTTACAGTTGCTACACACATGCACCTATTATGTCCTTTTACAGCTGTGACAGTAGGAGCACAGATGGTGCTGTGACCATTTGTTGTGTTCCTTAGAGTCTGGGTGTGAGTTAGTATGAATTGTTACACAGTAGGCAAATACAAAAATCCTGTTCCCAGCTCTGGGAGATTTGCCTTGTCAGTAGGGTATGATACTTAGACAAAAAATATTTGAAGCTGGCTGCTTATGTACACTTAAGTATTAAAATGCACTGAAATAATATAAATATAGAAAGAACATATAGGGTACGGATACAATTTAGGCACCCAAACAAAGCACTTTTCTAGAAAGCCCTTAAATCGCTTTTAGCCTCTTCTTCCAAATCTAGGGCAGGGAGAATTCTTTTTGCCTCAGACAAATCAGCCAACATCTTGCTGATCATTTGCATATCACATTTTCTTTCCAGGCTCATCATTGTGCTGCCTGGGCCTCAGGGCAATGGGCAGACAAAGCACAGCTTGGAAACCTCACCCCAAACACATTTACTGCTGTTGGTTGTTTCTGCATTCCCAGGGTCTGCAAGTAATCAACAGTGGTCAGCTTTCTTGCCTCTCCTCCTGCTCTTCCGTTAGGCTGTGTACTGGTATGTTAACTTACACCTGAATAAAACACTCCTTTTGCATATTTTCCAGAAATATGAAACTAATGTTGGGGCTCAGGGATCCCAGCTGTCTCGTGGACAAAAGCAACGCATTGCCATAGCAAGGGCCATCATACGAGACCCTAAAATTTTATTACTGGATGAAGCTACATCTGCCTTAGACACGGAAAGTGAAAAGGTAAATGCACAGGGATAATCAATAAGGGGAAGTTAACACAATGGCCTACAACATACAATAACTTTTCTGTTCTACAGATATGCCAACATACTCCACTATATGTTATTCCACATTGTGAATTCAGCTCTTTCATCTTTAATGATCTTTCCAAGAAGTGCAGAAGGTGCAGCTGTAAGAAAAAGCAGCCAGCTCCAGCTCTTAAACTACCTATGAGAGGCATCACTTTTTCAGAAATGTTTGAATTGCCTGGATTTCAAAGCATTGACGTTTAGCACGCCAGCCCTGTAAAGCCCTTCCTTAATTTCTACCTATGTCTATGTTTAGCTGTCCCTCGTTTGTACTGCTCATAAATGGAGTTCATAACCCAGCTAAGCACATCGATATCAGAACCTCTGATTTAGTCTCACTGTCCCTTTCACAAATGCAGCACAATATGGCTAATTAATCTGAAGCAACTGGTTCCTCCCGCTCTGAGCCCTGTTGAATTTGCGCATTTTTATTCTGACACTTTGTCTGTTGCCTTTAGACTGTGCAGGCAGCTCTGGATAAAGCCAGAGAAGGGCGCACCTGCATCGTCATCGCCCACCGCTTGTCCACCATCCAGAACGCCGACATCATTGCTGTGATGTCACAAGGACTCATCACTGAAAGGGGCACTCATGATGAACTGATGGCCATGGAGGGAGCCTACTGGAAGCTTGTTACTACTGGAGCCCCAATTAGCTGAATTACTGTGATACCAAATTTGAAAGATTTCTGTAAGCAAATACTTTGTGGTAGGTATGTGTATGTTGGTGCTCTATTGTGCTACATACGGTGAGATCTGTGGAACCCTGAATGTATGTAGCTGTCTGCATTGAGCACACTTGTCCAGCATGTGCAAAGCACTAAGCACAGGCTGATGCAATCCAGGAAGTAGCTTTGCCCACTGATAAGGGAAAAAAATCCTGAAATTGGGAAAGATCTTTTCTGGCGATCTGGGAAGTTGCCGCTACCTGCAGTCAGTCTGCACAGTCCTGTTACGCCTCAGCTAGCAATCAAGGAAGACTGTGGGGTTCTGGAAACTGCCCTTTCTCAAGGCAGGCTGAATGAGTGAAAACAACCCCTCAAATTATGCTATACACCTAAAAGGACCAAATCTGTCCTAATGTTTGGTCTGCAGACAGTAACAGCACAGGCCCTTCCTGTGCATGCAGCAGCCCCACTCTTTCACCCCTTGTACCACACAGATCAGCGGTGCTGTTAGGGGAGGCTGGGTTTCCCTGGCGCGCACCTGCAGCACTGACACAGCCCTGCCCCTTCAACAAACCACTCAGTACTTACAAAGAAGGCAGCTCCTCAAAAGTAAGGAAAGCAACCAACGTAAGGAATAGAAGCTGGTGAAGATCATTTCCTAGCCCACCACTCTCCAGCTGACACTCATCACTGTAATCAGTCAAAAAGATTTTTGAATAGGAATAAATGCCTTGGTTAAATTCATGTAAAATTCTGTGGTTAATCATCAGTTATTTAAACCACTTCTATTGAAATGGTGATGGATATGTTCTTTCTTTCAGAAGATAAGACAATAATGTGTGAAGGTGGAAAAAATAGGCATAATTAGCTCTTTGTATTAAATATGGTTGATAAACAGAGCAACAACATATTCAGAAACGACAAAGGTCAGGAAGGAGCTTCTTTTGGGAGAAGCTTGTATCTTGTCTCTGTCACAGTTTATTCTAAGATCTACCGCAAGTTTCATTGGAACATGTTATTGGTTATTGTCTGCAACATAACAGGAGTGTTTCCTTTAGTGACTGGGATTTTGGAGAGAAGCAGATAGAAAGAAAGTATAGATAACAGATTCAATATTTAAATATTGATTTTAAACAACACAGTATTAACTGGAAAAGTCATTCTCCATGTCCTAAAATCTGCACCTGGGCTGAGTGGGGGGGTGGGCAGGCACTCATTTTATAAGAAGTCAAACCACTTCTTATAAAATACTGCAACAGTAGCAGTACTTAAATAGAGCCATAACGGTAAAAAGTTCATTAGGAGACATTCCTCAATTTCAGGCAGTAAAACCCAACTTCCACTTTTATACAACTCCATTAACAGAATCACTGCCACATACCCTATTGAACTCACACAGCCAGCCCTGAAATGGCTATTTCTCTAAGGAAGTCTATATTTTAAATCTTAACTGAAAAGTAAAAGAAAAAGCTGCATTATTTGGTTTAATCTTTTTAGCCTTTTTACATTTCAGAGCAATAAGTAGTTTGATGGCTCAGGACTGAAACTATTGACAGAGTGACTGTCAATAACCTGCAGACGTACGTATATGATATTTAATTAATATTATTATTTAAGGCCACAGAAGAAGAATGACTCTTCATTAAAAATTACAATGACATGTATACTTATTTCAAAATTCTTTTTCTTAAAGGACAATGCCTTTGTGACCCAAATTAAACCAATAAATTGTATTTTTTTACTGGCTCTTGCGCTCTAGCATTTCTTCTCTTACCCTTCAGCTAAGCATATGAGTATCTTGCAGCAGCCAGCAAGTATCATGTCTGTGACAAGGGTTTGCTGTTCAGGCCGGAGCTGCTGAGGCCAGCTTGACATCAGCCCCTGCCTGCACTGGGGCCTGCTGTCTCCCTGCAGGAGCACAGGGCCATGGCCCAAGCTGGGTCGTAGTGCTGCTGCCTTTCAATGTAATGTCATCCTCTTTTCAGGCAGCTGGCAAACACCGAGAGCTAAATGTTGGGCAGGGTGCTACTCCAACAGAACGCACTCACTGTGTACATAAACAGGTGCCATTCTTGGATGCCACCTCCTGCCATGTTGTTCCAATGTGCTGTTGACAACCAATTGATTACAGAAACTTTCAAAAACCTCTGGTACCTGGGCTAAGGGACTGGACTGCAGGTGGCACTCCATGGTGCGTCTGGGCACGAGCAGCGAGCCTTGATGGAATGCTCGGTGCAGAGCTGGACTGGTCTTGCTGCTGCAGCTGCCTCGCTGGTAAAATGTCCCAGCGCTGAGGTTTGGTGACAATATTCCCAAACCATTTAAAGTCATTTGCTTACATCTTTCAAGCTAGACCTGAGTTATTAGTCTTGACAGTAGATGGTGTCATTTGGTGTCTCCTGCTGCATGCTTCTCTGCATGGTCCATGGCAGCTACATTTTCTGACACCCTATTCCTCTGGGCAGATATAACCATGATACTCCTGCTCCAATTAGACTCCTCTGGGTAGGAACAGCGTGTCTGGGCCCAGAGTCCTGCCACCAGGAAGGCTAAACAGGGAATGGGGAGGATAAAAAGAAAAGCTACATAGTAGCAAGAGCGTCATGAATTGAATGTAATGACAATGTGTCAGCTAGTTTGTATGAGGAGTAAGGGACAGCTTCACTTCACATACAACTCCTTTTCCCTAAAGCACTGAAATTACAGAATTAATTAAGAGGACACTCCAAGGAAGTGAGTGAGAGCCCACATCTTTCTATGTGCCTGTACAGAGCTTAGAAGAATACTGCAAAATGCCAGCTGTCATGCTACATTTATGGTTGTGTCTACCCCAACAGAAGCACCAAGGTTCTTTGTCAGTGTTGGGAAACAGAGACTTCTCATGTGATTAGAAGCCTAGAAATGTGATCTCTACCCATAACTCCCAGCTTGAAATTGCCACTAAATCCAAATGCTACTGTTAGAACCTTGGACAGCTGTGCATGAAGAATCCCCTACTGCTGGCTAGGAGGAGCCAGGAACAGAACAACTGCTCAATCAACCTGCTCCTGTTCTGCAATGCCTGTGTAGGTCATCTAGCTGGGAGGGAATAACAAAGCACATAGCAACTTGAACACAGCTGAAATCTTTGTCATAGTTGTCTTTGTTCTTCATTATTTGTGTCTAGTTCCATTAACTTAGTAATTTTGCTTAAGGAGGCACAATTACAGAAAATAGCAGTTTCAGGTCAGCTGGTGTGGGAAAAAAGTTCAGAGAACCATTAGAGAATATATCAGGAGATGCACAAAGCAGAATACTCCTCAGACTGTTAAAAGCAGATGACTAATTTTCTTAAAGAAAGTATAGATTACTAGGCTCTTAATTAAAGATGCCTATTTCAGATTTGCTTCCGTAATTTGTATCTTGTTCATTCCCAAAGGCCAACACCAAACTATTCACCTTGTTTATCTAATTAAATAAGATTCTATCAATTATTTCCTACCTAACTGGAAGTCTGGAAGCAGTATCATGTTTACATCTTCTAAGCCTTATTGCTTTCAGATCATACATATGCAGCCCTCATTACCCACATTACAGCCTTGCATACTGAGGCTCTCTCTCTCTCTCTCTCTATATATATATATATAGCTTATATATTGAGTATTATGGGATGGTATCAACAAAATATTGCTTAAAGATTGTGCACAGAAAAGGAATATACAACAACCGATGCCAAATAAGAAATAAAATGGAAAGAACCCCCCCCTTGTCTATTTAGAATATCCATTTTATATAGCAAACATATATATGACATATTAGTTACTTGTGTGGTTAGTTAAACAAAGCTGACAAGAATATAAACTCGAAGTGACAGTCTGCAACCATATTTTCATGATTTACACAACTACTAACAGTGATTCAGGCTTGTGACTGCTGATCTGAGAGAATTAGCAGAGAATTACCTTTACAATATA
Source organism: Phainopepla nitens (assembly GCA_013400175.1). Lineage (NCBI taxonomy): Eukaryota > Metazoa > Chordata > Aves > Passeriformes > Bombycillidae > Phainopepla > Phainopepla nitens. Next base: position 1,998,530 of record VXBQ01000415.1, on the reverse strand, counting down.
GGAGCATGAACAATATACTTGAGGTCATATACTGACATAATTTCATTATTGACAACTTTTTTCATTTGTTGCTCTGTGTAGATATACAGAACCCAAAGATTTTTTATACCATACTTATGCATTTTCCCTATCCAAGGTGTGATTTGTATCATTCATGATTCACGTGACCACTTTCAAAAAGTAAAAATGACAAAAACCACACATTAATGCAAAAATATATTCTACAGAGTCCAATGGAAATAAACTTTTTCTTCTCATCTGACTTAATCAGAAGCTGTTTTGCTCAGGAAGCTCAATAAATTAAATCTAAAGCCTTGTTTATAACTATGCTGGCCTTTTTCACAGTGCCTGGGTACAGCCGTAGGTGGTGTGATACTGTCACACCATTATGTAGCAGTTTAACACACAGTATCTATATATAAAAAACCAAAATATCGAGTATCACTATGTACAACTGATGATCAAAGCTTTATCTAGCTAGAGATGGACAGAACTAAAAGACCACCACATAGCTAAATAAAGATGGTTGATTATACTCTAAAACTTCATTATGACCCAGAGTATTGGGCTATTTCTAACCACATACTGCAGTGCGCTTGCAATATTTCTAGGAATAAAATCAGCAACTAATATTTCTGAGCTGCCAAAGTCATTCTTGAGTGTACTGATTTTGGATGTACTGGTTACTTACCAGGAGTACATCAAAGATGCAGTGGCATCCCCTTGGTTTAAATGAATTAGCAAAACTGCCTTTGCTGAGGGTTCTTGAACAGTTCACATCCATTCCCACATTGCTAACCGTTTTGAAACTTTACCTAATTAAGTTTCTTGTCAGTTGTCCTCATTAACGAGTGGACACAGTACGGAACCAAGGCAACTACAGTCAGAGGCATAGCTGCGCTCTTACAAAAAGAGAGAATGTAGAACAAATACTCAGTATGAGTAGGTATCTTAACAAAATTATACAGCTGCAGGGTAGCTAAAGAAGCAGCTATACACAATATGCGGAAACTTATCTTGCAGCTATTTTTACCTTTGCAGCTTGTGATGAACATTTCAGAATTAATTCCAAGACCTAAACCAAAGAGTGCACCTAAGTTCCTCACCAGTCCAGCAAATGGAGTTGTGTCAATGTTTATCCAGTCTGGGTTGGCACACCACTTCTTGGCCTTTGGAACAGACCATAGCAAGTCAATATCAAGAAGCTTGAGGGATAGATAAAAGCCAAGGGCAAAGATGAAAAGAAACAAGTTTGTCTTGATGTACATTCTCAAGCTTGCTGTCTGAATAGCAGGGGTATGCTCAAATGCTTCTGCCACAAGAATGCCTGTGGATTAGAAACTCAGTGTTACAGGGAACAACACACTTGTACTTTGAAGAAGCATTTTCTACAGTGTCCCTGTAGAATTTGACTTTTGAAGAGAGAAGAATATATCTATGTAATAAATACTTCTCTGTGTGTGTGTGTGTATATATATACATACACATATACGCACATAATTTACCACTTTTGCAGTACATTACAAAACCTTTCCTCCCACTCAAAACTGCCACCTTGGATTAAAAAACAAAAAATTAAATACCAAGCACTACATGGTTTTGATATGAGGCATACCTTAAGGCCTGACTGCATCTCCCAGATGACAACCTATCAAATATTAGATGTAAACTGGAACATTCCTTTTCCAAAAGAGTCCCTCACTCAAAGACTGGCTCCAGCAATGCAGAATTCAACACCAGTTCCCACACAGGCTTTGAGTGTTGAAGGAAAAGACACAGAACACACTTATCTTCTCTTGTACTCATTTTATCCTGGTTGTGAAGAGGGAAAGCTGTTAGCCAGGGCTGCCCAGGCTGCACTGTATCCATGAAGGAGAACATGAGCAGGAAGCCACAGCTCAATGCACTGGTCACCCTCCTTGAAATCAGATAGATACCAGAGATACTGCTCAAAGTTTGGACTCCCTGAATACCAATTTATAATATGCTCAAGTAACTCTGAAAAATATACTTTAGCATCTTAAATCACCCAGGATTGTTTGTTCTGCTATTTACCTTTCTTTCTATTTTGCACCAGGTCTCTGTGTTTGTCCACGTTGCACACACGCTATTTTACACCCGGACACCATTTGAAGTGACACAAATAACTTCTTCCTGAGAGGAAAGGTCAGAGCCATGTAGGAGCAACTTCCTCTCTGACCTCTTCCACACAGGTAGCACAGTTAAAGATCAGATACAGCCAGTACAAAGCAGTCAGAGCTAGTCTGAGGCCGTGCGGACACAATACAGTCAGCATCAGCTGCCAGCTGGACAAGGGCTCACTCCCTTCACTGTGAATTACATAGGCAGCAGGTACACTCTACCTCACCAAATTTGACCTTCAGACTATTATCAAATCCCTGATTTTCCAGAGAGTGGAGAGTACCACTGAGGCTGCAAAATGAGTCCAACTACTAAAAATCTCTTGTCTTCTCTCATTATTTAAAAAATTTTGCATATAGGTTAAAAAGAAAAGAAAAAATAGCACTATTACCAGCAAATACTCCAAGCACAACTTGATGAGGGAAATGTGTTGCTATGAATACTCTTGAGATGCACACACTGATCTGGATAATCCAAAAAATACTCCAGAGGAATGACCATGTTAGCCTAAGAGGGAAAAGAAAGATGCTTAAAAATCAAGACAAGATTATTTCATCTACTTATTTACCCCAAACACTATCATGTAAGGCTCATGCTTTTACCAGCAGAGGTTTACTAAGTAGATCAGTTTGGAATCAGATGATTAAAAACTAGAAGTCAGTACTAGAACATTATCAAGAGTGGTTACAGGAACAGGTATCAAAAGTTTCAGGTCCAAGACAGTTCCGTGATTTAAGTGAAGAAAGCCATCAATGGCAAATTAAATTAGGACTAATACCTTAAATATATCTCTCATCATGAAGTCACAGCTATAGGCAAAAGCTCAATTATTTCATGACAAAATTCACACAGTGTGAAAACAACCTTATCAGCCTTAGAAAGAACAGCCACCAAAGCAATTTCAGGACTTTCCCAGAGAGCTGAGCAACACATTCCAGTGAATTTCATCAACATTATGTGCATCTGCTTTAAAACGGGTGAAGGATGACCATCAAAGCAGTAAATTTATGTACTAACCAAAAAAAATCTAATGCACAGTGACAATTACAGAATTAAATATTTCCAGCACTGAAGATTTAGGACTGATTCAGAGATATTGCATGTAATGTCTGTAAGTTGATAAATACCAGCCTATGCAAACAGATAAATCCTCTTAATGTACTTTAAGCTGAAGTAGATCATAATAAAAGGTTGTTGGCTTTTTTACAAAATAGACCAAACTGTGAACATTTTTTAAAATTAAGTCCATTAGAAACATAGCACGTATAAAAAGAAATATCTGAACATAATGAGTTGGAATCTTGGAAAGACTGACCTGTGAAGGGTAACAGCTGATTTCTCTTTCCATCTAACTGTGTAGCTAAGTGCTGCTGTGACCATTACATACCAGACACAGGATGATCCCATGGCATGTCCAGATGGGCTTCCTAGTAAAAACAAAAAGGAAATATTCAACTCAAGAATGAAGACTGTGACATCTGTCATACAGAAAATGCCTACTGGTTACAGGCACTTAATAATTTAGAAGGGAATTGGCTAACAAAGGCTGATAGAATGTGAATTGCTTCTCAAAAGTTAATTTTTGCCGTATGAATTTTTCAGAAGGTTCATCTACAGGCAATCCATAATACTTATCTGAAATCAAAAAGGTAACAGCTTAATCATTTTATATTGGTATGAGGTGGAATCATGATAGGAAAACATAGTATTTTCCCATTACTTGGATTTAGAAACTTAAAAAAGCATCTAGGGCTGTCTTAGAGCTGTAGCATGGAATGTAAAAGTTATGTATGAGGATCACATGAAAAAGTTTTGATTAAGCCTCCACATAATTAATGGGAGCAACAGAAATTTAGCTCTTTGTAACATTCTAAACTAAAGTACCAGTAAAACTTTGGATAGCTCTTCAAGCTGCCTTTTATCCGGTTCTGCAAATACCATAGTGTTAACGATTGTGAGCTGTGTCTCATTAGCAATATTACAATCCAGGTAATTAACATTTTGGGTAGGTTTGTAATAATTTTAGAAACTTATGTGAAGCACAGAAAATCTGTGTCTTTATGCTTTACTTTGATTCATTTTATAAATTTTAAGGTGCTGTACAATATCAACCAGATTAAAAGCAGATTGTCAATGCAACTGCCGCATGAAATGATGCTCTAATTGCTGTAGCCACAGGTACAGCACACAGTAGTCTACCTACAGCAGTCTATAACAGGGAACATTCTCTCATATACAGAACAACATTGATTTCTTTTTAGTCTAGGTTATAATAATATACGTGTAATTTGCTTTAGTTTAAAAAGTAAAATTATAATTTTACTGGAAGCAATATGAAGCCACAGAGAAGTTCCTACAACTGTGAAAATTGCCAAAAAACAAGGTATGCTGGCATGATCCAAGGGAAGTGATTCCTAAAATTACTCAGTCACTTCCTTTCTTGTTTTCACCAGATTTACATGCAACAAACCAAAAAAGGGAAAGAGAAAACTAGATCATTGGAATCTGTAAATCTGGGACGTTTACATCTTGGCTTTCTGTGGAGAAAAAAGAGAATGGACAAGATTATTTCACTGTCAGAAGAAATCATTTTGGCTCAAGAATGTGTTATGAACCAGCACTATCTAGTAGCGTGTAGAGTAAAAGACTATTTCCATGAAGGAGCAAAGCAGAAATGTCTAGGCAGGACAAGCATAATGATTTCTGACTCCCTGCATTCATTTTTGCTATTCTGCTTGGCAGTACATCTAGAGTCACTCTACCAGCTCTTTTGCTGATTTCCTAAGAGATGTGCACTCCTAAACCTCACAATGGAACAAATGTCACTTATGAGAAAGCAGTAACATTGCATGTCAGCGGTGGAAAAGCTTCTCTTAGTTGTCATCTAGGAATAATATTTCATAGCTCATCTGCAAATCACCTACTCAACACAGCATAAATTCCACTTTAAGGTTTATGTTCTTAAAGTTTTACAAACATCAGGAAAAAAATGTCTGCAGGGTTTTAGTTCAGTTAATTCCAGAAGTACAAACCAAATTCAAGTCCTAGACTGTTTGCCATGTAGTCATATGAGCAGTTCCTCAGCTTTCCCTTTTGCTGAGACATGGAGTTTGGGGTTCAGACTATCATAGCAGTATTTGGATCTGCTTTTCTCATGTCTTTGGCTGCTTCTCTAATTTTTTAATATAAATTGCCATTTAAAAAGTGTGTGAAGTACCACAGAAGCTCACAATGATAGTGTGCACGTAACAGCTGCACTGACTGTGCCTCCTCTAGCTAATGAGAAACAGGTCAGTGACAGTCTTAATGGTCCAGTGTAAGTCTGGAGGTGGAAAAAATGTGGTCATTCTAAGTGCAAAGAAGGACTCAATATGCCAGTTGTACCCACTGGACAGAAATAGGAATGACCTTTCAGAAGTACAGTAACAAGGAGAAATGCCTTCTGGTTCAATGAATCAAAATGAAACACACTGACTTGTCTCCCAAGCCATGGCTTGGATCTTCACAGCACTGAATGGGCTCAGTTCTGAAGGCTTTTGAGAGCTGAAGGACTTTAATACTTTGTGTTAGGTCCCAAATGAATTAACTTAAAAAAGACTGCAGATCACATAAAGACCAGGCATTATTAAACTCTGCCTCACACAAGGGCTTAAGCTTCTTGTTCACAATTACAATGGGATGTAATGCAGGATATTGTTAACAAAATACAGCTATGCAAACTGCTTAAAAGCTTTCAGTGGCAGTGACAAGATGCAAAGCACATAATTTCCACAGTCAGTATTTTCTTGCACAAATCAAACTAAAATCATTTAGCTCAAAGCAAGTTCATCTAATTGCACATACTAGGGTTGCACAAGTTCATTTAGCTTCATCAGAGTTGCATTTGATTTCCACAGAGAAGATAATAAGACATAAAAAGTGAAAATATATTGAAAAGGTACATTTAAAAAACAATTTTTCCCCATAAATTTGAACACATACTCCCACACACACACATTCAGTGCCAGTGTCTGGTTCTGGTTCTTTTCCCCTTGTGATACATGATGTAATCAATTGCTGAGACTATTTTTTTTTTACACAGAACCACCTGCTGAGTTTTTGGGGTTTTAATATTTCTTGCAACAGTGAACAAGCTCTCAAACTCAACAGCCCTGGGTTCTGTCTTAGAACACATTAAACAATGTATTTCACAAGTTTTGTGAAAATTTCTTTCCAATACACCAGCTCATTCTAGTAGTAGTTATTTTTAAAGCAAGTCCCCCTCCCTTGCATCTTTTAAAGGCAATGAAGGAAATATTCTTGTCATAGAGCAAATACCTACCTATTGTATTTCTTCCTTCTCCTCTACTTGTTTTTTTGTGCTATTTTATACATGAGCTCTGAGATCTGTGTATCACAAGACCTTCCTAAGTCCCAAATGCACCAAGGTAATCTCCAACATTTCTTACCTGGTCCAGTTTCACATGTTATAGGAAATTGTTCAAGGCATGGGCTTGACTGATTAGGATAAATCATTGTTTCTTGCACCCACCAGTAAGGGCGATGGCCAAATAAAATCCTGACAAAAATAAAATAAAATAAAGCAGAAATTCAGTGAAAAAATTTTTATATAAGAAGGCCTCAGCAAAGCATGATAAATAATCTTAAAAAGAATATGAAGAGCTCTATTTACAAAGCTATTCTTTAATAGTTCTACAGGTTCTTCTCATCTTACTACAATGCTATTTCAAACATATCTTAAATATCTTCATTGTGAATTCCTATTTTATAATTACCAAGGAAAATCTACTAGTACATTATTTACAGAAAGTTTTCTAAACTTGAGGTACATATAGTAACTATTATTAAAAATACCAAATTTTAAAACAAATCCAACTTCTTACCATTTAAATATGAGGTTGAACCAATCACCAATGACTGCCACCCATATCATTTTAGTACCAACCACTTGGTTGAGCTGAAACCAAAGAGGAAAGTAAATTGAAAATATATTCCGGGGATCACCAACATGGGACATAAAATTAAGGAAATCCTGGTAAGCCCTGTAGTCCCTCTGTAAATGCTGAATGATAAGCACTCCATTGCTGTGAAGGAGATCCATCCTAATGGATTAAACTATACTTGAAATATAGTCAAGTTCCTTCAATCTTAAGTTTCTAGTGACAGAGAATGAGACTCATGGAGGGGAGCTATTAAAAAAGTGAGAGAAGGTGATTGACGTTGCCTTTATATTATATTGGTGTGCTGTGCCCAGCCATTCCCGAAACACGTGGCTCCAATTCTCTGGGAAAGCATATGAGTCTCTTAGCACTGGAAAGCTTTTTTGTTTGCAAATTTTAATTGTAGAAAGCTAAGTGAAGTATATGCTGAGCAGCAGCAAATTGTGGGGAAAGTTTTGTGGAAACACAATGTGTGACTTGTGCAATCCTTTGTATGAACAGTTGGAACATGTTTGCTTAAATTTTTTCACAGTTCATTTCTCTGCAGGATGGACATTAGTAATGTGTGTACCTCATTAAGTGTTGCCTGTATAAAGCACAGAAAGAATACACAATTTACCGATCTTTGCAGAATTGTCACTGAATCCGTACATCTGACTTTGAAATAGAACTTGGCTGCAACTTATACTTTGCACAGTACATTTTTTCAGTCAGGGAAAATGCAACCAGCATCCATAAATCAACCATGCTGTTGAGCTCTAGATTTATTTTTAAAGCAGCAATATTGTTAAAATACTGAAAAACAACTGTTTCCTTCCTCCAAGAGGCCTGTTAATCCAGGGCCCAACACAGATGACGCCCAGTCTCGGAGTCATGGCTCGGCACTTGGGCACTGCTGACGTGACGCCAGCCCTGCGCCCCTCGGCCAGAAGGAGCTGCAGCTCCCCGCTCCCGCTGGCCAGCCCGACGGAAATGAGAGCTGCTCTACAAACCTGAGCAACGCTGGGAACAGATCATCAGGAGGATCACCCTGAACTATCCCCTAGCCAAGCACAGCGGCTCTCCAGAGCAAACAGCCAAGAGCAAACACATTCTGCCACACAGCAGGAGTTTAAAAGATTACAGCAGACAATATATCAGCATATCACATTTATCAATATTAGTACTAATAACTGTGGCATAGAATATTATGTTCATTTGAGGTGGCTTCATGAAAATAATTTTTTCTACAAGAGAATAAATGGATACTAAAAGCCTGATGATACCAACTTCTGATATAATCAGAGGAAAACTTCAAGCTCTTTATCAGGCTCTAATATACTGATGTATTCATATCTTCTATCAAATTATTGTGTGTATCTGAAACAGTGTGAGTCAGAAGACAAAAGCAGCTCATACTTCCCTAATACTCTTTCCATGCACTTCAAGCTAAACTGCACAAGCTGTGGAGACAAAGATATGAACTACTTAACTGTTTTTGCTGAAGAGGGACTTAATGACTTAAGAGGGCTTCATGATGTGTGGTCAGGGAAGTCACATGGAAACATTAAGTAGATTCAACAAATAAGGCATGACAATTAAATGGACGTAGAAGATTTCTCTTCCTGACACAATCTTGCATTTACTTTGACTACTCCCATTTACTTTAGCTATTAATAGCCTGGTTTCAGAATTTTTTTAGCAAATCTAAATCCTATATGTTTATTGCTACCAATGTATTAAGCCATACAGAAAACCTTAAAGTTAAAAGTTTCTATGCACTGCTTCTGAATAACTACAATATTTTTCTAGATACTGACCAAATTATTCACTTCAACTAGTGTTATCTGATTTCAAGGGAAATACCTCCAAATTCAAAATCTCAGGATATTTCAACAAAAAATATTTCCTAGTTTTTTTAGCTGAAAATACTTGAGGAGGTTTGTTTCTCACTAAGTTGTATACCTTACTGCTTTTCAGAATGTGCAGCAAGGCAATTGTCACAGAAATTAATGGATGGAAGTAATTTTCTCTCTCTCAGTACTTCCCCAAGACCATATTTGTTTAGAAATCTCTTTAATAACTCTTTATAAATCATTGCTAAAGAAAATGCTCTTTTGCTACATTTTTTACTGCAAAAGTATCTTGCCTTTAGAGATAAATAGGACTTACTACAACAAAAAAAAATCACTCTTTTAGACATGTCTGGGTTTAGTATGCAAAAATGCAGAAAATGTGAAGTCTTCCTCTGTTTTTCAATCTAGTTTAGGAAGAACAGTTAGCTTCAAATATGAGTGCAAACACCAAGTCAGTTGGCAGCTGAATATCAGACATCTTACTGCTAGTAGTACTTGGTTAAAAGAGCAACAACTATAATGAGGTTAAGTCTAAATAACTATTGTTCAATTAGGAAAAAATACTTTGCAGTACATAAGTTTCCATCAAGATACAATTTTATGTCCTCAGAAGAGTCTATCAAGTAATAAAATAGCTCATTTTACAGTCCCTCTTTAATGGCACCAATGGTATAAAAAAAAATTGCATCTGATGCAGGAGGTGCAGAAGCATTGCAATAACTTTTTGCTTTATTTATAAATTCAAACCCACCCACCCATATTATATATGCACTAGGACAGTGATGCATCTCCTCAGGCTGAACTCTTCTTCAGAAAGAACCCCTCAGGCACACTTTGGCTCTCCAGAAACTTTGTAAATTTAATGTTTGAAGATATGTCTTGGCAATGTTTCAGTAAAGTAATCTCTTTTAGTATAAATGCTGAAGACCTCCTGATATTAATTTTCAGGATTTTGCTGCTGATCCTTATGCTTACATAGAAAGATAAGCACCTTAGACATAATAAAGACTAATAGCAAGAGAAAAGGCTTTTATTTTCTCCTACATTCTCTCTGAGTGTTTCAGAAGCTCCTACATCCTCACCTTAGAGAAACTGGAGGAGTCATGTTTATAAAGGATGTTTAAAAAACCTCAACAAATCCCCAGTCTACAAAACAGACACCACAGAAGTTCTGGAACAGGTGAGCGTGTTTCTGTAGGAGAGGCAGTTCTCACTGTAACTGGAATCACCCCTGATCCTGCTCCATCCAAGAGGAAATCAATAACTGACATGCTAGTAATCTCTTGTCCTGCCTGTCCTATTACACAACCAATAAGCCTGAGACACTAAAGACTTTCCAAGCTGTAACAACCAGCAAAGATGGTGAAACATGTCTTGAAATACTGTATTTATTAACTTGTTTGACAAAGGAGAAACACTTCTTCAACAGACCTTCCCTCACTCCTCTATGCAAAGCACTGCAAAAAGCTTCTGTAATCCCCCTAGTGCCTCAAAGTCAGTTGAGGTAATACATGAAATAAAACTATTTGCTGTATTTTAGTACGGGGAATTGCAGGGAGATCTAATGATCTACACAAAATGGTCAGAAAGTGTAGGCAATTAAGCTTTTAAATTGAAGGTTTCACTTGTTTTGATATTGGAGAACCAAGGTTTGGCCTTCACATAAATTAATTCTTAGTTCAAAGCAAAAACCTTGCTAATATATGTTCTAATTTATTGATAATTTCTTGATTTATTATGTTTTCCAAGAGACACAAAACCAGAAACTATATATCTACATATATATACACATACATATATATACACACACACACACATAAAATGTAAAAAACAAGAGTCACACTGATGATCCACTGAAGGGAGGATAAAATGTTTACAGGTGCCTTGCACCTATTAGAGCAAATATTACATAACAGTCAACAGATGCTGTTAAGTAAATGTTTGCAAGGGAGGGAAAAACCAGCAAAGCAAACATTTCTTGAAACACTGTTAATGGAGGCCCATGTACTGGGCCTAACTTTCTGGTACATTATGCTTAGTTAATTGAACAATATCATTAATTTCCAGAGCAGTATTTCCATTGACACTGGACCAACTACAAGGATTAACAAGCAATTTATTAAGTTCACCAGCAGACACTGTCTACAGCAGCTGACAGGTATTTTTCTCAGGTGTGAATGGTTTCCAAGTGGAACACTAAGATACACCTTATTTTTTGGATTAGGAAGAGAAGAATATTTCAAGAAGCTTGCACCCTCTCTCTCTTTCTCTCTCATTTTTTACTTTCTTTTTTTATCCTTGCCCTCAGGCATTCTTCATTGGACCCAGGCTTTTTTAGGGCTGGACTGACCAACAGAGGTTTAGCAATAGTTAACATGACCAGTCTCCTTTTCTTCATTCTGTCATCTTAATCTGATCTTTCCTAGTTAGTATAGTCAGTATATTTGCTATAAAGTTAAGTATGCAAGTACACAAAGCCAACAAAACTAATCTGTGCATGATAACAATAACCAAACCTGCCATATCTTAATACTTGTTTACATTAGTTATGTAAATTAGTAAAGTAATTACATTACATTCTGTTTATAAGTGCAACAGTATAAATTATACAAACAGTGCATGGAATACAATTCTGGTATGTCTATGAAAAAGGCACATCTAAGGAATTTTACTTACTTTAAGTATGAAGAGCTACCTTTCAGAAATTAGAAGCAACCTAGAGAGGATAAAATTCCTTTAAGTTCCATGAACTGCAGGCTGAAATGGAACTGAACCATTAGGGCAACAATCTCCAACCCACTTTTTCAAATTCCTTTCCAGTAAGATTCCTGTCTTACTGTCATTCTCTAGTCCCTGCAACTAGCCTGCTTTAATTCTTAAAACTAGCCCTATGCCAACCATAGCCCAGGGAGTCAGAAACCTGCCACAAGAACTGGCTAAGTCTGTTTATTGGCACCAGCTTGTCAATTTCGTGTTCCTTCAGAATATCCTCCTAAGCTGCAGTAGCCCTCTAACCCTGAATTAGATCTGTCAGCTGCCTCTTAACCCAGCACTGGAACAGCCCAGCATGGACTTGCTGTTCCTGATGAAATAAAGCAGCAGATTTTTGTTGGCAACACTCCGCGCTTCAGTCTGAGAGCAGGAGCTGTCACCCTGCGGCTGCCGCGGTGCCCCTGGAACCTGAGTTCAGCCAAGTGCCCTGGGGTTCCAAGGACACCCATGAGAGCTGGAAAATGCAGAAAAGGGGTATAGAGAACAATCAACTGTCTCCAGCCAAGCTCATAGTCTTAAAAATAGCGTAAATCATTGCTGAAACTTTTTTCCATCCATGACTACTCCATGGCTTGCTAGGACAGACATTTAGAAAAAACATTTCAGAACAACAGTCTGGGCTAGAGTTACGGTGGGTTGGCTGCCAGCTTTTCTGTCTATGGAGCCTCTTGAACCAGACCCAGCAGAGGACTGAAGAACCATCTGACCTGCCCTAGTTTGGGCCACGAGGCCACATTCCCCAAAATCACCGTGCTTCCCTGAAACACACACCTGCTAAGCTGATGGTGGACAGTACTGGGAAAGGTTGAGGCTAGATTATAGCACAGCTCATGTCTCTCAGAACCGCTAAATCAATCGGAAAAGAGATCAATTAAGGTATGGACTCTGCCAGTAAATGTCACAGGCTATATCTAGTTTTTGGTGGGTGAAAATGTAAAACAAAGGAATAAGACTAATGAAACGTAGAAAACCTTCACTGATGAAAAAAGACAACTAACGTTTTTGAGCAAGTGCCAGCTACTGTGGGGTGAACCCATTATCTGTGTTAACAAAAGGATTAAGAGGAGACCAGCTGTTGAACCCACCAAAAGATTATGGATTGGAAAATAGGACTTGTTTAGATTAGTTGAACTTGTATTTACTAAACTCTAGGGCCTGGGAAAATTATATATTCAGAAATTTATGAGCTCAAATAATAAAAGGTAATGATGTCAGGGACAACATTGAAACCTTATACTAACAGCATGCACCTGGCTAGGCAAGAAACGTTCCTAAACAAAAAAAGCCCTAAGGTATAGGTCCACAGTGCCCAAATTCACTCATGGCTAGGCAATCAACCTTGGACCAGCCCAACTTCAGGACATTTAAGTGTGAAGCAGGTAAGAAACGGGGTCTATTAGCTTTAGGAACAATTCTGAGGAAACTGTGAAATCTGGAGAACAGCGTGTTCAAGTCAAGTGAGACAGGAATACAGTGGGGCAGAAGTGTTTGTACAGGAAGTTTGTACAAGAGTAATGGAACTAATAGTTGGTAGTCCCAGCTCAGACTTACTATGCATCGCACAGGTGAAGATAGTACTTTTAGACAGCAATCCTCAAAGCCATGCTAAATATACATTATTCTGGGATTATCTAAATAGCACTGGCATAAACTAAAATTAGGAGTAATTCATTAGCTATGGTAACAAAATTATTAAAAGTAGCTTTCATAACAAACTGAAGGCTGCTACCTTGGATCACAAACTAGTGCTGATCAAGAGCTAAAAGGGAACATAAACAACTGAAGAAAAACCAGTCACACCGTCATAAAGAGAAAACTCACTATGACAGAGGTTTAGGGCAAATGTTTCTCTGGGTACAGGCGGGGCTGCTGTATGGTGGTTTTGTTTACACCAAAAAGGACTGCAATTATCCCTGCAGGTCAGTCTCCTGTCAGACGAGCTTCATCCACATTCTTGAGAGAATTCCGGCCGGGCGAATTAAAAGGTCATTCGGAAACTCACAAAATTTAAGACTGGTTACCACAAGTTCGTTCCGTGAGTAAACCAGACATTGGGAACAAGCTGCGGCTTCAGAGGAGCGTAAGCCAGCCGGGCTGTTGGTTCAGCACGAAGCAGGCTGTTTCCTTCACCGGCCCCGGAGGCAGCCCCATCAGCAGAGCCTAGCCCAGCACCCCAACGAGCACCCCGAGGGCAAGGGGCGGCACTCACGGCCGCCGCCCCCTCAGGGCCCGCCCGGCCCCGCCGCGGCTGCTCGTTACCGCAGCAACGGCCGGCGGGCCCGCGCGCGGCTCAGCCAATCGGCGGCGCGCTTGCTGCGGGGCGGGCGGGAGCG
>VXBQ01000415.1:1817586-1980211 GCA_013400175.1 Phainopepla nitens | reverse complement strand
AAAAAAAAAAAAAGTAAAAGATATAATCTTCCATTTCTTCTTCCCTATAGGGCATAATTTGCTGTTTTCTAAGTAGTGCATCATTTTCCTTGGTGTGCCCTATCGGTTTTTTTTCTTGTGTTACAGCCAGTTTTACACAAAGAACAGTGAGAAGGGGAATGGTGCCAACTGATTACACTGCAATTTTGGAACAAAATGGCAGCAGAGAATCAGTAAGCCCTACTATAATGACATCTCAAATCAAACAAATCCTCAGTTTCTGCTTTGTCCATATACCCTGTGTCCTCTCTGAGAATTCTGTAACTGGCAATGGGACAAAGAGGCGAGTGATGGGAGCCTGACTTCAAGGGTCTCATTGTTCATTAGTGGATTTGCTTCTTTTTCAATCAGATGAACAGGAATATTTCTTTCAACTAATTGCAGCCAGCTCTGCACCTCCCACTTGTGTCATGTCTCTGAGGCATTATGGCTGCTGTTGGCATCTCTTCCTTGTACAGAAGCCCTTACCTTCCCTGAGGGAAAGCCTGTCCCTTCTGGCTTCTCACTAATGGCACTGCCCTCATATCCAGAATGACTATTCATTTTGAAGCATACCCTTGCCCTACTTCACCTGTCTGTGCCAAGCACTTCTCAGCTGCTCTGAAAGTAAACTTCAGGTTGCTCAGCCAAATAGTTTACTGATGTTGTATGAAAAAAAAAAAAAAGGCAGAATAGAACCACCTCATTTCCATTATTTCAAATGGAGCTGTTTAATCATTAAGGGTGTATGTATTGCTCAGACACTCTCTGTAACAGATGTGATTTGATCATGTTCACAGGAGAAAGAAACAGAAATGCTTTGAGTAATGAAGATGGATGTTCAAACTTAGTGCCATTTTCTTTTCTTGTTAATCCCAGGCAGGAGTAGTTGGTGACAAAAATGAATTTGTCAAGATGGCTATGCAGAGAACATAAAATATGTGACAGCTACTTTATTGGAATATACATTCTTAGAAATTATTTGGTAGAGAATATGATGTGCCTGGTTGTAAATGCCCTGTACATATGCCTGAAGGAAGAAGTTTGGAATATTTATTGTGTGTAATATAAACCTTTACAACTCCTTTTGGAGCTAGAATAATCTACCTGCTTATATTTGCCAAAGCAAGTCAGACAGAGATCTTACATCCACTAAAACAGAGCCAGGCATTCCAGAAGTGGGTTAAAGCTAGGAAAGTGTATACAATAGATTTGCTTCTTTACTTATTCTAAAATCTGAGTAAAACTGGACAGTGAGTTCCATGAAACAGCCTCTTTCTAGTGGAAGATCTGTCTTGACATTTTAAAACCTTTGCTTTAAATGTGCACTTAGTGCTTATAGAATGCCACACACCTGGATCTGTGATAATTTGGAATTTTCTGCTTTCTATTTGTTATGAAGCTGCACAATATAGTGATATCGAATAATAGTAAAGGCAACTAGGGTAACACAATAGACTGACCCTACAGATAGAGTTATTGGAAACCTGGTGTGCTGGGTAGTACACAGACACAGACTCAAATGTCCCCAAGAGCAGATAGGAAAGCTCTTGAGCTCAAAAGCAATGTGCAGCTTAGGGGCTGTGACACACAATCAGCTAATGCTGGTGCTCCATTTATTAGCAGGATCTTAATGCAGACATGGATTTTAATGAAGGTCAGTAAAGTCTTTTTTCATAAATTGCCCAATGCTGAACGCTGCTTTCCCTTTCAAAGTGCTGACCCATACTTAGCTACCAAGGGTCAAGTCTGAAATGCTTGGGCCATGAACTAATGCTGATTATACAGCAAACTGCTGATGTACTGGTGCTCAGCACCTCATCAAATTTATCTCATGTTGTAAAAATATGGGGGAAAACTGTTGAATTTATGAGATGCTGGAAATACACTGTGAATTCAAAGACTGCTGGGAAGACAAAATAATATTAAATGTTAATAACAAATGTATTAAATGTATGTAATCATTACTGTTTGTATGCTAGCTGGAGGTCAGATTTGAAAATAAATCAAATTACTGTGAGAGTCCTTCTGGCTAACAGAACAGTTTTTTTACACACCTATTCAAACAAGAGTCTTAGATGTTGTTGGGTGTATTTTGAAAAGCAAACAAACAAGTATTGGCTACACTTGTGAAAATCTAAAAAGACATGGAAGTTAGGCTGTGTATGTGTCATACTGTCTTCTCTAAGGCATAAATAAACTGAATTTATTCAGTACCTTGAAATTGTCTAAATTAGTTTGTTCATTGTAATACTGTAACATTGCTGTGAACTCACTCGTGATTTATAAATTTTTAAAAGCCTTGCAAAACTTGACATAACAAACATATGCACACATAAATCAGCCCCACAGGCAGAGTAAGAGTGTGTTTTAGCTGTGTGAATAAGCTGTACTAAATTATTGTGGTATTAGTCTAACCTTTTTGAAAGCAATAGTTGCGATTCAGTTATATGAGGCATTACTGCTAGAACAGGATTGTATGCCTGAAGGGTTGGGAGGAATGGCTCTGACTGCCAGACAGCAACACTCCATTCTTTTTATCCATATATTATCCCTAATCACTCTGACAGCTCTACACACAGAGAACCCTTTGGAGTCTTGAGCTTATAAATAAGTTGTTGCAGCAGAAACAGAGGCAATGAAGCCTGATTTCCTACAGATTTATGGGTTTGTCCTTAAACAGTGCCATTCTCTTCACTGCAATATCTCAGCTCTTTACAGTCTAAGGATCAGAGCCATAGAACCCCTCCTGAGTTATGCCAGTTTGCCCCTGCTTTGCTGCTGCTAAAGCTGCAGGACACCAGTTGCACTGCCTACCCTTTGTCCAGTGCATTGATCTGTGGTTCTCCTCTTTACCTGCTGCTGACTTTAAGTACATTGTAAGGACAGGGAAAACTGCAACACAATCTCTTTTTCAAATCTGGACTAACTGAGCAACACATTCAAAAGTTGTCAGAGAGACTGACAGAAGCTTAAAATAGTGTTTAGTCATGCAAGTGTGTGGTGGTTTTTCATATGACATTTTTTATATATATAAGAATAGTTATACACTGAAATGATTAATTGAAATAAGATACGATTAGCATCAGTGTGATTTTCCTCATCTTCAGTCACAGCATGTCGAACAGTGCTAATTGCTACTGACTCACCTGTTTTGTGACTGATGGATAACTCTCTGCGTGGAAACATGCTCTTTGACTTGCCTCAATGGATTATTTTGCACTGGCTACTGGATCATGGGCTCAGTTCTTCATTATCCATTATCTTCTACACCACAGCTTCAGCTGGAGTAACTGTCTGGGCAGAGAAACGGGTCTGTTAGAACACCAGCTATGTATCATTATTTTGATTTAGAAGCATGCTACACTTCATACTGATGGCAATTGCAATTGCTATAAAAAAATCCAGGATTTTAAGAGAAGACTGCATACATTAACCTTTCGGCTAAGCGATGAATAGGTGATAGGTGACCTTGTGGGTGGTTTACTAGCTAAGGTACAGCACAATACATTAATGTAAATGCTTACCTCATAGGTTAAAAACAGGCCAACAACTAATACTTAACTTCCCGTGCATAGCTAATGAGAGAAATTTGCTTTTCTAACTCCAAGTATGACACAACCTCATAATGGAAAGACAATGCAGTAAATAGGTAATTGTACTTTTTTAGTATTATATCAGCATGACTTACTGGCCTGTATTTTCCCACACTTATTGCAGAGGTAGACAAGGCATCTAATAAACTCATGTTCCTAAAGGAAAGAGGAAAAATCTTCTGGCATGCAATTCTCAATGCTGTCAGCTGCAACTCTGCAGCAATTACCTGTTATCTAAGGCTCCAGCCTTCTCTAAGGTTAGTCCACAATTCTGACAGTCTGCTTGGGACTGTAGTACACTAGGTATCACCTTTACTAAATGTGGTGCTAATGGCTTCCCACTGAATCAGAATATGAAATTCACAGTCAATGTCAATGCAATTTACATGAGAAAGATGGTTTACTGTTCCCAACTGCTCCTGCTGTTTTCCTTTGCTGTTGGCAACCCATTCTTCTTCTCCCAAATAATACAGTTAGCAGTCTATAATAGTGACCTGTCAAGTCTTATAGAGGAGGTCTATGCAAAAAGGCTCTGTTTGTGCTGGATGCTTGGGCAAGTTTTGAGAGTAGTGCAGACCATCACAGCTTAACTATACATAATCTAAATGGTTCACAAGCTCTTTAACAAAAAGCCTTTGAAAAAATAAGATTCAGTTAGTAGGAAACTGGTATTAAAGTGGAACATTTATTAAAAAACATCATGTGGAAAATCAGCTGCTTCTAGTCCGGACAGCAATCCTGGCTGTTGGTTACAACAACCCCGCTCCAGGGGGTGCCACAACTTGGGTCATCGCTTCCTCAACATTGCTGAAGGACCAAATGTTGGACCTGTAAGTGAGCTAGACTATTTACATGCAAATCCTTTTCTGGAACTGAAATATGATTAGACTGTCCCATAAAGTTAACAGCTATGGGCAGTAATCTCATTTGGGAGATAGTTCAGTGAGAAACTGCATATAAAAATGAGATCCAGGAACATCTAGATGCTTTGGATGAATTAAGTTTAAATTAAGCTTAAATGAGAGACTAAACAAAAATAACTATGAAATAGCAAGCCTTTCTGGTGGAAAGCAGCTCTTCCAAAGATACCTTAGGAGAGCAACAGTAATTAAAATTACCATTACTGGGAGTTAAAAGCTGAGTTTATCTTCATAATAGGCTCAGAAATAGGACATAAAATTGCTAGTTAGATTAATGGGAGAAAGCTGATGCAATTCTAATTAAGGAAGGATCACATTTAATCTTTGGATTTCGGGACTTTTTTTTATGAGGGGGGATTGCAAAAAGTTTTGTAAATATGCAAGAAATATGGCAGTTGTATAGGGACTTTGCTTGGTTGTTCTGGAAAAGTGAGAAATAACCTGGGCAGTATTGTCTAGGGAGAGTACCTTACACTTTGGTGTTTAAAAAGTACAAAAAACTTACCCACTACAGTGTTTTTCAGAGCATTAATTTGGGAGTGTAAATATATGTTGCCAGCCAGTAGCTTAAAAGAGTACATTACCTTTTCATCTAATCAGTGAACTATAGCAGTTACATTACAAGTGGTCTTGTTGCAATTACAGACAAAACCCACAATACTCAACTTCTAATACTTAATTTTATATTGCACTTTCCAGTGACTAAAAGCCAATAGTTCTGTGTCACATGTAAACAATTACTTTTGAAAGTCAGAACCTCAGGAACGTGTCAGTGTTGCACACAACTGCATTTAAGAAATCCCTCTACAAGAATCATCACTGGTTTGGCAGACTCGAGGCTGGAGAAGATGGGCATAAAACACAAACTGGCATCCTGTTCTGTGAAATCCATTTAAGCCACTTAAGAAGGTTATTGGCTGACAAGAGTAGACCGTGTAAAATCTGTCCAGTGGCAGGACTAGCTGCAGCAGGATGGATCACCAAAAAGACCAAAAACCCCAGCACAATTTAGGGAAACAAGAACCCTCCACCCACACTAGCAGAGCTGGGACTAACTTCCCTCCATATAAGCTCCCAACCTCTGTCCATCACAGCATGATGAGCTACTGAGTCATGCAGAAATGTGCTCATCTGGCACAGCTACCCATTTGGATTCCTTCCACTCACCTTCTAAATCTACAGGAAATGGTGTCACTGCCTTCTAGGTCTCCTGAAGCAGCAGACCTCCTGCTGTCCTCTGAGAGCCATTGTGATTCCTGTACAAAGGGTCCTTTACAGACTTACAGCCAGACCATGAAGTCTTGCTCTTTATCACATTATCCTGAGCTGTGTTTCATACACATTGGCTCTCCCTTGTGCCATATAAGTTGAGGAGCATATGTGGCACGGGGAGCAAAAGACATTAGACATACAACTGGACAATATTCCACATAACTAAAATCTCTTCATAAATACCTTCAATAAGCATGAACTGAAATGCTATCTTAAATGTAACACAAGAGTCTCTATTTATTATCAGAGAGACATATTAACAACTACAATTGCTAAAAATCTACGATTCTTTAACACAATGCAAATCCCCAGGTTTACTTCTCTTCCAGTGGCAAAACTTCAACTGATGTGTGAAGATTCCTATATGACTGATACTTGCATTATGAGAACTGTTGCCTAAATTTCCTGCCGAAGTTATCAGAATTTTTTCAGGCATGCCATTTCTAAGTACTTCATCATCATCTTTTAATGATGCACCAGAGCCTGCCTGATAATGGTGTTTTGTAGGCTTTACTTTGGTGAGCTGCAGCTTTTCCTTAGGAGAGCCACTGTACAAGAGTGTCTCTTATCTCTCACTTCCACAAGAGGTTAGTACGTGGTGCTTTGCTGAGAGACAGTTTTGCCTAAAACAAAACATCTGGATGTGTATTTCTAAGAAACTCTGCTCACCTAGACTGAAAAAAGACAGCTTTTCCAAAGTGGGCCCAGCTGGATATTCAGGAGTTATTACCGTGCAAACTTTTGATGTTTAAATCCTAGAAAAATGTCCTTTTTTTGTTAATGAAAATATTTTAATTTGCATAGAGAGAACCTGTCCTTCCAACACTTCCTGTTACAAACAGTTTCATACAAGAAATAACATAAAATATTGCAGTGATGAACACAGCAAAGACATACTTGGATCTGCTCAAAGAGTGCTGGAGTCTAGTGTGGCTAACAATCTTTGAGTTAAAACAAAGGAAAAAATTGTCTGCATCTCATAGAAAAAATAAGAAAACAAAAAGTATATTTCTAATACTTATGTTTATTATGAAAGTGTCTCCAAATTAAAATAGCCCACAATACTGGTTGGTTCCAGAGATTTTATGAGGAATAATTATTCTCTGTATTAGAAAAAAACCCCAAACCCGGTCAAATAAAAGACAAAATAACTCCCAAAGTTCCACACAGTAGCTATACATGAAAGGACTTCTAGCTGGTGCATCACTGTATCCAGAACAGTGGAGTTCCTACACATCACCACATTTCTGAAAGAGTTGATCAGCACAGGATTGTTATGAAAACACAGGTGAAAATGTGTCATCTGCCTCACCCCGACTTGCAGCAGTCAACATGCACAGTATGGTATGAGAGCCTGTGTAAAGTTAAACCCCAGAATAGCAAAAAGCTGAAGCTCAGCAGAAGCCAGAAAATGTGTTTTGTTGCACCTATTTTAAGTTGTCTAAGACAATATTTTTTGTCTTTTGTCTGACACGTGTGATCATTGACATGACTCCAAAACATCCTTTCATGGTATTTCCTCTAGTTTTTTAATTGAAAGCAATTTCAAAGATTCAGAATTCTGTAGAGACACACTCAAACACTGTGTTTTCATTTCAACTACAATCAGAAATCTTTACATTTAAAGGCTGTACATGTACACCACCTTTCCAAACCTCCACTAGAGCTTTTTAAAAGAAAAGAGAAAAAAAGAATAACATTGTCTTACTGAAGTTCTCATTAGATCTCTGTTCCAAATCAAAACCAGTCAAAACAAGTAATACAAACTGGTTTTGCTTCATGGTTTAAAGGCAACTGTAGTTTGCAGAACATTGAAGTTAGGCCTAAGAGGGTCTACATTACAGGAAGGGTAAAAAGTATTTAATACTCCTCTCCCACAAATGTCACAGGAAGTAGACAATAGGAGACATACAAAAATGAGTTGTAGCAAAGAGATTAAAAAAATACCAAAGCATTAGCTGTATAAAACCAATGGCAGCCCATATTTCTCTGAGATATAGAAGGCTGTGGTAATGAGAAAATGAATGAAATGGGCATTGGGCTTCTTACTAGAGCACTCTATGTAAACACAGAGTGTCTCAATCAGCCGGCATTGATCATTATGACATGTGCTGCAGGGTCATGGCTTTCGCCCTCATGTCCTGTTTAGAACCAGAAAGTGATTTTCACCTGAATCAGATACAGATTTAAGACAAGAATCACTTCACTGTAAGCAAAGCTTTAGTGCATGTACTTGGGTCTCAGAAAAAGCATTTGGCAATCACACGGTCACAGAATGGTCACGGGCTGAGGCAGGAGATACGAAGCTGTGACACCTGTACCAATTCTGCTGGAATCATTAAATAAGTAACAGATAGAAAAAAAACTACAAAAGGGCAACAAGGAAACAGCTTGGGGCACTTTGGTATTTTAAAACTAGCACTACTTAACATTGGTCAAGACCCAAAAGACTCCAATGTCCACCCTTGTTGTTTGATCAGGTATTTTTACCATTTTCTGCAATGTTGTTCTTTATGAAAAACAATCAAACAAAACCACCAACCCACCATGTATTTTTCTTTTGATACAAAATATGCCAATATGGGAAACAGTACACAAAGGGTAACCTGAATCTTATTTACTATAATCTGGGCTGTCTAGGAGAGAAGACAAATTCTTACTATTTCCTAATAAACTCTAATTTCCTCATTTTTCTACTTTGACATCTCAACCACTGTGTCATGTACTGTACTATAAACAAGGAGCATAGAACTCAAGGACAGAGAGGTTATAGATTCTACAATTCTACAAAAGGTGTGAATATACAGAACCTTTTAAGGTCTCACATTTACCATGAAGCATGTGAATAATTTCAGTCAATCTTCTAAAATATGTGCAATTAACCTCTAAATACCTGATGACCTCCAAATGCACCTTGTAAAGCTCTTCATCAGAAAAGCAAACAAATTCAAATGAAAAAGGAAACAACTGCATGGCACTTTCTCTGCAGAGTGGAAGATGAAGCCAAAGTTTTCGCACCCATTAGTTAAAATGATCAATTAAAGCACACTGCCATGTCTGATCACTAAATCACTTGGTCCTTTCTGCTAGAGACAGAAAAAAAAGTGGGAATTTATAATTTTTATGATAAACCTCTAGCTTCAAAGATCAGTCATTGTTTAGTAAAGGTTGGTGAAGTTCTTAAGGCTTCCTCTTACCCTATTTCCCCAAATGTGTCATTTGAATATCTTACCTCGCTTACTTTCCAGACATATCTGTATGAAGTTTATCCTAGACTGCTAAGAACAGACTCCAAAAAGCCAGGATTATAGGGGATGTCATTGGGTTTTAGCTGAACCAAGGTAACTGCATACATGCTATAGCATATGACAGATGCAACTGAATTTAAACCTCAGAGGAAGAGTTTCAATCCCAGATGCACCATCCTCAACAGTGGGGATCGAGGGACCTTGACAGCCTTGAGAGGGGGACGATGGAAACCTCATGAAGTTCAAACAAGCAAAGTGCAAAGTCCTACTCCTGGGCTGTGGCAATCCCAGGCACTCCTATAGCTTGGGTGGAGGAGTGACTGAGAGCAACCCTGTGGAGAGACTTGGTTGATGAAAAACTCAGCGTCAGCCATCAGTGTGCACTCACAGCCCAGAAAGCCAAATGTATCCTGGGCTGCATCCACAGGAGTGTGGGCAGCAGGGCAGGGGAGGGGATTCTGTCCCTCGGCTCTCGTGAGACTCCACCTAGAGTACTGCAGCCAGGTCTGGTGTCCTCAACATAAGGAGGACATGGAACAGTTCTGGAGCCTGTCCAGAGAAGGGCCATGCAGTTCAGATAAGAGGATTGGAGCAAAAAGGAAAAAAGTTTAGGTTAGCTACTAGAAAGAAATTCTTTACTTCAGGGGTGGTAAGATACTGAACAACTTGCCCAGGGAAGCTGTGGAAGCCCCAACCCTGAGACCATTCAAGGCCAGGTTGGATAAGGTCTTGAGCAACCTGGTCTAATGTGAAATGTCCCTGCTCATGGCAGAGGGGTTGAGACCAGATGATCTTCAAGGTCTCTTCCAGCCCTTAACATTCTATGATTCTACGATACCCTAACAGCGTATGTAGTGATGGTAAATCATCTCAAGGGTTGTTGCCTTGACCCTACATCTGAAGGAACATTACAGAGCATTGCTGAAGAGGACCAACAGGAACTAAAGACCTCTGGCACAGGTATTGTTGTTGGGGACTGCTCTATGCCCTGGTATCACCAACACTGCAGCATGTGATCTATGCTGGGCATGTTGACAGTTCAGAGCAACATTCTGTTCTCATGTAAGACAAAATATTTTGCCAGAAAGCCATTTTTGTAACCATCTTTGCAGAAGGGAAATGGTTCAGTGGAGGTAGTAATCAACACCATGGAAGAGGTGTGTTTAAACTGATATTCTCCACTACCATTTTAGCAGGTCAGATTTCAAAAATTATAATCTTAATTTAATATATCCCAGGATGGTTTTGTTTTAAACTCTTGGCATCATCTTTACAGTAATTATTACACAGCTGCAAACACCATGGAAATTAGTGTATTTTCATGTGTATAACCTGCCCTGCAGATAACTGTATGAATCAAATGCACAGGAGACAGATGAAAAAAATTAGAGGCAGATAAACTTTCTGGGGAGAAGGAGATTTAAATAAGGCTCCCTTGCTCCCTCAGATATACTCATGGACACATAAGCTATGCAGCTCTGGATTACAAGGTTATCTGGCATTTTCAAAAGACACTCTCTGGGTAGTAGAACTGACAGATTTTTGTGATTTACAATTTCTTGAGTTTTCTTACCTTTATTCTTTACTAAGTTGAGGAGTTATTTCCATTCATGCCATTCCAACCTTGCTTTTAGCACATCTCCTTTTTTTCCTAACACAGAGGCGTTTCTATGGATAAATAAGTTTTAGAAATTTTCAAGAGTGACCAGTAGAATAGGACAAATCTCAGTTTTCAAAAGAAAGAAGCGACAACTTTCTTCAATGAAGTCTGTATAAAATAGAGTCTTTAAACGTGTTTTATGGCATCAGAAACCATCTATATTTTCCTATTTGCATAGGTGGAAGGAATCAGAAATTACCTCATGGCTCAGGTTTCCAGCTGAACACAGCACTCCAATCCCTCTGTATTTAGAAGACATGCCCAAGACTTTTTTTTCCTGGTTTGTTCCTTCCTTTATTTTTTAAACTTTTATACATATATATATATATGTGTGTGTGTGTGTATGTGTATGTGGGTGTGGGCGTGTGTGTGTATGTAAGTCTTTGGTCTATAAGCACATTGGTTCTGTGTGCACACACACAATACTGTTGAACAGTAGGTTGCATAGAGTCGGTTACCAAGAACCCTGCCTACTTTTGGCATTGCTGTCACAAATCACAGAAGAGTGTCCTGCAAGAGCTTTATGATCCTTAGCATCCTACATCAAACTTTGATCTACAGACTGGAAGAAGTATGTAAATAATGCTTAAAAAGATGTTTACTTAGGGTGTTACTTTGTCTTCTTTGGGGCACTATTTGTAAATCTTGGACAAAAAAGGAATGCGAAATTATTTTACTGACGCCCTCTAATTTTATTTGTAGAGGTGATAAAATACTGCTGAGCATTCAAAGGTTGCTGTGAATGACACTAATTTTGCTCAAGTTCTCACACATGTAAAATAAACTAATTCTAGTAATGTATGACATTCTGCCTTCTCTCTCTTCACTCTGCCAAGGAAGTAGCAATAATTTTGAGAACAATACCTAGACTGAGCTGTGTCCGAGGAAGCAATGAACTTTCCATCTGCTGTTTTTTTTCCATTACACCCCTGCTCTCAATCAGGTGAACATGCAAGAACAACTTCAGGAGTTAGGTCTGGATTCAGAATGGTGCATTTGAAGAAACACCTTTTTACATGGAATCTCTGCAAAAAGCTAAAATCTGTAGAGGTCAAAAACTGAAAGGCCAAAAAAAAAAAAAGGTAAAAATGAATTTATCCTAAGTGCTGACAACAATGCTTTTGGGTATTTGCACAACAAATCAAGTCTACTTCTAATGCAATTAACCACCAAATTGAATTTTAAATTACACTAAAATAATATCCCACAATTAACACATTTTTTCCCAAATTATGTTGGAGGAACAGTAACTGTGATTTGATAGGTAATTTCAAAACCAGTACTTTAAAACACAAAGATAGCAAAAATATCTGAAGCAGATCTAAAATCTATAAAGCTATGTTCTATCTTACTGTAAGTAACAAATCAAGCAACTATTACTTATAGCAGATTCAGCAAAAGCAACAGGGATGGACAGAAGAGATCTGAGCATGATGCTCTCCATTACCAAGAATCCAAGACATGAGGTTTGAGAATAGATATTCCCTTTTGTCCAGAAGCTCCCAAAAAAAAAAAAAGAAAAAAAAAGAAAAAAAAGAAAAAATTTCAGACAGTACAAGTGAAAATACTGCTCCCATTGTGTCAGTTACATACACATACAGCATGCCTACGTATACAGAATGGTGTGCTGTCTTCATTCACAAACAGGAAATATGGCAGTGCGCTATCAGAATGCTTTGATACTCCTTATTTTTTCTGATGCTGAAATACGTGAATAAACCGCATTCACAACTTATAATTTACTTCCAGTAGCAAAGAGTTCATTCTGTTCGTGTCTCGTGACTGAACTGAAGGATTAATGCTCCTCTGAGGAAGTGGCACCAGTAAGATAGCCATTTGTCCCATTGGCCCCGCTGGTCCCATTCGTGGCGACAGTGCTGTGCGGGGCCTTTGAGCGAGGTACTGTTTCTTCCTCATCTGAGCTTGACTCAACGTCACTTCGGGCATCCTTTGCTACCTGTAGAATGTGGAAAAGAAGTAGGCAGTAGGTGACAAAGGAAATAACTCAGCTTTTTGGTTCAAGAGAATCAGAGAATTTGCACATTTTTTCAATTTGAGCTTTGAAGGCGATCTCTCAACTCTGGCACACTTCTCTGCCTTTGCCTGCTTGCACTCGCTTCAAACACAGATGTCTGCACATACATATGCCATGTGCAAAGGCAGGGTGAGAACTCAGCACTGCTGCACTGAAGGTAGTATGGCCAAGTGCTCAAGGCAAAGGGTTTTGCACAGCCTGAAGTAAACAACAATCCAAACTCCCCAATTCAACCTAAGCTCGGTCCCTCTGCCCTCCTACTAACTACAACTTTATTTCCTGTCCTTTATTTGGAGTGCTGCTCTGTGACCTGGTAATACGAAATGTTCAACCCAACTTCCTTCCCGTTATCTCCCAACTCAGTGAAGACCACATGGCTGCAGGGAACAGTGCTGTGTGCTCGCAGGAGGAGACACAAGTACTGCTTGAAGTAAAACTCACCAGCTAACTCCACTCTCTGACTTCAGACAAGTGGTGAGAATGGCACTTGGAAAATGTGGACATAGTCCAGTTCAGTCCCTGACAGAGAAGTCACAGTTCAACTCTGTGGACGACTGTGTCACTGGAAAGGTGTTTCAGAAACAGATGGACCTTAACTGCTAGGGATTTCCTGCTAATTTTCAGCTGACTTCTTTGAAAAAATCTTGAAAATCTCCAAAACTAGCAAGAATCCACCAGATGTAGTACAAAAAAACCAGCATCAACAGAAAAAGGCCAGAAGTTTAACCTGCACGAAGCTCTAAGGATGCCATTTTCATGCCTACTTCTACTCCTTTCCTCCTTTGTATAGCTGAGCATCCCAATTTCTTCATGATCGATCCATGCTGTACTGGTTGCCACAATTGGGCAATTACAGCTGACTTTACTACAGCAAATGGACATAAAAGGAGGAAAAACACACAGTGAGTCTTCTTCCTGAAGAACTAAAACCACTTAAAGAACAGGGCCACTGTGCGTAATTTTTGGCTTACAGTAATCCTCCACTGCTCTGGGAAGTCTTCATGAGAATTCCACTCTCATCTCAGAAAGAGCCATTTACCTTTGGGGCTCCCAGTGTTGCCCCTGCAATATCACAGTACCTAAGTAATACTATTCTGCTTGGAACCAGCAAATAAAACAGTTCCCATATAGCTCCCAATAAGTAAAGTTTTTAATGTCAATGTCTAGCAAGCCCACAGTTCTGACACCTGTGAAACTGGACTTCAGCTGAGATCAGAAATTTGGTTCCATACTTTACAGAGCTGCAATTAATAGGTTACTTCATTGTCTTTCATATAAAGGGACTTTTATATTGCAGCTGGTGCAGGTACAGAAATACACTTAGAATTATACCCTTATCAGACAGAAGAGAATGGTCTCAGCACACAGTACTGAGCACCTGTGATCTGTGTAATGTCAGACCAGATGACTGAACAATTCTGCATCAACTTAAATTCTCTTAATAGATTCACTGCCAATTCTTCTGCTAGGGTCCTGGCCCAAAGCCGAAAATCAAAATAAGATTCGCTGCTGTAGCCAGTTCTGCTAAACATGGGATCTACTCTCTTTATTTTTAAAATGCAGCAACAAAGCAGGGTCTTGCAGTACTTAGTACTTATCTGTAAGATACCTGTAATGTGTTGTGGAAATAGCTCTTATTTTTATTGCAGAAATAGAAAGAATGGCATTGGAAGTGAGGAAGTAACTTAAGATCTGAAGGAAGATGAATCCTCTGTATATACATCATACATATCCATCTCTAACCTGGTCACTGAAGTGTTTCTGAAGTGTCTAACTCTTCTCTAACTCTGTACAATCTCAATTTTCTCCTGTGCAATTGTCAGGACTACAAGGTGAAGGATTTACAGTCTCAAGTGTGTGTCCTGCCTGAATGCTGACAGAGCGGATGCTTATCCTGCTGAGACATATATATATAAGTATGTGTATACACACACACATCTATCTATCTATCTATCTATCTATCTATCTATCTATCTTTGCATGTAAAAAAGGTGCAGCATAATAGCACCCAGATACTACAGATAGAAGTGGGTTTGAATGGTTTCAGGTGATAAATAGCCAAGAAGTAAAAACGGCCTTTAAAGATAGTCTTTACCTAAATATATAAATACAAGCAACGGATAAATACGAAGCAGAAACTACAAATGAAAAGAACCAAACCAACCCAAACCACCACCAGTGCTCTCAGAATAAATCTTTTGCATAGTAAATTTAAAGAAACTTACGTGCAAGGGGTTCCACTTCCCAGCCTTCCAGCATAGCACAAGGGAAAGGATAAACAAGCAGAGTAAGAGAGAGTAGGAAGCAGTCTTTGAAGTCACTGGTATAATTCAGACAGGACAGGTGAAGCTAATAATTGCTAAAAGCAGAGGAGACTGAAGCATGGCTTCCAGGCAAAATCCAGCTCATGGATTTTTCCCACATTTTCTTTCACAGATTGAGTGGCAGATTCTGGGCTCTGCCAGTGCACGGCTGAGCTCTCCAGTACATTCATAGAAAGCAATTTTCTGGAGATCCATCCCATTCACTCTGAGGTCAGTCACACTGATGCACTCTGCTCTTTAAGGGCAAAATGTCCCGACTTTACATGATGTGTAAGGATTAGTTCTACCATCTGCACATACGTCCTGTGTCTGCACAGCAACCGTAATGGGGTTGGTATTTCTGAGAGTGACATCTTCCTGTCAAATGTACCACTGGCAGGAAGACACTAAATTCTAGCCTCTGGGAATACTAGAAAGAAAATACATAGGTCTTTGCAATACTTATTAATACCAAAACCCAGAAGAGGCTGTGATCTGTAACTCTGCCACTAGGAAATGCAGCAGAATTTCATTTTTTATTATTATTGCTACCACTTCCAGCTGTGAAATAACCATTTTGCTAACAACTACTATAAAGAAGAAAAACAGAACTGGCAGCCCCAAGAAGGCAGTTTACTTTTTGGGTTTCTTTAATCTGATTTCTCTAATGTAGTTTAGTTCAGTGTACCATGTTGTAAAAAAGAAGTGTGGAAGCACATATAAAGACAATCACTGTACACAATATTATTAACTTATCTGACAATCACTAGGAGTGGGAAAAGGTTTCCAGGAAAGGAAAGAAGAGTTTATCTAAAATAAGATGTGTCTTCAGTAGCATGCTATGGATTAGGAAAAAAAACCAAACCAAACAAACCAAAACAAAAAGTGACCTCTATTGATAATGAAAAACTTAAAATCATGAAACAGAACTGTGTTGTCTTACCTTCCCCTTTGAAATAGCTTTGTAGGCTGCCTTTATGATTAGGTAAGACCAAAAACAGTGCAGAATTTGAAGAACCATAAGCAGCACATTGAAGACCCACAAGGCAGGAAAATTGCCCAGAGCTTCATACAGTTCAAACAATGTTGTATTTAATATCCTAGAAAAAAAAAAGGGGACAGAAAAATAGTAACACTTTCCTTAAGGCAACAATCTCAAAGAAGTTATTTTTAAATCAAAACTGCAAGTACTTGATTAGACAGGATCCACATGGACAGCTGTTTTTCAAAGTAATAGTGACTTGGACTGAATCACACAGGTGTCTCCAGAGAGAAACAATATCAAAATGATGCTTTCAATATTTAACTTGATTTGTAAACATTGCATACGGAAAACAAAGAATCTCAGTGTGCATTTCTTATCTTCATCTATACAGCTAGCAGGTGTTGGTTGACTCAAATAACTCCTTCCCTGACCAGTAACAAAAGTTACTGTATTCCATGTTTTTGAAATAAAGTTATTCTATCTCAACTGCCTCCAGTAGGAGTTTGGTGCCCCCATATTAGCCACTTTTTTGCACAAAATCCAATTTGCATACCACTTATGTACAACCAAGAGTGAGGCTTAGCAGTTACATACAGGACAGGCGGACAATGGGGCAGTGAGGGACATTTTGCAGCCTTTTGATACTTAAAGGGGGCTTATAAAAACATGGGGACAGATTCTTTAGTAGGGCCTGTTGAGATAAAGCAATGGCTAATGATTTTAAGCTAAACGAGGGTAAATTCAGACTAGATCTAAAGAAGAGGATTTTTACAATGAGAGTGGCAAAACACTGGAACAGATTGCTCAGAGAGGTTGTAGACTCCCCATCTCTGCAAACATTCAAGCCCAGGTTAGACAGGGCTCTGAGCAAACCAATCTAGAGGAAGATGTTCCTGCTCATTGCAGGGGCTTGGGCTAAATAGCATCTAAAGATCCCAAATCATTCTATGATTCTAAGAAATTCAGACAGTTCTAGACATTTGAACCAATTTTTTGGGAATCATCATTTCAGATGCAGGCAGTAAACTGATGGCTTCTGAAGCTTTGTGAATACAGAACTAACTTTCTGCCCAAACACTCTGCCACAGCAGGTGATTTCAATCTATCTTAGCAAACAGCCTGAGAGCACAGTGAAGAACAGACAATAGAAACAATGGCATTTTTAAAAACAACGATCTAGGAATGGCCGTTAATTAGGGGGAGAAAAATAAGGCAATATGAGGATTTGTCAACCTTCATCCATTTTCCCTGCTGATGCAGAAATTCATTGAAAACTCCACTGGCTTTCTGCTCTTTTCTCCTTGTTTTCCATAAACCATCCCCGCTAGTCACTAGATGGCGCGTTCAGCCCGGCCAACACGGCGGGCTCGGGATGGCACCGGGGCCGCACGGGCTCCGGAGCAGCACAGAGCTCAGCCCACAAGGCATGGATAGTGATTGGCCTCAGCTTTTCAATAAACAACCACACTCGCCACAATCCTTCCCAGCAACACAAAACCAGTTCAAGTAGTACTAACATGAAATATGTACAGACAACAAATCCAGAATACAACATTTAGTGGTAATGATCTATGTGTGTAACGCCATTGGTCAAAAATCAACCAGTGATTTCTAAATACACTGGCCTTAATACTGTAGGGGTATTTCATGCTACTTCTAGCTTTTTATTTTTGCTTTCTTACACCGCAGAACTTGGATGTTTTATAACCTTCCTATACAGCTGTGTTTTTACACTGTCTTCTGTTTATGGGGCGAACACCAGAAAAATGTTTTCCAGTTTGCAAAAACCCCATCATGTTATTGCTTCTGTTGGGTAGAACTCTTCAGTTTCAGCTTTGTGCAATTTGTTCTGGCAGTGGTAGCTCTATTTGTCACAGTAACACCCCACTTTACAGTTCAAGGGGACACTCTCATCATATCAAAACAGAGGTGAAGTCAGCACTGTTCAACTTCACCAGTGCTTACTGCAGTTCTAACCATTATATCAAACTCAAACTTGAAATCAACACCTCCTATATAAAGTTACCATTGTTTACACTCAATTGTCTCGATTCCTAAAATTTTAAATGCTACAGAATTGTAAATGAAGCTTCTGCAGGTTTCTGCTTATATTTTATTAACTGGACCAAATTAATCTCTGGAGACATCCAGAAGTCAAGTAAAAAAGAAGCAGCATTAGAGATTAGTTAGTCCACTCTTGCAGAAGTCAAGAAGAAAGCAAATCCAAAAAGAGTAGTTTTGGTACCAAAAGCAGGCACATGTGTGTATTAGATAGGGAAATAAGCCTCAATGAAAAAGCAGACTTCTTTGCAATCTGTTATGCCTGGCAAACTAAGGACAGGACTGGAATTCTCCATTAAAGCTGCAAAAAGGATGTCTCATTAATTGCTCAGCAATGCTAAGAGGGTTCACTGGTCTGATGTGCAGGCCAGGTGTTCACATGGAGCTAAGGCTATATCTAAGCACCTACAGAGCAAAAGCTGAGGGAAAAATACAGAAAACTACAGAAAGAAATGGAGGTAAGCTCAAAATAAATCAGTTATTTCATATTAAAAGTCTGTAATAGAGAGAAAATTCATAAGGTTAGGAGTCAGAATACATGGAGAAATTCTACTTGTAGAGGCTGAGGAAGAAGGGGAGGGAAGACAGGTTAGACCACTTTCCATCAATCTCACTGCTACAAGTATTCAATGGAAGCATTTTAATCAACTACACAAATAATAGGG
The DNA here is from genome assembly GCA_013400175.1 of Phainopepla nitens. Classification (NCBI taxonomy): domain Eukaryota; kingdom Metazoa; phylum Chordata; class Aves; order Passeriformes; family Bombycillidae; genus Phainopepla; species Phainopepla nitens. Next base: position 1,961,448 of record VXBQ01000415.1, on the reverse strand, counting down.
ACTGAAAATAGCAGCATGAAAATGGATTACATGGAGAAGAAAGTGCCTATAAGATGTGTATGCAAATAAATCTTACATTTAAATACACAGAAACCCACTTAAATCTGTAAACACACTTGCTGGGACTTTTCAAAGCTCTCCAGTGGTTAAATCCCAGCTTTTCATAATGAATGGTGGAAACTTTGATTTTTGGGTATCTGACTTGAAGCAGCTGGACTTGATCTCACAGGGGAAAATTACTTTAAGCTGCAAGCGCTCTACCTTTCTGAAAACTTTTGTCAGCATTTCTCAGATCTTTGCAATTTGAAACTAAATGTTAGCTTCTGCTTCTGAAAGTAATTTCGTGACTGTTTTTTTTCTGAGCCCCTGTAAGATTTTGGTAGCTAGAGAACACAACACAACTGCATGGAAGGTATTCTTCCTCCGTTAAATGCATCCCAATGAGGGTTGTGCATCTGGCTGTGTGAAACACTCAGTTTATCATCTTCAATTAAGCAGTATGGCTGATGAAAGCAAATAAAAAAACCTCACCAGTTAAGATCCAATCTACTCTTACTGAGATCTGTGGTATTTTTTCAGGAACGCTGCCACAATATCTGAGCCACTGGGAGAGATAATCCTGTACTTACTGCACTGCCACTCTAATTAAACACTCAGAATAAAATGAACACATTTTCAACACCTACTAAACAATCACCTGCCAACACATCAACAGTAACACAGGTTTTTCCTCTAGTCCCCAACTCTTTATCTAGCCAGTGAAGCAGTGCTTGGGACACTAGAGGTAACAGATCCATACGGACTCATTAACATTACACTCCTTTCCCACAGCTTAGTGGGTCCAAATCCAGGCTCTTGGGTATCAGCTACTAATTCTTGGCAAGTTGATCCCTTGTCTTGCACCAAGGATGAAAGGAAAACCTGGAGATAAAGTGAGATAAACAGAGGAATGGGTGGAAGAGTAAAATCCTTATCTATATTATTTGAAAACTGACAAAAATGTTCTGTGTTTGCTTCTGAAAGGATTCTGAGAGGAACAGAAAGAGGTGAAAAGGAGGATCATGTGGGAGTAGGTATTCTTCCAAACAAGCAAGAAATTAGTGATAAATTGCAGAATGATGCATAGCAGGATGATGGGCACTATTATCACATCCAATGGGAGCAGAAACTGCAGCTGAAATTAGTGCTACTGCAAGTTGCCTTCTCTTCTGCAGCACTGTCCAGTGACCAACATATTCTGCTGCAACATGCTGAATTAAAGTCACTTTGCTAACACAGAACAATAGACAGAAGTCTCAGATATGACTAAGGACAGCACAATATGATACCAGCTTGTCTAAATAATTCAGAACAAATGTCTTTATTTCCATTATGTGTATATTAGACAACAGTATTCTATATTGCACCATAACACCCATATTGGGACATCTTTCAATACTGCATACATTACCAAGAAAATAGGTAATTACATTTATGTAATTATGTAGTTACATTCATTATCCCATTTAGTGCAAGTAACTCAACAGTACTCTTACCATCAATGCTTCAAAGTTTCTGCCTTTTTTGTACTTCTTTCCTTTAAAAACCCAAACAAGTTTCACTTACTTCTGCCCCCAAAACATAATAGTTTATTCTTCATTATATGTGGTAAAAATTGACTATGACCAGAGAATAGAGTCAGGAGTTCTAAACTGTGGATTGAGCTGTTATATTAACTTATGTGATCTAAGAAATTTTCAAATTTCTTTACACAGTTCATTTTTTGTCAAAGATGGGCACAAAGTATTGGCACACCTTGTTGGCCACATAAAGATGCTGTGAGAATTATTAGCTTGTTTATAAAACACTGTGGACTACTTCCTTAACAGATGCCATAAAACTATCACATAAAATTATCACTGAGATTCACAGATAAATGTAGAGCAGTGGAGTGTGAGAGCACATGTACGTGCACATGTTGATCAGCCACAGGATGGTAAATCAGATACATTTCATCAGTGGTGAAGATTAATCTCTGGGATTTGGACCTCGATTGAAATCTAATGGGACTTCATATTCCAGGCTGTCCTGGTTACTTTTAATGACAGTGCTACACAACAGACCTTACACACAGATGTTTCTGCATGAGACTTCAAATGACTTAAACAGCTTTTTACCTGAGAAGTATATGAAATCATAAACAAAACAGTCACCAAATTGAGGAAATGTGGGTTTATAGCACTCCATGTACTGGAGTCCTCAAGCTGCAGTGCAGCTAAATATTTAATTATAGCAAATCCAGTACATAAAGGGCTATACTGCCAAGTTTTTCATCTGAGTTTCAGCTTGGCCAGCTGCTGTCTCTATATCACTATTCTGCTTCTTGGTTCTTGCTGAGTGGGAGAACAAGCTTGTTTCCCTTTTCAGATCCTGCTGTCTCTTACATTTTCAGCCCTCCAGAGTATCAGTGCATGGCAAATACAAGAGGAGTAGCAGAGACCCACTGTGAACAGAGAAGATTCAGCTGAACCAATCACCCACACAGAAGCAATGAAACAGGAAAGGAAGGACTGGGAGAGAGAGAGAGACGATCTTTCAACAGCATCTCAGACTGATTCATCAGATTGTTTGGTGATGCTCATTACCCTCCTTCTTTTAGAGAGCTGATGAAAGATCTCTACAAAATGCAGTCACAGGAAGAATACGAACTACTGAATCAGTATTCAGAGCAACATTAAATCCACACACTTCAGTTTTATCAGTGAGGTTACCACCACGTGGCATTCTGCTCACCCACAGCAGCCCAGCATCAGAGCATTTCCTGACATGGTACTGATCCATGCTCAGCTACTGTGGCATTGGTTGACTCCTGTCCTAATACAAATCAGGAAAAATATGTCTTTGCAGAAATTGCAGCCCTGCCACTAAGGCTTTGTTATTTTAAGCCCTGTGTGCAGATCAATAGGATTTCCAATTACTTAACTAAAATGATGGAGCAGGCAGGAAATTATTCATGTTTGAGGTACTGTAGAAGATACTTGATCAAGCTGTCACTGTCCTGGTTTCAGCTGTGCTTTTCACTCAATTCCTTCTCATCAGCAGTTACTGCCCATTAGCTGATTTTGCAGCCACTGGTATAAATAGTAGCATTTACACTCTTGTGGATAGAAAAAACAAAGATACAAGGTCATAGACACTTTCACGATCCAAACTCAAACCTGATTCATAGACATCAGGATATGGAGAGAACTCAAATATCCTAGCAGAATGTAATTATACTCAGCAAGATGTTGTATCAGTAATGTGTTATGGCAAAATTCTTATGTAAAGGCCCATGACAATAACTCGCAGGTACTGCCAGACCATGTTATGCTAAGAAAAAAAAATCTAAAAATCTTCAAGGCACATATAAAGCTTCTATAAGAGCAACAGAGAATACATATCAAGATCCATTTTCCTGGAGTGCGTTTCCAAAGAGGAAAAGCATTTGTTGTAAACTATAGTTTCCAGTCTTTGCAAAACAGAGTATCAGAGTGTAAAAAAGCCATCCTCCTGCCCCTTTCTGTTAACTAAAAATAAGTGCAGTTGTGTTTAACTATATGCCACATCAATGTCTGTGAAATCATCTCTAAACAGTTTTCAGTTTAATCCAATTTTCTTAATAATTATTTATACTTTCAGAAATATTATGAGTCAGAATCTGCCATTGTGCCACACCAATGAAACCTATAGAATGTGCTCATTTACATGGGGGCTGGGTTTCTCCCAGGGTGCCCAGCCACAATGACCTCCTCCTACCTGAACACATATGAGATGCTAGCTCCATTATGGCTGTTGATCACGGTGTTCAAAAGTCATTTACTATTTCAAGCTGCTAAGTTAACTTACTCTCCTGCTTTTGCAGAGCTATGATGTTTACATCCCACATACGTCAGAAACTTGCAGTAGCATTGTTCTGCTTTTGTATTGATTCTCTAGTACCACGAAATATGTACCAGCAACAGCAAACCCGGGTGCTAAAGATATCTCTAAGAGAAAAGGGGCTAGAAGAGGCAGAATGTTTGCACAAGTTCTAACTACCTATATCTGAGCTGATTTAAAAGTGGCTAAGATGTCTGGCCACAAAAACTACCACGTTGCCTCCCTTGCCCTGACACATTTACGATTGGAAGAATAATTCTGAACAAGAGAAGTGCCACTGCACAGGAATCTGTTCTGTTTCCAACTGGAGCACAGGTTTTAGACAGGACATTTTTCTTAATAAAAGGAGAAGTAAGAATACTGACTGAATAAGCTATCCTTGACAACAGAAAGCATTATTATAGCCACAGAGTACAGTCTGTTAGAAACTAAAAATGAGGATAAGAATAGTTTTGGAAGTCTGATGAAATATTTTTTCATATAATTTTTTTCCTGCTGTGATCACATGAAAATTTTAAAAATGGCAACACTGAGCAAATGCCACTTTTTGTTATTTACATTGCAAGTCCATAATGGTGAATGACACCTCTAACCTTTCCATTTCTTATAGCTTCTCTGTAAATAGCTGGATCAGTATTAACCTGGTACTCCAAAGATTTCATCCTTGCTTCTTGTAAAACTCCAGAGATCTGAGTTGACAAATACTGTAAAAAATTTGAGGAAATAAAAATAACTAGGCATTAGAACGGATAATATCTGATAATGTTTTATCAGAAGCAGATGGGATGAAAATATTATATACGCTCTGCTAAAGAGCTAAGACAAGAGTTGTGAGTAAATTTACAGACTTAGTTAATTAAACCTTCTTTTTAATCCATAAATTGAAGTCTATGAGTTCTTTGAATATACTATTGTTAGTTTGTCAAAACCTTGTTATTAAATGCTCTTGATAAATCAATTGATTATAAGTTCCCTGCTGAAACTACAAACAGACTGAAATGTAAGCACATCAGATAATTTTTGCTAGTTCTACAGCATCTTGTCAGTGACAGTATGAATAGCATCAGGAATCAAGTATCAAAATCATAATTCATTCTTTCAGTATCTGCTACCCAGAAGTAACTTATGATTGTGCTCTGGTTTAGACAATATTCTGAACAAAATGAACTTAAGACAGTGTCAGAAGAGATTATCTTAACAAAAAAGTTATTTTATTATACTTACTAACTAGGCTAGGAAGGTTCACAATCCAAGATGAGTAACTAAAACCATTGCAAAATAATTGTGTTCATTCAGAGTACAGACAAGGTCTGGGCAGCTGGAATTCATCTGGCCACCTGAGTTCTTACTATGTGAAGTAACTGACGAGGACTCTTGCTTTAACTACTGTCCACGTATTGCTTTGGCACTGTAGGGTGCTTTTAAGGGTAGGCTGGAGCTTTCTGTTTTACCAGTATGTTCAGAGGAGTGAAGCAGGGTGACTCTTCTGGGTCCACATGCTGTCTTCCCACACAATACACGTACTGCAAGGGCCAATCAGGAGAAAACATGCCAGGAAAGAAAACCAGCATGAAAGACAACAATTCAACCTCACTGCTTGTTAAGAGCTGTACAAACCCAGCCAGTATCAGCTAAAGAACAAAACTAGGAAAAAAAGAGGGGATCAGCAAATCTTTGTAGCCGCTGCTTCTTATGGGGGTTCTGCACAGCCCTATTTGCTCAGAGAGAAGCTGATTCCAGGATAAATAAAATGAAAGAGAACACTGCAAACTCGCAATACTCTATTACTGTTTGGAAACACAGAATGTGCATTAAGGACAGGGCTATGCCCCACACTAGTGTTCAGCCAATGGTGGAACTCAGGAGGAGCTATTCCGCCAGTCATGCAGAGATGTCTGCAAGTCTGGTAGTAAGTAACTAGGGCTTATTACAACTCACCACGGTGAACAGAAGTTAATTCCAACTAATGAAGAGTCACGCCAGGCTTGTCTGATTCATGCAGATACCCACTGCCATGTAAAGGCAAATAGAAATCAGCTATGAGCCAGACTGTGTGTACAGTCATGAACAAGCTTTAAAAATGAAAGAATAGCAAGGGACAAAGTTGTTCTTCTGAAGACTGGCTGACCCATACTTACATCAGGTACATTGCCACCAAAATCTCATTTAGCAGCCATACACTGCAGTTGATGAGAAGTCACACCTGAAACACCTTTGAATTCTAACAGTGAGAATTATTTTTTTTCAATTTTTTTTCCCCAGAATATTTCCAAACAGACTCACAAACAGAAGATGCAGCTAAGGTGTATCTACTGACATCAAACAAGACTATACAAACTAATCAAAGTACTTGACTGTCCATCTTCACAGCTTTTAATGTGATACAATACTCTGGACACTGACATGTACAAAAAGATCAAGAACAAAAAGGCATAATACAGACTACCTGGATTATACCAAATTTGCCTAAATGAGAACTTGGGGGACTGCATATGCAGAACATGGTCTCTGTTCTTTATAATCTGCTTAAATCAGGCTTTCATTTAAATCTACACCATTAATGCACTACTTTACATTTCTCAGTGCATGTATGTAACATGTGCATGGTGAGACCTCACAGGTCACATGAATGCCAAGGCTGTTAGCTTGTGTCCTCACCTTTTGACAGAAGTACTTGTCATTGAAACACAGTTTTTTACCTCCCAGACAATAGAACTCATTATAAAAGTAATCAAAAGAAGCGAAAAAACTCAGGAGAACTGCATGCTAGTAACTAGTCAGAGCAATTTGAAAGAGCCTGACTTTAACTGGCTTGGTGCCTTAACCTGGTAAATAAATATAAGCCCAGCTTCCCTGAGAGCTTGAAGTAACTGTTTAACCCAGCCTGATTAGACTAGCCAAGAGCTCGCATAATTGATATTAATTTTTTGATTGAGATTGCTTTCATTCTCCCTACAATCCTGTATCACCTAAGAAGGCATCACGTTCCCCCTGACTCATGGAGAGTTATGTTCTATGTTGTAATTTGCTAGAACATTGATTATGTGCAAGTGGGAGAATTTCATAAGCAAAATGTCTTGTCAGTGAAAATAACAGTTTTACTCCTACATTCACTTAGCAGCAGGAGGCAGAAAGTATCCTGGCGTTTTTGAATTACTGCTGAAATGAACTCCAGATACCTGCAGAAAGACTGCTAAATATATATCTAATTGCTGGTTTCTTTTGTCTTAACCCCATTGTTAAACACGCTTCAAACAACAGCATTTGATACATTCTGAATTCTTTATTAGCACCTTCATGCAAAATTAAATGGCACTTGTGCAAAGCAGCAGCCCAGCAGCATACCAGTGCTTCGGAAGTGACGTCTCTGGAAGCCTGTCTTGGGTATTCACCTTCCTGTGTGGGGGAAGTTCTCTTATAAATTACAGCCTTGCTTTTACATTACATGCACATGGATTTTATACCTCTCAGCTTTTATGCTAGAAAAAATTGCATATTTATGTAATATTAATCAGCCACTGAATTTTGCTATTTTGAATTTTCAGCAAAAGAGAACAGAACTATACTTCCTGGCTTGCTGCCACTCCAGTGAGTCATCTTTGCTGACATGCAAACTAATAGGGCTTAAGATTTAGAACTGCTGCTTCATAGAGGAAAAGGATTTGGGAGACACAAGCTCATGTATCCCATGATTCATCCCTGCCAACTCTGACTCCCACATGCATTGCCTACAGTACAGCTGAGAACAATGAAACTGCCTCTGGCTGTTAGGAATTCGCCATTAGGAATACATACATCAAGGCTTTGGAAATAAGACGGTCTTAAAAAATCAAAGATCATATATACCACACTAAACTATTCACATATTCAAATAAATAAATGTATTTTTCATTAATTAAGGGATACATTGGTTTGGGCTAGCATAGACTTAGTTTCTTCAAGGTAGGTAGTACAGGGCTATATTCTGGATTTGTGCTGGAACCAATGTTGCCAGGTCCAGAATGTTTCTGTTATTGCTGAGCAGTGCTCACACAGAGCAAAAGCTCCTCACATAGCCCTCAGGTGAGAAGCATGGAGGTGCACAAGGAGTTAGAAGGGAACACGGCTGGGACAGCTGCCCCCAGGGATACTCCACACCACATGGTGTCACGCTCAGCATACAAACCTGGGGAAGAAGGAGGAAGGGGATCATGTTTAGAGTGTTGGTGTTTGTGTTTCCCAGGTCACCATTACACACAGAGGCGTGCTGTCCTGCAGATGGCTGAACATCTGCCGGCCCACAGGCAGTGGTGGATGAAAGCCTCGTTTGGCTTTGCTTGTGTGCACAGCTCTAGCCTTAACCTACTGAACTGTTTTCATCTCAGCTCATGAGTTCTCTCACTTCTACCCTCCTGATTGTCTTTCCCATCTCACTGGTGGGAAGTGAGTGAGCAGCTTCACCGAGCTTTGTTGGCAGCTGGGCATGATAAGGCAGAGGGATCACCAGGGTAACCACTCTGGTTGTGACAGGGAGTACACAGCACACTGTCAGCTTCTGCATTCCTGTCAATGGACAATCCTTGGCTCAGTTTTTCTTTACACTCTCCCTGTTGCAATACACAGGGCAGAGAATACTGTGAATTTAATTAGCACATCAACCAGGATGCCTTGGCAGATGCAAACAGAACTTTGAAGATTACAAGTTGAGTGGATTAAGACTCAGGCACCAGGAAGAAGAAGACTGAATCACCCTCTTCAAGCAAGAGATCTTTGTAAAATGCATGAGTTTGTCTTTGTAATGTTTAACATTATGACTGTAGCAAGAGATTACTAACCATGGAATAGTATATAAGCATTTTGGAAACCTCAGTAAAAGCGAATTCTGATCTCGAATCAGTCTTCCTGTCTCTCTAAATCGCTGATATCTCCCTTCATGTGTTTCTATATTGACAATACCCATTTTGAGCTTTCTCTTTTCTGCGCCGAACCATCCTGCCTGTCTCAACCTTTCCTCATGGGAGAGGTGCTCCAGTCCCCTAATCAATCTTGGTGGCTGTTTGCTGGACTGTCTCCAGTAGCTTTGTGCCTCTCTGATACAGGGGAGGCCAGAAGTGGACACAGTGCTCTACATGTGGCCTCACCAGGGCTGCTAGAAAGGAAGGGTCACCTGTGTCAGCCTGCTGCCCACACCCCTCCTGATGCAGCCCAGGGTACCACCAGCCTTCGTTACCACCAGGGCACAGAACTGGCTCGTGTTCACCTTGGTGTCCACTAGAACCCCCAGTTCCCCTGGTGCAAGGCTGCTTTCCTGGTGGTCAGCTCCCAGAAAACACTGATGCAGGGCTCTGCACTGCTTTTGCTGAACTTCTGAGGTTCCTGTTGGCTGTGTCTGCAGCCTGTTGAGGTTCCTTCCCTTTGGATGGCAGCACAACCCTGTGGTATACCAGCCATTCCTCACAGGTTGGAACATGAGCAAACTTCCTGAGGGTGCACTCTGCCCAGTCATCCAGTAATTATGTAATTACAAGCCAGTAATTTCATCATAAAAGGTTATCAGGTTGGCCAAGTATGATTTCCCCTTTCCAAACCCATCCAGTCCCATATGACTGAGCCTTCCCTTAAGCAGTCATGTACTGCAGTCTCCAGTGGTAGAAATGCAGTGGGTCCTCCCTCCATTCCTCAGTATAAAACAGAATGCAAGGGACAGGTGAAATCCTATAGGCAGGAATGCCACCATTTTTCCTATCTAAGACCATGGAAGTAGAAAAACTAGCTTATTTAATTTACAGAAATTCAGTGAATGGCCCAATTGGCTTCAAGGAAGGACTGAGGAAGGGAAACAAAACTTAAGAAAGAAAAAAATGTTCCTTGAAGAAAATAACAAGTGTTTCTAAACATGCAATTGGTGTGCCTATCCATTTTTGTGTTTTGTCATGTTTGTTCACCAACTCACAGCACAGCAGGGACCAGGCATTATAACAATATCTTTGGAGTCATCAAATGCTAAATGAGACTTCTACGTTGTAGGGTTAAGTAGAGCTGATGACACAGCTCCCTAAAGGCAACTTGGTCTTACCCTGTTTGCATTAGCAAAACCTCAAAGAGATATCATTAGAGAGGTTTGGAAAGGAAACTGTAGCAGGGAGGTGGATATTGGCATCTGTAAATCCTCTGAATATCTGAATAAGGAGCTCGGTGGTAATCTAAATAAACTCTGCAAAGGGTATAATTTCTGGCATTCTTGGTGCTTCCCAAGAACAAAACCGTCATTGTAATCCTCTTCATGCAATGAAAGACCTCTCTTACCTTCCTAGAAATAGAGATATCTATGCTAGTTCTGTTTATAAGAATAAAAGGATTGAGAATAGAAAAGAGCCAAGGCCAACACCTTCTCTCAGTCCTCATATATGGTGCACAGGTTGCAGGAAAACTTTAATGTGTTTTTACAATGAAGTACATCCATGTGTTTCCTAACTAGCCATCTGCTCTCTGCATGCGGAAGATCCTAGCTAAAGAATCAAACATCTATGTTCAGTCTGTGTGCATGCATGTCTGTGTACCTACAAGAGAGTGTGAGCACATGCAAGCAGCTGACTGTCTGGGAAGATGTGAGATTACAGTAAGAGCTGTGTAACTGCCTTCTAGACATGTGTGTTACACAGCTGCCCCAGGAACCCCAATTCAAGGAAGAGGTAGAAAAGGAGTAGCCTGCAGTATTGCAATCTGCATGGCAATAACATCCTTATACCAATTTCAGCAGGTCAGACTTTACTTATTCCACTGTGTTTTTCTTTAAGCTGAAAGTGTTCATGAAGCATGCACTGAAAGCTATTGAGAATATCCTAGCTTCAAGCTTAGCTGCTGGTCAGTTCTTTTGGTGACTAATATTTTCATTTTCCTCTCATTTCTTGCCAACACAGCCAGCCACCTGCTAGTCTGAAGCTCTGCTGTCTCCAACCCACTTCTACCTTAAAACCAGCAGAAGCCCCAGATGTTTCTCATCTAGCACACAGTAAACACAATGGCACTCTAGCAAATAGGCTATTTCAGCACCTGGTTATGCCTGAAACTCTCCCTGGTGCTTTGGGAAACAGGGTAGTGGCAATGAATCGTGTTCAATTATAACACAGTTATTTCCAAGCTTGTTTGGTGCCTAGCATTTGAGGAAAACAATGTCCTTACTCACCATAAGGGATATATGCCAAGCCTACTGACAATGAAGACAACAGCAAATGTAAGGAACAGAAGGTCACTCAGTTTTTGACACTTGCAATAGTTTGCCATTTTAGCAGCCTGCAAAAGAAAAAGATGTCTTTTTACTTCCGTGAGGACAACTGAGCTCTCTTGTACTGTGTATAAGCTGTAAGAAAAAGAAGAAATCAGATTTTTATGAAATTGCTAACATTTTCACTGGGCCACCTCACAGTGGTCTTGGAACTTTTCTCCACCAAGCAGCTGGAAAATATCTTCTTTGGTAAAAAAACAAACCAGACTATATTAAACTTGAGTATGTATTTAATTTCCTTATTCCCCACTCAATTTCATTTTTGAGATTCTACAATTTCAGATTTGCAAAACTCTTCTAAACCTTTTATTGAACCCCAGTGTGTTTATGGTGTCTTTGTCCCCAGCCTTTTTACCTGCTTGTCCCTCACCTTCCTGGTAGGCTCCACTGGCATTTTCAGCATCCATCTACCTTCCATGTGTCCCATGGTCTCTGACCTTCTACTAGCTGCGATACACAAACTTTGTCTCATTCCTGCAGTACACCCCATATACTACATCTTTCTAAAGCATCTCTTCTTCCTTTTCTGTCTATACAAAACAGTTTCCACCTCAAAGATTGTACTCCTCCCCTGCAAGTCTTTTTCCAAGGCTCTCTTTCCAGCTTCTGCTTTCTAACTTGCTGCCTTATGCTTATATTTACATGCTTTTCTCACTTGTTTTCATCAAATCTTCTGACTCTGTCCCAGTGAAGGACTCACTAATTCATTATTCTTCTCTGAAACTGCTCATTGAAACACTGATCTTCCCAGAAGTTTCTTAACCCTTTTCTCTCTGAAGAAAATGGTAGATAGGGAGGGAAGCTTCTTTTAAGATGTCAGTGCTGCTTCCACAGTGTTGATGTGTGCAAGCAGTTAATTATTTTAAAATAATATCTGCTTTGAGATAGGGACAGTCTTTCTTCCTGTCCATTTCATTCTGTCAAATGTATCCAGAGAGTCCAATTAAGTCACTTAAACCCTTCTGTGTCCACTTAAGCCACTGGGAACCCTTTCAAAGCTCCTTTCTCAGGGGACCTGCATCCGGCTCCCAGTATCCCAGAAGATACTTGTACAGGCTTTCCAGAGTGCTAAGAGGGAGCAAAATTCTCAAAACTATGCATACAAAATAGATTTTGAATGCAGAATTCAAACCAGACAAACAGATAATCTGGATGCCAAAACCATTCCTGCACTTTTGGATGTTACCCAATTTCTGCAATGTTCCCACTAAAAACCTGAACATGAACAATATTCCTCACTAAAGAAACCAAGTTAGGAAGCTCCCAGAACACAAGGAAAGTCACCAGTGCTGTGAAGAAAACATAACCCTTCAGAATCAGCCCTATTTTCTAGAGGATACAAATTAATTTCCTAGCAGTTTGTACTCCCAGCCTAGGTTGAAGGAAAAGAGAAAACTTGTGTGCCAACATACAAAACAGAAGCATTACTAACTTCCTTGCTTTTCAGATGACGGAAAATTCAGTCGAGGAATTCTGGATGTATTTCCATGGTGGCAGTCTAAACACTGGTTTCTTAGTGTATGAAGCTGGTATTACTATAGCAACTTGTGGAAGTATCATGTCATTTCTCAAAAACAGTACAGCTACTGGGACATCAGTTCTCAAATAACAAATTAAAATAATTCTACAAATTACAGTGATAAAGAAAGACTACAAAAAAGGGAATGAATATGTTGTTGTTGGATGCAATTTGGCCACCTAAGACAATAGAACACAATTTTCTGAGTTTAAAAACCATGACTACAACTGAATAACACAGCATCATATATTCTTGAAAATCCTACTGTAATTCTTCCATACTTCCAGATACCTTAAGACCTGTGGAAAAAATCTCACCTCCAATATTCCCACCAATGCACACTACATTTTGCAATGAGAATAACAAAAAATGGTGCTTTCCAGCTTTCCAGTGTGGATGTGTTTCATTATGAAATGGTAGATGGAAAGAGTTCTAGTGGCCTCCAGAAACAGATTTTCATTTTTACAAGTTTGTAATAGGCAACACAGGTCAGGTGCACAACTGACCCATCATGACAAGATATTCAACCCACTTCTTTTAGAGTTTGACAGTTTTCTTCCTCTGCACTGACTTTCCCCTCAGTAATGTCAGCAGTGTGAAGAGTCCCTCTCCTTTCATACGGCACCGGTGTTGTGACCCACTGCCCTAGCAGAATTTCCAGTCAAATTAGACTGAAAGACTTGACGAGAAAGACCACTTAAGTATGTGCCTCGTGAGGAAGCAGATCTGGTCAATGTTTGTAACTCTGGTGAGAACACCAGCAATTCTTCTTTGTCTTAGTGAATGAACAGAGGGTAAAGTTTTAGCTAGCCTAGTACAGCTGCTCTCCAGTGTTTTTATAGTTCTACAGACACTTCTCTGATCTAGAATAAACATCTTTAAGTACTTCTTTCTGGTGGTGAGAAAAGAGGAATGAAGAAAGTTTAGGTGAAGTTTTAGGTGAAGTCACAGCTAAATATACACACTGCTAAAACAGAAAAATAAACTTGCAAAGATACTATTATTTTTATCACAAAAAATCAACATTCTCTTTTGCTTTCTATCTCAGGCAGTCATGTGCCTTCTAGATTAAAAAAGATTAAAAAATAAAACCGTATTTACAGCACTACTGAATCCAAATGGCAGGATCTTGATTTTGCAACAGATGACTCACACAGTGAGTCTATATTCTTGCATAACACGTATCCTTGCAGGCACTTGAATAAAAAATTTCAGAGAAAATAGTTATTAACTTTGCAGGAGAGTTCAGAGACAGCCAAATTCCAGCATGACCCAGAGCTGTCTAGTAACTGATGCAGATAAAGGATGACAACACTTCTAAGCTGCCACTATGGTAGTTACAGATCATCTTGACTTAAAAGAATTTCAATCATCCCTTCTTCTCCAAATATAACTGCTTAATGCTGGTACTGGGATCCAGAGGCACGGGAACCTGCAAAATCAGGGGTCAGCTCACTGGCCACGCCCAAATAAACCACTAAATTGTCCAACATCCTCTGCCCAGCAAAGCAGAGCAGAAATACACTGTGACACCTTGATTGTTTTGGAGATAGGGTTATTGCTCCACGCACCATGTCACAGGTGTGAGAACTAGGTGATCCACTTTCACCACTTTCCAGATTTTGCAGCTCTAGCTTTTGATTTTACCCTGTTGTATTTAAAATCTGCATGTAACCCTCCCTGGCATGCAACGCATTACCGGTCTCTGCTCTGTACCAGCAGCACATCAAGGGATAAACCAGGCTGAAATCAGAAACATGTGCTGCTACAAGCACAAGGTATTTAAGCAAGGAAATACACTATATTAATCACCATTACCATGAACTGGCTTAGGAAGCTCTTGTTCTGCACAGCAGAAAGATTCTACCTACTGACAGTATGACATAGGAATTATCTCACCTCTAGGACAATATCAGCCGCATCATGGAGACATAAGATCAAGGTTCCCACTCGTGTCAAATTGGTTACATATGAGAAGGTAATCAGGGTGACTGTTACAATGTGATGTGTAAACATGATTCCAAAATCCTAGAGCAGCAGAAGCAAGGAAAAGACACAAAAACCAAAAAAAACAATGAAGCAAACACTGATATTCGGTACTTATATACAAAGATGAATGGGTGTTTCTGAAATCCAGCATTATATTTAAGTTATAAAAAGATCTACTATATAAGTGCATTATACACCCTGCTCTATATTTCATTTAGACTGAATAAAATAATCATTGTATTTTAACCAAATGCAAAAACATTTCTGAAAGCTAGGCAATGACCACACTTCTCAGTTCATAGTAATTTAACCTAATAAAGTAAACATTTGCAGTTGAAGTTACTTTGAAAAGGCGTATATACATGCAAATCAAATTCCATCGTACTTTTTATGCAACAAGTAACATATGATTATAACAATATGCATAACCAAGTGCCACATAATGCACCATTCAGAAGTGAGAAAATAGCTACAAAGGAAGGCTAAACACATTTCCAGTGCACTAGGACAACAGGCACCTGCCAAGGACAACTGAGAGAATCCCAGATTCAGGGTTTTATTTGTTTGTTTTTAATCAAGGTGCTTTGTCTTCACACTGTAACAGGATCAGAAAAGTCTTCAAATGAGCTGGTGCATCTCCTCCTAACTGGTTCTAATCCACTGCCTCCTAAATGATGCAGGCTAGCTGGTCTCCCAGTCAGTAACTCTCAGTTATTTGGCCAAAAAGCAATTGTTACTATTGAAAAATCTGGGAGCTGTGAAGCTTCCAGAAGTAACAGAAAATTCCCAGATATTTGCCACAGGGCAGATAAAGGGAACAACCTGCCTGTCTGGGCTAGGCTCCCAGACTGATTAATGAGAGGACAGGATTGCAGAGATTCTACTCTTCTCAGCAAGGCACCGAGTCAATTACAAATAAGTCTTGTTGGCATTTCCCGAACTACCTGCACAGCTTTGAGAAAGTGATATAAAAACCCTTAAGAAAAGATCACAGGCAACATTTAACTGGGAAGTTTCTCTATGCACCAGATGCAAAATTTGTAGCATAGCTCCCAGCAGATCTAGTGGCTCTCATGCAGAGCTGTCAGAAAGGAGAGATCCAGGCAATCAACAGGAGCAGTTCCTTCAGGCAGCCTGCTCACCAAGTGTATTGGGAGGTGGAATTTGGTTGGCTTTCTGATAGCTTCTGTGGGCCAGTCCTGCTGAGCTGTGGTAGTCTTCAGCTAAGTGGCCCACAACAGAGAAACCCAAACTGTGCCTTCAGAGAGGCAGCACCTGTTTTGCAAAGGAACTGAAGGTACCTGTGTCGGGCAGGAGGGCCCTATGGAAAGCGCCACGAGCTCCAACTAAGACAGGAGCAGCTCTGGAAAAGCAGCAGCTCCAGCCCCTGACTGCACTGTCTCTTCATTACTGAGAAGTGTAACTGCACAGCGTTCCCACAGCTCTTTGGGAATGCAGCAGGCACCACTGTTTTTAAGGATGTGCAGTGCCACTGCCTCTCAGTACCAGCATGTGCCTTCCCTGCATGTACACCTGGAGTCCACGGAAAAACCTGCAGCTTGAGGAGTCTCACTAACTGAAGAGGGACAGGACCTGCTTCCAGCCTACCACTTATGTTTAATGCTATCAGGTGCTACAAGATCCTACTTCCTACTCCTCAGCAGGCACCAGCAGTACCTCCAACACAAAAGCAAGGAAGGGTAGGAGGGCAGGGAAAGGGAATAAAGATAAAATTACTAAAAGTAGAGACTCATATGTCATTTCTCAGCCAGGCTTTCTGGCCCACAGAAGCATGGAACACAATAAAATACGTTCAGCAGTCATATCAAGCCATTGCTCTAAATCAATTTTCTTCAAGCAGACAGAAGGAAAAAAAAAACAATTAAAGGTTGTTTCCTTTCTGAGTGTCCTAAGGGAAAACAAGGGTATGGCATCCCAGTCATTTCAGTAACTACAAACCCACACACGACGACCATTTCAACATTTCAAGTACCTATCTTATTCCACGGGATTAGAAGTAAGCTACTAGTATTGCCCTATGGCCATACTGCAGCCTAGCTCTTTACCTCCTTCATCTGCATGTACTATTGCACTGTTCTTAATTTTCCTTCCAAATGCAATTATGTTAGCATGTAGGCAGTCCTAATGGGGCAAAAAAGTCAAGTAGAAAATCTCCCCTGTTTGCACAGCTGACACATTCATGTTCTGCAAATACTAGATTTCTAGTCCCTCTTGGATATTCTTCAAGGCATTCCTGACAATATGGATTATTCCTAAGCGATCTTAATGTTCTAGGGCAGCAGTCTTCTGCATTTTTGCAAGAGTCTTCTTAAAGAAATGCTCTCTGGGGAACTCCTGCAATAATGTTTCTTAAAAGAGACAGTTACTTGACGCTGTCACCTGTGAAACAGAAGTGCTGGACTGACCTATGGAAAACTATTGGAAAAAAGTAGCAATGATATAAATAAGACTGCTATATTACTGGGATTGTTACTTTCCTGCTTGTGAAATTTATATAAGTCATTAATTAATACTACGCTCTGAAGATGCTACCTGTTAGATTTTAGTTATACACAAGGGTAATGAACACATAGATATCAAGCAGTGCCTGTGTTCCCAGCTTACTCCAGCACTTTCACCCATATATAGTGGAAGAGCAGCTACACAGGAATGGGCTTTTTAATTTTGGGGGTTTATTGGTTGTTTTTTTTGTTTGTTTGTTTATTTTTTGGGTTTTTTTAGTTAATGAATTTAAAATCATATATATGTTTGTGAAAGATGTATTTATTTACAGGAGATTCACAGCCTCCAGTTGTAACTGCTGGAAGATGTAATGTGCCTATGTTAAGAAAATCTGTGGCTAAGAATAGGAGAAAGAACCTATTCTAGATGCCATCAGTGGGAAGAACAAAAGGCAGACAGCAGAGAAACCCCATGGGTCTCAACTTGTAGACAAGCCCTCCAGAATTAAGGCCTCTGCCACCCACATTTGTTTAACATGTCACACTCTGACTGAACTGCCAAGTGGCTAGAGAGCATTAGTGCCACTGAAGGGCAAAATATCATCTTCACGGCTTATATTACAGATCAACAAGGAAAGGGAAAGGTATGCAAATCTAAACTGCTTCCACTGAAACAAAAGAAATAATTCTGTGTGTCTTTCTTTACCAAGAAAAGTATTTTTGAAGAAAGAAATCTAGCATCCAATTTTAGCAAAATATAGTGTACATTTTCTAGAATCAAAATTTGGCATTCAAGAAAATTAGCAGCTACAGATCATTTTATTCCTGGAATGAGTGAACTGTCATTTAAAAAAAAAAACCAAACGTAAAACATAGAAACTCTAGGAATTGCCAAATGCTTGGAAATAAAAGGTGTGAATACAAAAAAGGTCTCCTAGACCTTCTACAAACCTGTTAAAACACTGAGTAGAAATTTTATACATTCCTTTAAAGGTACCTGTCAAATATTTTTCTACTAAACAATGCCTCAGGTATCCAGAGAACATGTAAATAAGCCTCAGTGCTTTTGAGGTTCATCAGGTGCTTGTGAAACTAACTTCCATAATTTTTTTTTTCAGTGTTTTACAAAAGAGGAGCATGGGAAGCTGGAAAAAAGATGATAAAACACCAATTCATATT
Source organism: Phainopepla nitens (assembly GCA_013400175.1). Classification (NCBI taxonomy): domain Eukaryota; kingdom Metazoa; phylum Chordata; class Aves; order Passeriformes; family Bombycillidae; genus Phainopepla; species Phainopepla nitens. Next base: position 1,943,135 of record VXBQ01000415.1, on the reverse strand, counting down.
AGGTTTCAGTCTTTGAAAATGAACACCCTTAAGGGAGAATATCATTACAGTAACATAGTAGATATTTATGAAGCTAAAAGCATGCCATTATAAAACTGCAGAAGTTGATACACAGTTCACTGACTTAATGCCAATGGCCTAGTTTGCTCACACATCCTGTCAGGCAAAGACAATCTGGTGGAATTTGTAACACCTAAATAAAGATAAACAAGTATTTGAAAGTCAAAAAAACCCTGGAAGTCATTTTTGAAGTAATCAGTTTGCTATCAGAGAAGAATAAAATGGAGATGGAAAACAGCAAGTACATTCCTCTTGATCTACAGTGAGTAAAAGACCAGTGCTGGAGTTAGGCCAGTGCTGCTTCCAGCAAGGACACACTGCACCTCTCCTTCAGACAAACCCAACTTCATGAAAAAAAGCACTTGGCTGAATTCCTGCAGTGCACAAGACTGCCTGGGCACTTCTGACCATCCCAGAACACTACGCAGCCACTGCTGCTGAATTTAAAGTATCTAAAACGATAACCAAGACTTAATAAAAATATTCCTTTCACTGTAACATGAAAACATCAACAGCGTACTCAGGCTGAGAATTGTCATTCTGCTCCATACAAGCCAATTGTGAAATATTACAATAACATCTGATATTAGCTGGCAAATTTCCTGCTTCCTGTTAAACATCTTTATTTCATATGGGCACCATTCCACGCACTCCATATGGGGTGCATTCCAAGGTTTCCACATTTTTTTAAACTAAGCCTTCTTTTAAAAGAGAACTACTATGGTACTGCAAGAACTGGTGTCTGTAAAGCTTATACTCCTTTTTGTCAGCTACTGTAAGTCTTTAATACTAACATTTTTCAACTCAGTGAGTTTCCTTGGCGGCCTGCACTCTAAACAGTTTTACGGTGTGACACCAGGGCACAGCTGCATTTCTCCAATCTGATCTTCCTCATCATCAATTTCGCTTACACTACAAAAAGAGCTGTCTCCACTGTCCAAACCAGTGAGTGCTCTAACAGGTTATTTATAAATATGGCATCTCTGCTGCTCCCTGCTGAGTGCTGAAAATGGAAGGCTTTTGACTTGCTATCGTTGCACTGCAGATGTTGTGCTCCTGCTCTCTGCTGGACACTGCACATTCTCAGACACAGCAGGTGCTTGGGACACTGCCTGGATCTGGTGCTCTGGGTTCAAGCACCGCAAAGCTGTGGCTGGGATGTTACCTGGCTGCTAGCAGTCCACTTCCCCATGTCCATGTCCCTCCTCTTTCCACAGCAGGTTGCCCTAAAGTTTTTCTGGTGACAAGTACAAGTCATTTGTATATAACTAAGAAATAAACTTGGCCCCTGCAGCTTAATATATTAGTCAGTATTACTCTTGATTTAAATTCATCTCCACTATCATATAGCTCCCTTGAGCATTGTTCCTCTCTATCTCGGTTTGTGAAACAGGGAAGTTAAAACTCATTTCAAGCTCATGACTACCAGAATGTTTAGCATCTATAGACAATGCAAATAAGGGATTTATATGTATTCATCATAAATTGGTTGTTTTATTTACAATTTATCCTCCAATATGGATTTAAATTTTTTGCATGCTTTCTTGAGATTTCTACTTCTGAAAAAATCTGGAAATCCAAATAGGGGAGTGCATTTCTACATAGGTAGCTCTGGCATAGGACTCCCAGGAATACACTGTGGTTCTAAATGACAGATAAGTTTATTCAGGTCATACTGTATCCTTCATTTAGTCTTTTCAGAGTTATGCTCCTGCTAAAATTCTAATAAATAGGGATTTTTCCGTTACCATAGCCTACAATCATTTATTTAAATGACAGCCGAAGGAAGCACATAAAGATATTATAAAATCCCTTCAAATGTTAAAAAAAATTAATTTTGAAACATTAAAGCCCCTGCAAGAATAGCTCAACAAACTGTTATTACAGAGTAATTGCTGTGCTGCTTGTTCTGCTATGGACTAGGACTCTCCTTGGAGGAGAGAATTTGGAATATGGAACAGGTTGTAACTAATTCTGGAAAAATATTTCTGTTTGGACAGAGTCTTGTTTTTTTTTGTTCATTAACAACTCTCTAATAGCATTGCTCAGCTACATGACTCTAACATTATGTTTTAATATTAAATGTTTTTGCTGTCCTTTTGTAGAAAAAACTGAAAGTCTTCATAGATCTTATCTCACAAAGTGATACTGTGAATTTATGAGGCAGACTTGCCCTTTTCTTGGTATTTTATTGTTTAACTCTTAGAAGAAACAGTACATCTACCAGATACTACCTGTTCAATTCCATTCAAGTCACTGTATGAAAGCAGAAGGTTCTTTTGGCTTCTGCTATTTGCCCTACAATATTTTCTCCAGGCTCTTCTTTCCATGTGCAGAAAAACCTCACATTACAGTAACAAGGAACAGAGTAAGACAATCCCAGATTCTCAGTGATTAATATCTGCAAGAGTTGAACACTAGAAAGAACTGCATTTCCAGTTCACTGCACATGTAATACAGGCATTCCTCAAGTAAAGAACGTTATCTTAAAGCTTAAAGCTTCCGCTGTTTTTAGTCTCATTGTTCTTACCTTTCTTTTGACGTCAATGAATTGAGAAAACATTAAGGACCAGTAGAATGACAATTCAACTATGTAGTAGTAATGAAGGTCAGGCATCAGTGGCTAAAAGATGGAGATGAGAAAAGGTTAATAGAGTCTGACATTACAGGCAGCCGTGTTCTATAGGAGACATGTTTAATTGCCTGAGATTCTTGAATTATACATAAGCATTCTATGTGAAAAAAATTATGATGGTTGCCTCTTTCAAACTTTGATGACTCTGGAAAAACAAAGCTTCCCAAAATATTCTCTTCTAATGTTTTAGCCCTGACAATACTGTAATACCAAAAATTATGATGTTGTCCATTTGGAACCCAGAGCAAACTAAATTAAAAGAATTCCTAAGTCTGTTTTGAAAGTCTATTTGAAACATCTTGCAGTACATCAGTAATGTGGGTTTAAAGCATAGCAAAAAAACAATGCTAGAGTAGATTAGAAAAAACATGATTCTAGTATATAATATCAACTGCTCATGATGAAAATGCGGGCTCTAAGCTGGGCTCTTTATAATAGAAATGCCTACTTTTTAAGAATTTAACAATTTTCTGGGAACATACTAACATTTGGAAAGAAGATAATAAATTTACCCATCTTGTCTGATATACAACATGGTTACAGAGAAGTTTCAAAGTAACAGAAATAAAAATAATAATGCACAACCAAAACCAACCTGGGGTAACTTCAAAGAAGGTAACTGGTGGCACACATAAACTCTTTGACCCTCAGCCTAAGAGAGCCAGTCCTAGAGGCTAGTCTAATTTCCATGCAAATGTGCCTCCATGATAGTCACCTTTGGCAGTGATAGACAGGGACTCTGGCAAAGGAGAAGCTCCTGAGGGCATCTCCCAAGGGATTAGATAAATCATCTCTAGAGCACTGGCACAACTCTGCACCCAAGCAGGGTATGAGCTGTTTCCACTGGCAAGAGGTATTTCGGTTGCACCTTTTATTCCCATTCCCATTCCCTTTTGCAGACAAGTTCTTTGCAGCTGAAAGCCAGTCCTTGGATTCCCAGGAAATGCTCTATGGGTGCTATTTTAATACAGACATATGCTTGTGCTTTATGAAAAATGTGTAACTCAAAATCCATCCTTTAAAGCCATTTCTTGGGCCAATATAACCCTTTTCTGAGTTAGAGAGACTGCCAACAGACTTTTAATCACATGTAATTAAAAAAGGGAAAGAAAATAAGAGCTTGCAAAGAATTGCAATTATTATATTAACTATTATATCCATTATTGCAAGGAACTCATTGGGGAAAAATTCTAGTAAAAAACGAAGATTGTCAGCTGCTTTATTAACAATAGCATTAGTATTTCTAAAGCTATACATAGTGATAGTGTAGGGCAATTCTAAAGATGTCACGGATTCCTTCTTGGATCAATAGTGTGTTTAACTTAGTTCAAATGTCAGGTTGCAGTTCTCCATAGACTTAGTCTCAATAGGTTAACCTGTGCTTATTGCTGTATTGTCACCCAAATGATCCATTTGACTGTAGCTACAGTAAAGACCAGCTGGATTTCTGCAGTGTATTGTTGAGTAATTTACAAAGGAGTTGTAGCAAACAAAATATTAGAAATTTCATATAGTTATGGAAAAACCAATAGAGCAAATTGAAAACCCGGTACTTAGCCCTGATTAGCACCCAGTAGACATTTTTATCTTTGAGACAATGATTTTCATAATGACTTTAATTTGATAATTTGCTTTATGCTGGACCTTACCACTACTAGAATGATATTAAATATAGTAATTTTAGCTCCCACACTCTAATAGTTGTAACCAACTTTCTAAATGACCACATTCTTCTGGTAAGTCTAGTTAAGGTACTTTTTGATAATCACTAAGCTTCGTGGTCTGTTGTTTTCAGTCAACCTCTTATTGCATGTAATAACACAATAAAGTAGGAAATGAGGCTGAGAGGTACCAGTGACTGTAGCTAAGAAACAATTGCACCTAAAGTTTCTGAGGGAACTAAGTTTCAACACTTCCCTCATTCAATTTCTGCTGCTGCTTCCCTAATGTTGTTCAGTTCATCCTCCAGTCTTTGGGTGGAATTTAAGTCATTATTTCTTCTGAGGCTACATGACCAAATTCCTTCAACCCTTCTTGGATCAAGATTTCTGCTGAACTGTCTCCACTGAAGTATTTCCAATAGAAGACACAACCTTGAAGAACAGCAACATCCAAACACAGTTCTGTTCATTCTCTGTTCTTGACAGAACAGAAAACTTCCACAGAAGTATCATGCTTGTTTTCAGACAGCACTTTAACTTTTACCTGGTACGGATACCCGCTCCAGCACTGCCTGGTATTCCAAAGCCAAGGTGTCTGAAAAAAAGAAAAAGCAAAACAAAAGTCTGTACACACCACTTTGTGCTATGTTAAGTGTATATATTTAATACTAACAAAGGACAAAAATATAAGAACAGCTTAGGATTCACATTTCTTTTACAGGGGCTATGAAAACTGAACAGAATGAGGAGACTTCTCAGAGTTTCACAGCATAATTAGAGCAACTTGCCTGTTTTTGTTGGTACCCCATGACCTCACCTTTGCAAGAGTGCAGACTGAAAGTAACCAGCTCGTGCTTGGGTGGTCAGACCTCACACTATATTCTCAATAACACAGGAAATTTTGACCTCAGCTTCCTTAAATATCTTAAAGAAGATCCCTTGCATGTGCCATTATATATAGGCATTCTTCCATATAGGATCCATCCTTCATCTTTTTACAGCCTTATCTGCTCTACATTCGAGTATAAAGTGGACAGAACATCATTAATAAGTCTCCTGGATTAAGGCAGCACACAGCATATACTTAAAGCATTAAATGCTTCCCCTAGATCACATTTTTTCAAATAAATCCTCACTGCCTGAGAGAAGGCGTGTTGTTGTTTCCAGCATCAGGGGGAGCAGCTCAGCTCAGGCAACCCATAATACCAAACTCATCCAAAATACAATGGGTGAGCGTCAAAGCAAGGAAACGGACACTAGGCAGAATGTTAAAGCCCCAGGCTGAGAACCCTACGTAGGAAGGATTTTTGAATATGCCCTTTAATGGAAAAGAAGATAAAATAAATTTTTCACAGCCATACCCCCAGTGCTTCTGAAATGGGAAAGAGTAATCCCGACAATAACCTGAAAGGTATACCAACATTTGAAGTAACAGACCTCCTAGAGTTTCTCACATGTCTCTCTCAAGGATGCTGTAAGAATGATTAAAGTCCATCCAAACTTATCCATCCCTCCATTAGAAATAACTTCTTCACAGAATCAATTAATTGGTTCAAACATCTCGACACTATTTACTGTGCTATACAAGTTCCCCTCATTTCGTGCAATAAAAAAAAAGTCATTGGAAACAGCCACAGCACCTCTGCAAGACAATATAAAGAATCTAAAATATTTCTGTCTGACAGCAGCCTAAATTAGATCCACACAAATATTCTAGGATAATTCATAGTTCTAGCCAGGTTTGAAAAGCTGTAACTGTCTTTCATATCATATTCAACAAAAGATAAGAGATGCTTCCTACCCAATTATTTTGCTGCCTAAATTACAGGTCCTAGCAAAAAATGCATATTTTTCTCTTCCAAATATTATGACATCTTAAGGTTTCTTCATAGAGATGCTTGCTCTAGGAGCTACAGATACAGAGATTTATGTACAATTAAAATGCTAATTGCTAAATAAAATGGGCTTTACTTGATGAACCTATAACCACAAAGCCCTAAAGGGTATCACAACTGACAAATAATGTAATGTATGCATTAAGCCTCAAAGACCAATACAGCAGAACATATGCCTCTTCTGAGCCACAAGAGGCTCAGAAAGCCATGCTGCCATCGCAGACAAAATGTTTCTGAGTAGCTGTTTGGAAACCTAATGGATCCTCTGTGGGCAAGAGCGCTTAGAAGAGCAGGGCTCCTACACCACCTTCTTACCCTTCTTTCCTCCCCAGTCTCCCCTCGCCTTGACTTGCCTTGGCATCTCTGAGTTGCTCTTAACAGCTTTAGCAGCAGGGCACTTTGGTTAAGGTTGTCCTGGAGGGCTTTAGGGAAGAGGGAGAGGAAGAGCTTGGTTTAAGCACAGCCTTCCTCTCTGACCTCCACAATGAGCGCATCCCTAGACTGCACTCAACATCTACATGTAAACCACGGTTATAGTTGGACCAAGAAGCATCTTGTTTAACCCTCTGTGAACCTCACAACTGTGGAATACTCTGTAGAGGCTTCAGTAGGAAGCAACCATCTTAAAAAAGCTCACACAGTCTGCAGTGTGAGACCTAGACCCATTAGTGAAAGGTGGATTAATCATAAGGGACCAAAGATCGACATTCCAGGGCTCAAGTGAGCCCTGTGTGTGCTCATAGGACATGCCTGCAAACTTCCCTCACAACAGACAAGTCCACCATGAAGCAGAGCACAGCTCTGCCTGAAAGTCCCATGACAGATGAGAAGAAAAGGTCAGTGACCCGGCTCCACAACAGATCCTTTTCCGATGAACATAAAAGCATGCTTCTGTTTTTGCTGCCTGCTGAATACCCAATTTTCATTTTACTTGTTATTCTTGCTATATAATGTCTGAGGAAGGGAGGGACACAAGGGGATTGGAGAAGAGAGGAAATGCAAAGATCCTGACAACAAAAAGCCCCACCCTCCACCCCCCTTAAACTGGAAACAGAATACTAAAAATTTCAGTACCGATTATGCCAGGCACAGAGCAGCAGCCCTACAAGGCTGACACCCTGCCTTACAGAACGTAAAGGAGTTCAGATGGAAACTGAAGTTTTACCACACTTAGGTGCAGTTCCAAATTAACGCAATATCAGTTGCAGAGGACAAAAACAGCTGTTCAGTCTGTTGAGATTTACAGTATTAAGGAACAAATCACCATAATTCCCTTACAGGAGTATCTGTTAAAAATCACCAAATCACTCTCCAACTCTGTGATTAAATAGAGTAATTTTAAAGAATTCTTTCAGAAATAGAACTTCTCTTGAGACAAGGGAATGACTGAGGATTTTGGAAAAAAAAAAACCAACAAAAAAAAAACCCTTCCAAAATTTCTTCTATTTCCTCTGATGTTTGCATGCTTAGTCAGAAGCCTTGGGTTGTTTTGTATCCATTGCCTCATTCACTTATCTCTAGAGAAAGCATCTAATTGGCCTCTGGTTTTCAGAAAGCACTAAGAAGTGAAAATCTCCAGGTCTTGCTCAAAATGCTGCTAGTGTCTAGTATGTGAAAGGTCAGGTTTGATAGTAAATGGAGGGAGGAAAAAAGCAGTACAATAAAAAAGCTTCCCATTTATGAGTATCACAAAGAGCCTTTAGGCACCTGATTTAGTCATGACCATGAGGGCATGGTGTAGCTCCCAAAGGGCTTTTCCAAAATCCTTAGGTAAGTAAGAAAAATCTTCTGACTCTTCTATCAAATAAAGGAATCTGGCTGCTGTTTTTAGCAGAATCCAGCATGTAAAAATCTGGGAACATCATGACAGAATCCCCACATTTCACTAGAGCCAATTTATGTTCAAAACACATTAAAAATCAAAATAAGACATCCAAAAAGAAAATATTTTAAGTTGCTTTTTAAATCAGAGAGCTTTTGAACCTGTAAAATAAAACCAGCACAAGACAGAGCATTCACTGTGTACATGTTCACTACTCTGCCAAGATTTTTATCTGGCTTGGTTAATGTGTTTGAATACAATTTTCTATCATTTGTCTCTGACAGTTACAAGCAATATTAAGTGGAACGGAAATTAGCACTATTAATTACAGTCAAGATAACATATACATTTGGCAAAGCTCTGCTGCTCTCATTTTTTGATCTCATATGCAAAGATGTCAAAGATGTCTCACGGCATTCGTACCTACATTCATCAAGTTACAGCAGGTCCCTGCTCTTCACAGAAACAAGTGGTACAAAGTAAGGCCAGAAGATTTCCTCTTCATTAGCATTCACTTAGCCCCAAAAATGCTGTGTGCAGTTTGTTCTTTCCCCAGGAGCAAACATTCACTGTCTGACACACGTGCACAGGGTGTGACACAGCCATACTCTTTTCCACAGCAGCAGCTGCCTCCTCCCAGCGCAGGCAGAGCAGCAGCTCCTGCTCACATGGGCAGACCCCTTGGTGCATCCCGAGCTTGACACCTCAGCTACCCAAGAGTGCAACTGCAACAGCAGAGGAGGAGACTAGCAGCTTCCTGTTCACTGCAAAATACAGTACCATTTAACACTTTTCACACAGTTTTTATTATCCAGGAACTGCAACTGATAGCCTTTTAGTCAACAGCACCTTTCATAACATTAGCAGAAGGACAATTATTCATAATTAACATGTTTTTTTGGGGTGTTGCGTAGTAGTTCTTTTGGTTAGGTTTGGTTTCGTTGGTTGGTTTTGGTTTTGTGCATTTCTACTTGCTTAAATTAAATAGTATCTTAATGCTCATTTTTCCCCTTTTATGGCTAGGGATTATAGCAATTTTTTTTCTTTTTCAATGTATTAACAAACAGTCCTCTTGCACATCACTTGGTTGCATAAGCACTTGCTAAGAGGTGAATTGAATTGCTTGATTTTTTTTTTTTTTCCTGCAACACCTGCATCCTCTTGGCATGGTACGCTGAATGGAAGCTGACATTAGAAAGTTAGATTGTGCAGCACAAAAAGTGTCCTTCCTTAGTTCCCTCTGCCAGGGGCTCTATGTTCTACTATTAAAATTACTCCATCCATGGTAAACCCAAGAGATTTTTCAATAAGTGAGTCTCTTAGATACAAATTCCACAATGACATTAGGCTTCCTTCCCCATCTTCTTACTCGGTTCAATGAACATCTGCATAACTGTAGACTACTGCAGCCTTTCACTCTTAAGGAGCATATATATCCATGAAAATATTTGCTTCTGTATATAATGTACAAACAAATACATTCTTTTTCCCCTTAACTACAGAAAAACTCCTTAGTATTAACTGTTGCAAAACAAGCCACATTTTTTTAAAAGATACAGAAAGTGACCTTTTCTTTTTTTCACAAGTATAAATATTTTGCAGCTTCTTTCTCTCCAGCAGAAAGAAAATTAAACTCTTCCTCATTATTCTTCATTTTCAGAAAATTCATAAAGCAACAGCCAGAACTTTCTGAGTCAGCTTTTCAAAGTTTCTATCATCTTCCACTAAGTCTTCCTGGCCTCCAAGGACTTCAGATTTATGATATCTTGGAAACTCTCTGATTTCCTAAAGACATGTGCTTTTTCCTACTATCCCCTGAAAAATTGCCCTGAATACAGCAACATCCCTTGCTCCTGTTGTATTTGGTCTGCTACTGCTTAAGAATTTCTCATACTAAAGCACCACTGAATTAAAGAACACATCAGATAGTTTCCAGTCTCTACTGGCCATGCACGACAGGCTCTGATGGCACAACCTCAGCAGCCAATGATGCCAAGAGCACAGGCTGAACTGTGCAATAAGCTGACTCTCTGCAAGCACCACTGCAAGTCACCCACACATCAAAATTATGTATGCTTCCCTCTATCCACAAAATCACCGAGTTCTGACAAAACACCATGCAGAGAACAAAGAGAACTCAGCAAAACAACAAAATGCATGGCTACTACTACGTTGCATCAATTTGTGCGTGTTCTTCCTTCCAGTGACTGTTAATTTGGTTTAGGATGCAGCTGCTTCTCACACCAGGAATAGAATTTTCATAAATCCTTCACAGATCCAAGCAGTCATTGGTATTTCTTGGCATAGCTAACTGCAGAAGTGAAGACAATATGACACATTGTCAATGAACCTCCTGAGGTTCTTTTTTCATATATTGTGACTAAGCAAGCTGTTTTAAGTTTCTGCAGAACTGTTTTTTATCTTCTCTAGAGTTTACTGCTTTGTCTGTAGAAAAAAGGTTTTAGGGGAAAAAATGCTTCTGCAATGAAGAGTGCTCAGTGTTTCCTCTCAGCAATCTGCATGTTGACTTCCAAACTTAATTAAAAACTATACTTCTGCTAACAGGAAACTGTAAAATATGGAAGAACTTATAAAGACCAAGATTAATAACAATGGAAGATGCACTTGACATTCAAACGCAAATATATGTGTGCCCAAAAAAAGGTTTTAGAAAAAATATTAATTCAAGTTTTGATGTATTTACATAAAATGATATTTGGAAAGGCAGAGTGAGCTCCACCCACACATCCACTTTTCTCTTTAAAAATATTATGTACAGAGATCTGGAGCTTATGTCTTGTTTTGATAAAAGTTTACTTTCAACTTAGAGCTTATGTGGAAAATAAAGCTGGCAAAAGGAACTGATAATTAGAATCTGGAAGGGTCCTAATATTGATTAAGGCAATGTGTTGAACAGAATTGATGAACACTCCAGAAGAGAAATTGGTGACTGTAGCATCTCCTCTCCCTCCTCCCCCAGACAGCCACAAGTCCCCTGACCAAGCCCAGACATCAAAGTATTTGCTCTCTCATGTACCTTCTTCCTCTGACACTTGCTCTGCTATTTGCTTTGTAGTAAACAAAACTTCTAACATCTTTTACCTTCATGTGTAATGGCAACATCTTCAAGAACTGTTTGGTCATGAGCAGGCTGAGTGGCCAGTGGTGCTACAACGTTTTAGAGCAGCTGGAGATCTACACAAATATGACAGGAGTTAGGCTAAAGTTCCCAGAAACACTACTCTATATATTTTGTAATTCCTCAATCTACACTGTAAGAATTGTGCATAAAAAGTAGTGGACAGATTCACCCAAGCACTCCAGATGCCTACTAACCCTCTGATGAAGCAAAGCAGCTGTACACCCATTAGTTTTACAGCTGCCTTCTATTTTTGATCACTATTCCAGACCACATCAATTAGCCTAGCATTTGCATCTAAGAGGATATTTATGGATTTGCTTTATTTAAAAAGACAACACATAGCCACATGTCTGGAATTAGTCCTGGAATAAGTTTGTTAAGAGAGAGTACTGAAGTTTACACTTGGAAAACCTTACCTTGGTAGAAGGGAGACCTGCATAAAATTAAACCATTATGAGACCAGGAAAAATCCCAAGAGCAAATCATTAAAAAAATAAAATAGGGCACTTCAACCTTTATTGATCATTGCCGAGTAGCATCATTTCAGACTACTCCTGATTTTCCGACAGGATGCAGCTTAACAAAGCTCCAGGGTTTCCAGTGCTCTGATACCATGGTTACTCAAAGGCATACAGGAAAGTGGCTAATAATTAAACTCATCATTACCTATCTACTTGCTGTAATTATGTTCCTATCTGTGGCTGCTCTGCCGGAAGAGTGCATGTGATTCTGCCAGCCACTGCCTTCCAATAACATGTGTTGATGGTAAGTGTTTACCAGATTCACTGTACTGCTGATGCTGAGTTTTGGAAATCCTCAGGCAGCAGCTTTCCTTTGCAGGATTCACTGTGGTCTGCTTCACTGACATATAACATGTTCCACCACTGTATGCAGGCCACAAAGGGAGACAGAATCAATTTTTAAAAATAAGAGCAACTCCATACCGAGGTAAGCACCAAGATAAAATTTCATGCCTAAACTCAGATGTTAAGATTGTGGTATTTATGAACCCACACTGTCTACTGGAAAAACACTGTATAAAGAAAAGCCAAACAAAAGCCCCAGCTGATGTGTTTTGCTGTATTTCCATACAGGCACATTGTAGCATTGTCCCAAATCATCCCTGACAGTCTGAAAATTAGGAGGTTACTGCAACTGCAGAATTTTTAATAGGAAATACAGGTTTTCTCTAGCTCACAGGGCCAATATTTGCCCCTAGAGAAGCAACAATGTGTTTGAATCACATGGTGCCATTATGGGCAGGTAGTGAAGAAGACCTTTCATAAGTGAACTCCCCACTCTCAAGTACTGCCACTAAAACCCTGACAGAAGGAGATGACTGCTTCTCAACACAGAGACACCACCAAGTCCCACCTGATGACTGAGAGCAGAACTCCTTCAGACAGGTTGCTGGAACAGGCAGGCCAAAAGCCACACCAGCATATGGTCACTAGACAGGAACCCATTTCTAAGCACTTTGGTCACTGAGCATAGTTAAAATGAAGCATAACCCTAAGTAACAGTGAGTAAGGACAGACTGAAGTAGCTTCTTGCCCTTCCACTCCTGCAACCACTGCATTTTTTTGAGGTGCAAATATACCGTATCAGAGCAATTCACCCATGGGGCTGCAGCTGTCATTACAAGTGAAATACTTAGAATCACAGAATACACTGAGTTGGAAGGAACCCATTAGTATTATCAAATCCAACTCCTGGCCCTGCCAAGAACACCCCAACAATCACATTTCTTGGTGTATGTAATAATGCCACAAGTACTATGTACTGAATGAAAAAATCCCAGTGAGAGAATCTCTCTCATATTCTAATTTCCTCTAAAAGGAAGACTGAAGGGGGAAATGTTAATTAATTTAAATATAAAAACACAGCTTGCAAGGAATTTTTTCCTACTCAGTTCTGAGTCAGTGACCATAATGACATTTCCTTCTCTAAAGCAAGCAAAGACAGCCAAAATAATTTCCCAGAATCTCTAAACCTACATAAAATGTTACACTTATTTTCCCTGTTTTTCACCTTCCCCTCCTGCTGAGGAAGTGCAAAGACACAAATCTTTTGTTGTTTCCATTTGTCATCTGCTGGTGGATCTATTCTGACCTAACTTGCAGTTTTTTGCAATTGATCCATTAAAACAACTAGCAGTAAGACTGGCTGGTAGGGATGAGAGGAGGGGAACTATCACAGATTGCATATGATGTTGTTTCATAAATTGCAAATTTGTATTAAGTTTTAGTATAAAACCATAAACAGTAAATTTGTGCCAAAGCAAAAAACCTAAAGTAACTGGGCAAGAGGAAAGAACTTTTTCTTCTTCATCTTCTTGAATCTTAAAATTCCTGGGGACAGGACAAAAATCCCTGTTGAAACTCCTTAAGTCACCTGTGAGATAACAGTGAGATGAACAGAAGCAAAAACTCTGAATTAGATTCAAATTTACAGCAGTACTTCCCCATGCTAGGCTGGCATTGTTCAATAGCCAGTAGCCAAGAGCACCACTAAGCAGAAGAAATAAGAAAGCTCTGAGAGGTGTGATAGGGTAACTTTCGAAGGGAATATAATAGGAAAAAACCCAAAAGATCATTGATAATGTATTTATTTATTGCCAAGATTTTTTTTCCTCTACTACTTAAAGATAAAATGAAGCAGCTTAATGACTTGAAGCACCTATGGTATAAAAATACATGTTGTTCTACAGGTTTTACTAATTTAATTGAGAATACAGCTATCCTCCTCCAAGTCATTCCATCAGTAGTGAGTTCAACTGCACAAGGGCAATGCAAAGCACCAGTTACATTAGTAATAACCTATTCTTATATCCAAACATATACTCTTTGCTCAGGTTTAATTAGCTGTGAAAAACAAGACTGCTTCATTAATTTGAATAGAAAAACAGGAATAGCTCATGGTATAGAGTGCTGAGCTAATACCTTGCTACAGGTATGAATGAACTACCTTAGTTTATAGATGAATTAAAACTACTTTTATCATAAAATTGCACTAATACAACACTTTGTGAAGTATTTCTTTTAGATCTGTCATTTTTATGATATGACCCTGAAAAGAATTCAGTCTTTCAGAAAGCTGTGCTGCCAAGAAAATTAATACTGTGCTGGAGGCAAAATCAGCAATCAGTCCACAGGGGGCCATGAGGTGTGGCAGCCTCTCCTTCACTGCCCAGGAGGACAGCATAATGCACACACAGTAGAGATGCTGTATATGGCACAGTACCAGCTTAACTTGCCAAATTGATGATTACACAGCATTTACTTACTACTCTGGTGTTATTAAATACCCCCAGCTGGATTCAAAACAGATAAAGTGAAATTCGATTCTAGATGTATTTTTTGTATTAGTGTGTTGCTGTTCCTTCCCATGATTACGTAAAATTTGTTCCCATTGTCTACATTTGAAAGTCCTGTGGCCATCCGTGTCCTATTAGTGAACTAGGATACCACTGATATTCTCCTTTTGCTTTTTCTTTCAAAAACCTTCAGTTTCCTTTCAGCCACAAATAAATTCTGCCAGCTTGCTTAGCTTTGTCCTCTTTCGCCTAACCCAGTTATTACCTTAATTCCAACAGCTTACACAGTGAATTCCTATGCTGACTTGCCTTCTCTTACAAAGCCTCATTGTCCAAAATACATTCATTTTCCTTGTTGATGTACACAGAGGTGCTGCAGTCATTTAAAACTAAGTTTCTCCAGTAGCTTTGATCTTTCTCACAGCATGACTCATGAGTTATATCTCAAGCATCCCTCTATTAATCTCTCCTAAATGCCCTCAACAATTTTTATGCCCTTTTGAAGAGATAACTGAAACAAATTCCTTTTCCATGAGATGGCATTTAACTATGGTCTTCCTGGAAACCTTTTCCACTCGTGATGCTTACTTAAAAATTTAATATGGCATTTCCCCTTTCTCATAATAGCATTCTTCAGAGGACTCCAGAGCTTGGGTATTCTTTCTTGCTCACTCACTGAATTAGAAATTGTTTTATTTATCACCTAATGCTCAGCCCTGCTTTCACAAAAAGGAAAAAGATTATAATTTGATTTTAACATCCAAAATGATTTTAGCTTAAAAATTTTCATCACTTACAGAAACTCAGCAATTGGTTTTATGAGTAAAAAATAAAAAAGGTAATAAAATCCTCCGGAGAATCCAAATCAATTTTAAAGCAAGCATAATCTGCCAAAGATGGGCTTAATTTCCTCCCTTAGAGGCCTATGTATCACATTATCCCTCTGCTAATAGCACAGTAAAATATCAAATATCAGCATTGTGTTAAAAGGGCTCCACAGTGGCCTCTGGCATTCTTCATTTAAATGAGAATATTTATCCAGCATGGGGCAAATAAGCTCACTGAACAAAAGGAATTACAAGGCTTTGGTAACAGATAATATAGTAACCTTTCGGGAAGAATGTGGGAAGGAAACATCACAACAGATGCAGACTAGAGCAGAAAAAGTGCCTAATAGAATGCCTACTTCAATTGATTCAAGAATGAAGGAGACACCAAGGGCCTTGGAGATAAACCCCCTGCTTCCCAGCTTTTGCCACGGTGTTGTTTTCTAGAGTCAGTTCTGATTTAAACCAAGGTGGTAGATATTTTCCAAACTCATGCTTTGGTATCTCAGAATTAAAACCAGAAAAAAAATTAGTCTGCTTCAAGGAGTCTTATTCTATGAATCAGATAATCAGACATAATCCAAACAGTGGTATGAATTTTTCCAAGATGTTGCATTTCTTTTATTGTTGTATTCTGCAAAATATCCAGCAGCATTAGTTTCATGAAAAAGTAGATGCAGCAGGTATGGCAAGAGAAGATGGAAACAGTAAATTAAATACTGACTATTCTGATGCAGGTTGGTTTTTTTCTGCTCCAAATGATGTAACATGCAATGTGTTCTGCAAGTAGTTTTTCAATAGCTGATGAACTTTATGACAAAATCAAGTCTGTCCTACTGCTACAAAGACTGAAAACTGCCTAGAGCACTTGACATACTAGGACATTTTGTATGAAGTGGCTGTGCATAACAACCATTATTTTCTTTATCTAAGGTTAACAATCTCAATAATAAGTGAACTATAATACAGAAAAAACATCAATAATCAGCCACCACTTTATTGGCAAGTTCCTTTTTTTGTATTCCAAATGAAGGTGGACGGACTTTAGGCTCCAAAATTCTGGAGTACTAGCAATCTGAAATGGCATTTACACATTCTACACTACTCTCTCTGAGCTGTAACATGTGCATGTATTGCTGCTGCTATTTTATGCCAAAAAGAGGCAAAGAATAAGCCAACTCAGCCGAGCAGCAGAATGCAACATTCTCTCTCACAAAAAAGCATGAAGCCAGTTTCTCTCTACGTGCACACAGAAACTGTGGGCCACTAACAGAACATCTGCTGTCACACAGAAACTGCTTCCTTGCTGTGGTTAAGGATAAGCACTTAATTTTCTTCATTTGAAACATCCTATAGTTTCAAGAAAGAGGAACTTTCATAACAGAAGAAGTGGAGCTCTACCTGTCAGGTTTTTTTCCTTCATACTACCCTGCTATTTTCTACTCGTCTTCCATACATTTATGTCCCTTGAGTAGGCTTTTGCAGTCAAATTTCCACTTCACTGGTTTTTAGCAAGCTACATGTACCACTAAGAAATTGTAACTACCCACCAGACAGTTCTCAGTAGACAGCTCTCAGTAGGGGATGACTCATTAGGAAGGACACTCAATCAGCTGCATACATACAGAAGCTTGTTGCACCCAGCATTTTTTAAATATAGCCACAGCATACTTGTATCATCTGCCTTACTTCAACACTAAATTTGAAAAACAGCAAGATTTGTTCACCTAGGCAGACGATTCTTTTCCCAGTAGAATACCTACATGCAACTTCAAGTTTCCAAGTCTCAGTATAGATTTCAGAAGACTCGCAGAAAATTCATCCTCTTCTGCGAGTCTGTAATCCTCATGGGCAATTAAAGGAAGGAAATTCAAAGTGAAAAGTCTATATATGTCACCTGGAACCTTTGCTTCCGTATGCTTGTAATCATTTTACAGCATTATACAGGCACCTAGGATGAGCAAGCAAGAAACAAGCCATCCTGAACTCTTCGCTCCGTTTCTTTATCACCAAAGATAATGGTATTTTTTCCATTTAATTGGAGCACAGTCAGACCATTAACTCTTAATGAGCAAAGCCACCATTTATTTAACAACAAATATTACTGGGGAAAACAAAAACATTATCTCATTCCTTTGTTAATGATAAGCAAAGCAGTCAGTTTACTGCCACTGGAACTTAATGTCTTGTTGATGTCACTACTGGTGTGCTGCTCTGCAAAGAAGGGTTTTGTAGACATGCAAATGAAACAAATGGTAGAGCTGAAAAATCTCAGTTTCGCTAAGAAAGGGAAGAATTTACAAATACAGGATCAAAGTGGAAATATAATTGGGTACTTATCTTTTATGCTTCAAATATTAGTGATTTATAAAGACATAAAGAATGCCGTTGTGAATGCTGCCTTCAGTCCTTCAGTGCCAAAACATCTCATTCAGAAGTCTGAAAACTAAAATGGGATGGTCACATCCAGCATTTGCCATTTTACCAAGAATGGGAGCAATGAGGACTAGATGGAAGTGTGAATGGTTCACATTAAATGATTCTGTGGGCCACCCACCCACTCTGCAGTCACAAATAATTAAAACCTGCTCTAGAAAACGGTGAAGACTGGAGCTGGCAGCTAGTAACAAAGAAAGCTTCATTTTCTCTTTTAAAGTTGGTACCTTGGTTCATTTCCTCACACAGAAGAATATCCATTACCAAATCTCTCTTGAAAATAATACTGAGGTAGAAGGTGGACAACTTGAACTCTTAACCTACAATAACACTGATTCTTTCTTCTCATAAAGTATCAGAAATGATACAGCTGACTTCAAATCCTGATTATGATGGCCTATTTCCTCCCCTCAGTGCATTATCCACCACACTGCAGGGCATGTTCTGAAACACACAGTGCTATGGGATCAAGTGACCATACAGCATGGTAATGGATGCAGTACACATAAAATATAAGTGTTCAAGGAGGCAGAGGGAGAATGCAATTGCATGCTGCTCTGGCCCACACTTCCCCTGGGACTGACTACTGCTAAATAACCGAGAACAGCTCCAATGTGCCCTCCCTACACAGGCACATCATTATTCCTGCTCACGCCAAGTTGCCTTGCACCTGGGACAGCCTCAAGAACTACAGACATAAAACAGAGCACCAGAGGCATTCAGGATTCATTTTCTTGTGTCAAAATTTTTTGACCAAAACAAAGGTTATGTGGACACGCTGAGTGCACACATCCCCCTAATTTCACCTCCTAGAATTACAGAAATATGGCCCGACTTGCACAGAAGCTCTGGGAACTAGTCACACTGTAAAAACTGTTTGCACCACAAACCCATATTACTTTCTATTGCAGGGTTAACAGATCTATGTCAGAGTGCTTAGAAGCTTTCAATACCCTTCTCTTTTTAAATCACCTGAAATACAGCATTATGGGAACCTCCACAGAAACTTCCTTCCACAGTATATTAGACAAAGAATAGGCAAAAAAAGTATTTTTTTTTCTAAAACACCAATGCATTTTGTTTGTTAGTAAAAAGTAACCTCTGTCAGAGGCATTTAAGCAACGATGATGGTGAAATTGAGATTAATACTTTGGTAAGCCTGTCAGCTTAATGCCTATAATGAAAAGTAATCAAGTGAACTAGGCATGTTGCTATGGTTTTTTTCTTTTAAAACCCCATTAAATATTGATAAAAACTTATATTCCTTACCAATGCTAGTAGCAAAGCATTTTTTAATGCAAATTGAATTTTCACTCCTCATAAACATAGACTTTATGCCTGTGCTTTGTATTATACCTGCACAAGACTTCAAGTCTGTGATATGTTATGAAAGCATAATAATATAAAGACCTACCTTTTTCAGGAACCGAACTCCATAGGTAAATATATAAAGGTAAAATGTAAATCTCCACCTGCAAAAGGTACAAGAGATTAACTCTAGGATACCAGGTTTACATATTTTACAGTTCAACAGACGATTTCTTATTTCACCACCAAACCACCACACCCTGGTAACATTAACAGAAGTTGAAGCAAAATTTTGGTCTGGGCTTCTACAACTTTTGTTATCAAGCATTGTGCTCATTTGCCTGTTTTTCCTGGCCTCTCATTAGCTCTCTGAAAATTCTTGCTAATTTTATCTAAACAGAGGAAAAAATTCTCACACATTTTCAAGGATGATTAAGATTTTAAAAGCTTAATGAAAACTAGCAGGACAGTGGAGGAGACAGGACAATTTACCCATCTGTTGGAGGAAAGTTCATCTCTCATTAGACACCAGGAAAAAGATAATATGAAATTTTATGAAGACTTCAACAAGTGACTTCAGAGTACTGCTTGTCAAATAAACTCTTTAGTAATGAAAAGTGTCATTCACAATGAGCTGGAAATTCACTAGGCAGATTCCAGCACTTCACACTTGGTTTTAGGGAGTGCATTTGCATCAGATAGATATGCTGGATACAGATATATATCCATAATTTACATCCACTTCCCATGTATCCCTTGAGAAAAAAGATCTTCATTTTCCCAAATGCACTCAGAATAATTGCTGAGCTTCTGGTTTTTCTTTTCAGATAGAGGGAAACTAAGAACAGGATGCCACAGAAAATGAGAGAAACCACCTGGAGATTTAATACAAAATCATACTCTCCTCTGTCTTTCTCCAGTCTCCAAGAAAAGAAGACAGACACAGTAACTTTTTATCTTTTGGATCCATTACTCACTTATGAAAGAGCTACTGGAAGTCTAAGGAAATAAAATCATAACTTTGTGCAGTATCAATTCTTAGAATAATTCCTGGGGGGTTTTTTCCACAAGAGTTGGACTGACTACACACACATGCTTAACATAAACACCAGAGAAGTAATATTCATAATGTTTATAGGAAGATGAGATTTAGCTACCTTAATGTGAAGCAATGCTGCAATGTGAATCATCTTCAATGACATATTTTACAGCACTTACAACTTGCTCTCCACTGGCAAAACTATTAGCTTCCAGTTAATTTGCACTGGAGTATTTTCAAACATTACTGGAATGGTTACAAAACAGGAAATGTTCCTATGACAAACAAGGTTAATCCAAACCTTTCTCTTCAAAGCTACTTTTACAAGTATTTAGAGAGACAGTTGTGTCATACATAAACAACCCTCTGACAATTCGAAGAGAGTGTAAGAACATCAATGAGATGTAAAGTGTGATACTTCAGTTGAACAGAAACTATTTTACACTGCAGTCTCCATAGCATGGCAGAAATTAATGTATTAAAGTGATATGATAGAAATAGCAAACCCTTCAAGGGTTTGGTCACTGTAGTAACATGGCACACTGTTTTCATGCTGGCACTTTCAAGATACTGTGAAGAGGCAAAATGTTAGTTGTGCTGGCAGAAACCTTCAGATCGTGCACATGAAGGCAAGGATAGTATTACGAAGGAAGGATTTATTTAGGTGGAAAGTTTCTCGTCAGACCAGTCCTACAGGCAGTAAACTTTCCATTTAATTTCAACATTATATATATCATCTAGTGAAAGTTTGAAGGCTGTCACTGAAAATATAAATATTAGGAGGAAAACCCTGTCTAACCTATTCACTGATGAGCACTTTCAGCACTCTTCTTTCACTCCTAAGTGTAAGCAGCTATGATAAATTCCTTGCAAGGAGCTTTATCACCTTTCACATTTCTCCAAGCAAAATTCAGAACATGCTTAAGGGCTTTTCTAGCCTGCTGTTTGGAGATGCAATATTCCACAGAGGAGTTCAAAGGCAGTCTGATGTATTTGAAATAGGTTAATAGCTGAGTTTTAGCTAGTGGGTATCAGGGATTTTCCAGTCTGCATGGACTTCTGGAAAACTCTGATTGCAGAATTTCCTGCAGCTGCCATCCCTCAGAAAATAAAAAGATGCTTTCCCAAAACAGGCAAATTAAGAAACACTGATATCCCCATCTAACTCTCCACCCACCTCTGAAAGCACTGACACTACTACAGATTTGTACGAAAGCCATGGATTACCTTAGAGGAGAGTTTCTGGAGCTTCAGAAAACCCACAGAGCCAAGAGCCACTGGCTATTATTTGGGCCTGCTGAAAACAGTCAACTTGCTTCACTATTTAAGTGCTACAAAGGTGATAGATGCACACACGGATATGATATTTTCCTCTTCCCTAACTTGCCAATCAAGTGTACTTGAATTTAGCACCCAAAGATGAAACAAGGCTAAGAATTGAGTGATAGACCAAGCTGGTCAAAGTGCTAACTTCTTAAAAAAGAAAAAAAATTTATAGGAAAAAAAAAAAAGCTCATTCCTGCTGAACAACAAGGACAAAAGCTATTCTACAAACCTCTGGCTTGGTCAAACTCCAATAAACAAAAATTCCAAACAAAGCAAAGCTGGAATTGGCCCCTGGCATGTTTATCATCATTACCTGCTAACTCTGGTGGCAGCAGACCAACAAAGGACTTTCATTGCTCTGTAGCTGGCAGCTGGCTGCTTTTTCTGCTGACTTTAAAGGGCAATTCTCCCAGTTCGATGCCCCATATGGAATCTCATGCTCATACAAGAAAGTTCAAGGAGTTTCCCACATTGTTTTACCAGTACTTGCAGATGGTTTATTGCTGGACTTAGCAGTAAAACATCCATAGGCCAAGGTAAAATAGATGAATACATATTCAATAATTTGGGATTGAAGACAGGGAGGAACTAGGTTATGAAGCTGCCTTATTCACTCAAAATCATAGAGACAAGGACAGAATGTATGTGAGAAATACCTTTAATACAGTGCAGATATGTCCAAGCAAGTTTCCTCTCAAATCAACTCTTTTGCAACAAGTACTCTAACATGAATGATGGATTTCAATCTACAGTACATACTTCTTTATGCCTCTATTTGGGTCTCACTGAAGCCCACTGACGAGGAAATGCAAATAAAGGGAAAAAGTTATGAGCAGCAATCACACCTATTCACAGTATAGCCTAGTGTCCAAAACATCTCTGCATTTTGGGAACTTGGGCAAAATTTCCTTCCTTTCTGCACAGGACATCATGGAAGAGAGGACATCTTTCCTAGAGTGTGAGGTTATTGAGTCTTATTCCAACTGAATTCACAAAGTGGTAATTGATGAAGTGCTCTCTTGAATTTGTCCTAGGTAATAGTCCCAAATCCAATCTTGGAAAGTGCCCCTAGCCTAAGAATAATCTGAATAGTTACAGACCCCAGGAAAGGGAAGGTGTCTAGCCAATGGTACAAAACCTCCTAGTTTTTAAAAAAACAATGGTATAAAACCTCCTAGTCCTTTTCTAATATCCTGCTTAAGGTCCTTCTTAAGCATCAGCAGCTCACGCTGAGTGTCCACATGTCACTGGGTACTGTTGTTTGGTCATAGCTGGTTGTCTTCAACCGGGAAAGCAACTTCTAAAGCAGCAGTAGCAGAGCCCAAGAGACTAGGAAAAGCAAGGCAAGATGTATACTAAAATATCTCTTGCTCCCCTTTTCCCCCAGCAATATTCTCTGTCCTATTAAAGGCACACAAAGGAGGCCACAAGGTGAAGCACTCCATTGTGGGCAACTGCCACATCAATTCCCACTTAACTGAAAGATGAAAACTGAAGCCTCTCTGTTTTGCAAGAATTTACTTGGTTCTTCAGACTTCAAACATTCCTTTGATCAGCTGTATAGAGACAAAATTTGAGTTACCCATATACACACAAAGTGTGCTGCTTGAAAGACTTAAGTTAGTTTAAATCCAGCAAACCTGGATGAAAGCACTCAAGGCACAAGTGCTCTGAAAGACCTGATCTGTCTGCTCACAATAAGGTTTGTGAGGTTCACTTTAGTCCTCCACTAAAAGACTTACAAACTGAACCAGACTTGCATCTGGCCTGCTCAAACTCTGAATAAGAGAGATCAAATGGTTTACATATGGACCTTCTGGCAAATTCTCCAGGTTGTGCTGTTGCTTACCAGGCCAGTGCTTCAAACATGAATCTGATACTCTGCAGCAAAAAAGTCAAGCTAAAAAGTGACTCTTCCATAACAGAAAAATAAACTCTTTTCTAATGTAGTCTTAAAAAGAATGCTGTAGAGTCCCTTAAAGGAGCAGCAGATCTGACTGCTCTTGTTCTACATTTGAATGCATTCCCAATGCAGAGCACAGTCAGTTTCTTAACCTCTCAACCCTTTTAACTTTGAGCTGCTAATGAAATTTTAAAGATGCTTCAGCATGACACAGAACATCACCTAAAAAGATGGAAAAGTTGGAGAGCCTCCACCAACTAACCTGATATACCCCACAGTACACTCAATTCAGCAAAAACTATTTAAGTGCCCACTTGAGCAAGCACTTCTCTGATGTCATGTGTATGTCTTATCAGGTTCCCTTCATCACACTGATGAAATTTTGTCCTTCAAATTTTCCCCTGAATTTTTGCTCTGAAATGTGAAATTAAACTTCAGCTAACAAAAGAAAAGAAAAATTGATCAAGCAGTGCTTAAGCAAAGCACCCCCCCACTTCATACTTTTTTCAGAGCTTACCACATGGGGTTCGTGCTCTGGCAGGAAGGTCCCATCCTCCCCACAGCCCTGTTGTCCAGCTAAGTGAGCTCAGCATGGGTGCTCTCCTAGGAAAAATGGACACTTCTCCCTAGGGCAAGGGTGAAGAGGCACAAGACCTCTCTGCTTCTGCAGTTTTCCCTTTTTTTCCACTTCTTTTGTAGGAAGACCAAGTGGCCAGGCTGTGAACACTGGCCTAACTTTGCAGCGCCCACCTCGCAGTGCACAGTGCTTATGGCTCTGAAGCCAAACCAGTCTCGGCTGCTCAGCAATGGTGTGCAAGGATCCAAAGCTATCCAACTGCTGACAACAAAACATCAAACACACTAAATGCAGAATGTTAGAAACATAAAAGCCAATATTGCCTCCAGAATTGTAGCTGTTATTTATGGAGATGCCTTTGCCATTGATTTGCTACAGTCAGGGCCACAAACAGCAATGTAAGAATGCCACACTTCAAAACAGTTAACATTAAAAACACCTCATATTTAGCAACTAGTCATAGGCTCACCATATCGCCTGCAGTTGAAGAAACTGGCTCTCTGGCTCTGAAAACTATTTTCAGAGAAACTGCAGATGCCTGAAGTTTTTCAATGGAAATACACTTCAGTAAAATGTCAGATGTGCTATTCTCCATCACCCACTGCTCAACTTCTGGCAGTGGCTGACAGACCTCGGGGCTCAGGCTTCGGGCTGGAAGTCAAACTGAGCCTCATGCAAACTCCACAGTTACAGGTCTTGGTTCTGGAGATGAGAAGGCTTGAACTACCATTACACAGCTTGTTCTCCACTTTAATCCCCACAATCTGAGTGGACTGCACAAACATGTAGCTTGGCTACGGAATCATTACTGGGGACTGAAAACTACTTTTTGCTGCAATGGTTTCCTTTGGTTGTGAAAAGTATATTCACAGAGTGCTCAAAGGAGCATTTCTGAGGCTGTGTTTAAACAGTATTCATCGCTAAGTTCCATACATGCTCACTGTGGCTTAAAGCAGTCTGTGTTTTATCCTCAAATTGCATTTTTCTGCTCTCTCAAATACATTTCGACAGCCTTCAACTTTCTGATTCGCTCAAGAGGACTTAATCCAATTAATGTTGCTTCTGACATAGCCAGAGGTATACATTCCTTCTAGATGACTACTGCTAAAGACAAATATTTAGAGGATGATCCTAAGAAAACAATGGACTCAACTTCTGGATCAACTTCTTAATATGTGACATTGTCTACCGACCTATTATCCTCCAACTTTAAGCTAAAACCAAAGCTAAAAACAACAAACAGCAACCCTTCTCCCTTAAACCAACAAAAGATTCCCCTAGATATACTATTTTTAGGCAATAAATAATGTAAAAATAAAATATAGAGCACTGAAAAATAATGCTTAATCTATCCAATAAATAGCAGCTCAAACAGTACACTCCACTAAATCTTTACTTATCTTCAATCCTGGTACCTAGTCTCATACAAAGCTGCAAGTATGACTGTATGGTTGATGGAAGTAGCTCCACTGTTCCAATTTCCTGCCTCCTCAGATTTCTGTAATGATAATTTGCTGCATTTCCACAAAGCCTGACAGGTGCAAGCAGATATAAAAAATGTTAATTAAAAACAATACGTAGGTAAATAAATGAATGAATAAAATCTTCTTGCCTCTTTTGTCATGGTATTGCTGTTGAATCAGTCTGGACCGTGCAAATGGTAAATAACTCCTGCACTGTGGTTAAGCAGATGTTATATGAGGGAGAAGGCAGTTATGCACAACTCAATACGATGTGCAAAATAGCAGGTATGATAAATTGAGAACATTGAATTGCTTTCCTCTTCAATCTTCTGGATTAAGACTTGACTGTTGTCTGATTTTCCTCTTGGTTGCAGTTTGAATCCGTTATTTAATATTTAGTATTACAGTGCCACTTGAGACCAGTCCTGTCCTAAATCTGTATGCTCAAAACGCAGCTCTGAAAGTCTTAAGAGCAAAATTTAGTAGTGCAGAAAAGAGGAAACACAGTTCTAAATTTTGCAGTGATGCAGTTTTATAAATAATAAAGTGTGTTTATATAATTAGGCCAGAAAATATGCATAATACAAAAGGTGTTTTGGTAACTCATTCTAGGTTACATAGTTTCTGTTTAATGGTTATGCAACTGTTCTCTTCTGAGTACTTTGAGGGCTACATAAAATAAAGGATTGATAAGACCTCAGAGATCTATGATGATTGCCAAATCCTGCCCTACAAAGAGATACAATGTGGAAAGCTCATGGGAAGCCCACACAGAAAAACCAGATGCCGCTGCCACACACCGTGCCTTGTGGTCTGATCAGCAGACCTGTTTCCTCATCTGTGACGTCCAATGCAAACGGCTGATGAGCCTTGGAGAGAGAAACCAACCCAACAGCCTTTCTAACAGGGACCTCTACTATCCATTCTCACTAATCATCTCACAAGTCACCAGTTTTCGGACACAACAGCTGCTCACTGTCCCACTCCTTTACAGTTCTAGAGGAATGAAAACTTGGATTTTCCAGACTGCATTTGAATTTCACCTAGCAGTGTTGTCCTAGCCATGATGGCCGACATATATGTATGCATAAGGCACCTTTGTGACAGGTAACCGCCTTCTGAGATCAATTTGCATTACCTGTTTTCTTTTGTTCCCGTGCTGAATGTTAATGTCACTTTCCTGTAGCATTATGTGTGCCCCAGAGTGGTTTTTAGCTTGCTAAAGCAAATGCTGAACCCTTAGGAGTATTATCTCTGTGGAGGTAGGCTAGGTGTTGGTGCTGTTTCCCATTTCCCTGAGGAAGCCGCCCGGCTGTGCTTCGATCCTTGCAGCACATAGCGAGTTTGTGTACAGCAACCACACACCCTCCTGTTACACGGGTAGAGATCAGTCTGACAGGGAGGGTCTGCTGCGTCTTCACATTCTTCTGCACAGAAGATAAAACCTCTCCAACTTCTAAGTGGGAGTTGCAGGCCTATCAGAGCTAGGATTAGAGGATAAGCAACGTTTTTAGCGGCATATTCAACCTCATCTTGTCAATTTTGTTTTCCCTTTTACATGCCGATGAAGTATATTTACTTTGCCATTTATGTTCCTTCCCTTTCCGTGTCTCCCATTCATTGCTTGTTGAATCACTGAAAACTTTAGAAAAACCTCTACAAGTTGCTCGTTACAGTGAAGGCTTTTTTGGGTCCATTTTTCATTTTTAAAGATTTATTATCCCTCAGTATTCCAAGCACTGTACAAAGAAACAGGGACAGGAAATTTTTGCACTATTTTTTCTTGCAAAAATACTTTTATCAGAGCAGCAGCAATGAAACTAAAGAAGACAGAAACTCAGATTTGCAAAGAAGCACCATCTAACCAAACTATAGTCATTAAAGTATTTAAATAACTTATCATAAGGGATAGCATTAGGAATTTCAAAGCACATTTTCTGCAGCACCTTATACTGAATATTTCCTGCTTGACAGTCACAATTTTAGGCTGTTTCAGGGCCTGATCTTAGCAGATTTAACCTGCCAGTAACTGGGACTACGTGAGCTGGTGCATTACTTGAATCCTCTGAAAAAATTAGTGAAAAATTTAACTCTCACATTCCCCTTTTTTAATCTGCTAGTTTCTTGAACTTCAGAGAAGTGAAAAATAAACATGCCTGTATGAGCAAATCCTGGTCACCAGTCAATACAAGTCGTAGGGCCTGTCACATTGATAGTACCGATAAAATGTAATGAGTTCATGAATTTACATAAAATGCAAAACAGGAACATAGAGATGAAGTTACCAGAAGGGTCCCCATTGCAGCCTGGGCTCAGTGTGCTGTCACAGCAGGTCTATGGTGAGACACCAAAGTAGAAGACAGAAGCTGTGGCAAACACTAGGTTGCCATATGCCTGTAGCTACATTACCTACCACAGCATCATCCCAAAAAGCATTAGACGAGCTAGCAAGTTTCTCATCTCCATCAGCATCACATACATGTTCTTGCAGAGACCACAACTACTACATATATTCAGGTACAGACCAATGCAAGCCCCTTTCCGTTGGCAGACAACTTACTAATACAGAAAAGTGTAGTTCTATGCCTAGTTATACGTAAGTGAAAAATGCTCAACAATGTGGAAGCTAATTCTCTTCTTAACTCTGTGTCTCTGTGAAGAGGCATAGTCCATGTATCTATAAAATGAAAGGCAATCAAACATGAAAAAAACTGTGTAACATAAATACAAGGGAGAAGAGAGAAGCAAGGATTTGCAGTGTATAAAATAAAATTCATTCATGGCTGTGTATAAAACAACATCTTACTGACACTTAACTCTTCAGTGTTTCAAGCCACTTATCTCCAGTGTTTGCCAACTTCATTTAAAGCTGAGGCTGACTGAAGGCAGAAGCTTGTCTCTTCCACAATGAAGAACTAGACAATTCAGGTGCACAGAACACAAGAAAGCAATAGCTACTGCAGTCTTTTAAGTTTTCTTTTAGTTGTCTTAAATTGTTATATTGTGACTGTAATTTTGGATTTGTGCTCACATTAACTAGAACTTAGGGAGGAATTATTTAATTTCCATAACATGAGATAATGGTGAGCACATACAACCCACAAGAGAACGGAAACCTAGTTAATTATAACCTTGCTTAATGTACAACAACAATAACGTTAAGTGATGGTGTCTTTGCAGGATGAGCACATGAGTTAATTAAAGTTTATTAATTGTGTTAAAACTTTTGTCACAGAAGGCAGTAACGGCAGGGAATTCAGAGTTTTAAGTAATCCAGTTTGAGGGAAGAGGGAATTTCATAACATGCAAAATAATAAGTGCTTAAAGCACTAAAGTCTAAAAATACAGGGACCATATTATGAGGACATGGCACGGACGTCTTTGCCTGTCTGCTCCAGCAGACTAGCAGGGAAAGAGGGCTGGCAACTCCTGACACTTAACCAATGTTGTAATTTCCTCCTAATACTATGTTTGGGCAGTGAGAAGTCCTGAGGCCAAGCTCAAAAAGACAGAATGGTGACCACCGACCAGATTCATACATGGGTATGGCAGACACAGAAGGAGAGGAATCATGAGGGAAACTGCCAACCTTGCCCAGTGCTGGGGTGTGTTTCATATGAGCCCTGAGCTAATTTGGAACCTTTTAAACAGCATACTATGGAGTTGCAAGAAGTCTACTTCCATCTTCCCCTTCTCCATATGATTCAGCTTTTTAACGCAGCAGGATAGGAAGGCAACAAGAGCAGATCCAGATCCTGTATTTTACTATTCCAAATTAAAAAATGATAAGAAGAATGAGATAAAGGGTATAAACAGAGCCACAGGTACAGCTGCGCAGTAGAAAAGCATTCATTCACTCAGCCTGTGTTAATCTAAACCCTTGTATTAGAGCTGGCAGAAGGAAGAGATCCACTCAGAGGACCACATGGCACAACATGCCCTGTTCCATCACACCATGTCCTCCCACCCTCTCACATCAGGAGGGACCAGGTGGCTGCTTCCTCTGCTTCTCTCCATCACATCAAAACCTGAGCTTTCACCATGGATACAAGTACTGCCCATGCTTCCCTGGTTTCCCTTCTGTTACTTGACTGCATATACACTCTCTACAACCACAAGAAACAGAACTCCAGCATGCTTATGACTCACAACAGGAGAATCTGAGTGATGAGCACCCTATGTTTGCATGCAGAGTAACCTTTAACCCGAGAGAGTATGGTGGGTCACCCTACAAAACAGCTGTACAGCCAGCTGTCTGGAAGGACAAATCCAGAGGGCAAAGATGCAGAGGAGGTGGCCTTTACCTCTTATTGGATCTACAGCGGTAGCCTGTGCTGCTGAACTACAGCTTGAGCCAACCTGTGCAAGTATGCCTAATACAGATGTTCCAAGAGGCAAAGCTGAAGCATAAACCCACCCAAAAACCCACACTGTAGCAGCTGGGCTTGATTGCCCAGAGTCTGCCTTTGGAAGTGTGAGTGCTGGGCAAGCTGTGTGTTGGAGAGGAGGTACACAAAAGATGTTTACTAGTGATTTATCAGAGAACAAGTAAGAGAAGAATTAAAATTGCTGACAGTGGCTGCACTGTGTTCTCAAAACTTTAAAATTAGGACAACTTGCCAGCCATTGACCAATTTGTGTCTCCAGGGACTCAAGCTACAAATTACTATGTATTATGTAACTCAAGGCAACCACTAATCTTCCCTCTTTCTCTTAGAGGCCATCAGTGAACCAGCACTGAATGACATCATAGAAAAATATATATTTACACAAAATAAAGGCTCCATCAATACTTTTCTGCACTGACTTCATATATGGCTTAGAGAGTAGCAGACAAAGGAATCAGTAATGCTGAACTATTGAGTGCTACTCTTGTGGAGTAACATTTCACGTTGATGTAAAACAGATCAGGATTTCTGTCTTGGTTTTTACGTAGTCAAACATGACTCCAGGTCTTTCTGCATAGCTCTAGTTCCCTGACATGAGTCTCACTATAAATGCCTCATTCACTTTTACCTTCTACAGAGGCCTTGCATTCAAGCCCATCTCTCTTCAGTGCTGTTACTAGACATAACTCTCTTAAGAGAAGTCCTTGAATGACTCCTCCAGAGTCTAAATGCAACTCTTACAGCACTATTGTAAAACTGCAGTATTTTACACGCTTACTATAGGTAACAACTGCCAGATCATCTTTGTTACTTTGCACTTCAGTTACCACTTGCTAGCAATAAAGAGTCTCCTTTCTCAACTCCCCTACCACCTGAAGCTGTAATAAACACCTCTTGCACACAGCAAAGTCACATCTTCCCTCTTCTGGAACAATTTCACAGACTCCCAACTCCCTCCACATCTCATTGGACACCTATATCCTCCAACCACAAGCTGCCTCACAAATCTGACTCTGCCAACACCTAAGTTCTCATTCCCTACTTGCCCTTCATGTCACAATCCACTTATCAACACAATACCAAATATCTGATTGCCCAAGTAACAGTAATTCCTGCTCCATGGAGAACACCCAAGGAAAACAAGGGAGATAGTGCAATTCTGTGGCCACTGAAGAGTAATGAGCACACTTGCTGCAGTGCATGTTGTGAGACTTCACAGATCCATCCCCCTTCACTTTTCCAGTCATGAAACACTGTTTAGTCCTTCATTCCATGTAGCATTAAGCACCTGACAAATCAGAATTAAATGGACTCAAAATACCACCTACCACATACTTTTGCTCAGATCAGCAGTGTGTTAGAAGCTGGTTTAGGAGAGCTTGATGCTATTAAAAATTCAGAGCTAAAAGCCTATTTATTATCTAGCGCTTTACTGCTTAACACAAAGCAGATGAATTCTTTCAGGCATTTTGTTAAGATTTGTATCAGTACAGTTCAGAATTTCAACAACCAAAACAGCTGTCTTCATTTCTTTCCCTTACACAGTTGTTTTTCCCGTACAGCTTTGTAGGAAAGAATTACTCTGCTAGCTGAGAAAAGCAGTATGCCCAAGAAGTTGCAAACGGCCCATACAATTTTCACACAAATGTGCATAACAAGCAAAAAAACCCCAATTTGTATGTCTCTATATCTATACACATACCTGTGCTCACACACACATATATACAGTCATAGACAGATAAAATCTTCCTCCAAAGCAACATGCATTAACAAAATTTCAGCTCCTTAGGAAAAAGAACGTCTGGCTGGGATATGAGACAGAGGCTCTTCTCTCCTCTACATCAAAACTAAAAGACCTCCTACTTACAGATATTTTAGTATCCAAGCCTCTTCTAGTGAATAAAGATCTTTGGCTCTTCAGTCTGCACATTTCCATGTTTTCACAGGCAGAATGTTGCACAAACTCAAAACATCTCTCTTGGCCATATGTTTCTTCCAGCTACTCCTTGGAAACCATATAAATGTCTCTAATAAACAGCTTGTTTAAATGTACATAGCTGTAGGACAGACAAGTCATTGGCCTGATGACATTCCACAATCCCAGGCATCACATCAAAACTTACAGCATCACAGGTTCTTTCCCTTTGCTCCGGACAACAACAGGGGAGGACAGAATGCTGTCCCTTTCTATACCACTAGGTCTTTGAGAAAACCAGACACACCTACACACTGGTAGTATGAGCAGAAACAACACACGAAAACTGGGAAGACACTGGAAGTGGTTTGGGAATCACTACTGCACTGGCTTTCTGACACATCAAACATTAACAAAGACATTCTTGGATCCTGTATTCTGTGTGGCAATAAGCAAAGTAATATTCTTGATGTTAGGCTATGCCATAGGGACCGAGAGAAGAGAATAATAAAAACCCAGCAGAAATACGTGGAAGTGGAAAAGTCCATTTTTCACACTCAGTTGACCACTTTGTTTCCTCCTTTATGCATCTTGGATCTTTCGAGTTGAAGAAAGGAGCACAAATGGTCTAAATTCACAAAATAGAAAGAAAAGCTACCGATCCCCTGCAGCTAATATAGTAGGCTAAGTGCCTGAGCTTTGCAATCTGAGGTTATACTAGCTGGATACCCTTCCTAGTGACTACAAACTGTGACTTAAACTCCAGGTTTAATGCCAGAATCACCAAATTCTTCGGAAACAAGGACTGACCTACTAGTAAAATAATACTCAGTGCTGCATTTATTACTTTCTGACCGGATCATTAATCACCACCTGGTGATTATATACATTAATCACCACCTAGTGAAATTATCTATTTCATATGTCACATAAATACTTATCACCATAACATCCGAAAGCTTAAGCAGGTACATAACACCACTGAAGTCTCACCATTAGGGTGTCTATGCTCCAATAGTCAAATTACAGATTTTCTCTTTCAGATTGACAGACAAAACTCTATGGCAGGAACACTGGATAAGGTTCCTGAAAAAATAATTTATTTTCACTATAATGCTGTGACACAAACAGTATCTAGAAACAGGAGATTTTATTACTGCCTTTTTCTTTATATAACCATCACCTGCCAATGGCCCAAATACCTGCCAGTCTTTGTCAGGTACAAAACCAAAAAAAACCAAACAAAACAAAAAACCACAAAATAAAACCAAACAAACAAACCCAAAAAAACAAAACAACAAAAAAATCCCCAGAAAATAATAAAAAAAACCCCACCCTCTCCCCCTCAAGAAGCAGTATTTCTCTGCAGTCTATTTACGACCAGAATTGTAACTGCTTGAAAAGAAAGGAAGGATTAGAGAAAGTGAGAAATCTGTGACAATAATAATCTAGTAATGAAGTTACTGGCATAGTGTGTTTGGGGCTGGATCTTTGGCAACATTCATCTTGGGCAAGTGTGTTTATTGTTAAATTTCACTCTCAGCTTTTGTCACATTGAAGCTACTCTACCTGAGATAGTGCCCACGCTATTCATTTGCAAGAAAGATAAGGCAGTCAAAAATGGCCTACAGCCCTTCTGGCACAGCTCCTCTTCCCTTTCATCATGGAAAAGCAACTCTGGGCCCAAAGAATGCTTTGTCTAGCAGCAAATTGAATCGTCTCCATGTAAAAAAGAGTTGGACCTCTTTTTAAGCAGATCCACATTTGCTGTGGATTCTTTTACTTTTCTTCCCAAGCCACATTCAATCAGTGCTCTTGCCAGAAAAACTGAAGCCTTCTCTGGAGGGACAACAGCAGCTCAGCAGTATGAAGGTGTAGGCAGAGATCACTGTCATTTTGCTTGCCCTGTTCTTGCTTATTAGATAAGGGTGCATTTTGTTCTGTCGAAACTCTCCACTTGCACCTGAATTACTGAAGACATGAGTGCTCTCCTTCCCATGACTGTTGTGGGAACACATACTTTAGGTAGCTCAGAGCTTCAAAGCACCTGCCACACACAGTCACTATATCTGAAAAGCCATCCCATTAACTCAATAGCTATGAAAAGGCTACAGACCTCATACCAAAGGATTTATTAGGTCAAAACTGTCGGAAGTACCTCACTTACTGGTCTGATGGGCAGATTTAACTAAACAACACTTTAACACCCTTACTAAGGGTGTTAAAGGGACAAAAGGGTAACTCTGGGTTCCCAGTGGTAGTGTGAGTATGTGCTAACAACTTTGTCCAAGATGTGTCCGATTAGCTGGAGGCACACAGTCCATCACTGGAAATGCTCCCAGGGCAGGGCACACACAATTGGCTGGATAACACCACATTCCCTCAGCATTCCCACACATTCTACATACATGTGGAAATTGAGAGGCAGCTCCCACTGCACCTCTTGCAAACCATGAACAGATAGAACCTGAAGTATCCACCTATTATTTATGCCATCTTGCTTCTTTTTGGACAAGTTTTATCATTACTATTAAGTACACATACTGCAGAAATGCCAATGGCTCCCTCTAAACAAAGCTAGCAGTATATTCTGTCAGCACTTCACTACAGCTTGACCTTACCTTCTAGTCTGCATTCACAGTTGTCATTTGTATCCTATTTTGATAACGTATGCCACAAAGGAGCAAATTCAGCACCCATTACTATCCTATCCATGCCAGTATTTCATGCCAGTATGCTTCAATTTTTCTACCTGTAGGTTCACCCAAATGCACTGGCACCAGTGCAATAGAGTAAGGTCCTTCAGCTGAGTTACAGAGGAAGCAAAATATACCACCCAAATATAACGACAAGTTGACAATTACAACCCTTGCAGAAAAAATGGTTGTTCTTCACTGATCTCAGAAATTATTACCTCTAAGGCCAGCAACTACTGGCAACAAAATGACTAGGTCTATCCATAATTTCATCATGCCTTGATTTATTAAACTTTAAGGAAGGAGGATTTTAGCTGTAAATACCAAGGAAAGGACTTAAGTATTCTGACACCTAAGTTCTTCAGTTTAATAAAGAGCAATCATCTTTAGAAAATTTATCTTTTGTCTTCTTTTCATTTAACAACCCAACTCCCTTTCATCTTTACTCCTCCATCTCAGATCTCCATCAGATAGTACGGCTAAAGGTAGTGTTATAAGGACAGCACACTAACACCAGCTCACTTGTCTTAAAGGATCAGGCTGATGCCCTGATAGTATCAAATCAAAACAACATGATTTCTGAAAGCTCTTGACCACTGAAAATATCCAAAAAGTACAATCTGACTCCTTCAGGAGATTGAAGATTATTTTTCTCATTAGTTATATTCTACCAATTTGTAAATCTCAATTTTATAAATCTCTACAAAAGTACCTGTGAAAAACAAAGGGGAAAACTGATGAGAATACAGGCTCAACAAGACTCAAGAAGAGAACATGCATTCTTACATGCTCTCACAGAACTTCCTAAGGGTGCTGGGTTTTTCCTGGTTGCGTCTTTGTCGAAACCAACGTTGAATGCTGCGTACATCCCAGTCCAGCTGCTTGGAGAGGCCTTCCAGCCTCTTCTCATCTGGATGCTACAAAACAGAGAAGCACAAAAATTATTTTCTTGCTCAACTTGCATTAACACTTCAAATTCAGAACCATTGTAACTGACTCTTGCCTTCTTACCAAGGCCATCTGTCAAACACATGAATATACAGAAATACCCTCACAGAAATCTCTACTGGCAGATTCCCGTCAGAAGACATTTACAATGACAATTGTTAATCTACAAGGGCAGAGCTGTAATATGACATGCAGGTCCATTACTAATAAAAAGCTTTTAAGGGACAATGGGACTGAAACTTGCTTGAAACTTGGAAGTGAAGTTTAGCAGGATAAAAATGCCACAATTCTGGAGCAGTGCCTCTTACAAACACCGCACTGCCTGCCACACACTAATATCTGTTCCACTCCCCTACATCAGGAACTTTGTCCTATAGACTGTTGCACTAGGGAAGACAGTTTGACTGATACAGAAAGAAGATAAATCCCATGTTCGTTCATGATAATGTTAAAAAATGAGGTCGTTAAACAAAGTGACAACTTCAAAAGGAAAGCCACCTTGACAACAGGGAGAGAGAATTGTTTCCTTTAAAACTAAATACACACAAATATTCTTCAAAGCAAAGTCTTATACCATTAGCATGGCTGCAAACCAGTGCAGAGGTAAGGCAAAAGAAAATGAGTCTGTCCTTAATGTGAAGAGCAGTACAGGACAAATCTCCAATAATACAGCAACTCTACATGTACAGTAAAGTATATGTGCTACTTACATATTTCTCCTGATAAAAGAGTTTTTTTAAAATAGACAGAAATATGGAGTGTGTTTTCTGGAACTTTAGCTTTATTTCTGCAAGCCATTTACATATATTGAATGGAGTACAAGAGCTCTTACAACAAAAAGCTTTAAATTTTTAATTGTTGCAAGACATAAACCAGCAAAACTTCTGTGAAGTTCAGTCTATCAGCCTCCAAGAAAACACAGGAAAGAGAGGGAAATGAAAGCATGAGACAAGAGAAGGTTGAAGCATTTGCCATCCATCTCAATAAAGTTTTCTAGTCAACCAAGGTATCTACTAGTTTTTCAGTGGAAGGTCAAGAAAAGGAATTTCTGCAACCTTAGAAAAATGAAATGTTTGATGCAGCTCTTGGGAATTTGACTAGAGAGAATTGCTGTATAGCATTCAAAAAAGGCAGGTAGCTAAATTGGACAGTTTCTCTGAAGCAGCTACCAGATTCTTGCTGGAAAGCAAATACTTTCATTTGGAGCTCTTCACACTCACAGGTATTTCAGATCATGTGTCAGACTACCAGATTCTACAAGGAAATATTAAAAACAAACAAAAACCAAACCCACAATAAACAAAATCTAACCATTCTTCCTTCAGCTCAGTCTGTGTGAGAGTATATCCTGCAGCTTTCAGAAACAAGGCATATGCAATTCCCTCCCTGAAAACAGGACAAAAGTCACAGCAAGTGCCATGGTGATCTCCAGATAGTGTAGGACACACAAGCAAGACAGATCCACAGCATATTTCACTGTCTGTGACACTGAACCCAATTTTGCCCTTTATGACTTTAATACTCTCTGACTGGTGCCCAGCTGCAGCCTACAGCCAAGGTGGGATTGGAAAACTCCTGCAGAAAAATTTGGGATGCTTGAAAAGCATGGGCAGAACAACAAACAGGTTAAGTTGAGATGTCATATGGTGAGAGATGTAGAGAGCTATGTAAGTTGTGGGGGAAAATCTTGTATGAAAAAGATATTCAAGCTGTAAATAAAACATTATTCAGTCAGTTTCTTCCACGTTTCTATGCTGCTCTCCTGTAACTGGGACACCAGCAAGACAGGCCTTTCCCTAGAAGGAGTAGCTTTGAAGTTTCATGGAAAACTCAGTATCAATATTACTGGCTTACAATGAGCCTTTTTTTTTTCTAAAAACCCCAACAATCTTGCAAAAATTGATACAAAATAGATAAGAAGCAAAACCAGATATGAAGCAAAATAAAAAGTAGGTGGCCATATGGCATCTACAAAGTGTTTCTGTGACAATTTTTGTTTTATTGAAAGCTTACAGGAGACATGACAAAGGGATACAAAACCACTCTAGGTGGGATGTTAATGACATCCCCAATATGTGAATTTCTGATTTGAGGTGTAAAAATGCAGCTCTGCATTTATCTGCTAGCTTTGCTTTGTTCAGACATAGCTTACAGTGCCACATCCCACTTCATAAGGTAAATATTTTAGTTAGACGCATTACCTTTGTAATAGCTGTGAAAACCTTTTCCAGGATAGCATTAGGTTGAGCTTTCTGTGGCCCATTGGCTTGGACTTTAAGGCCTAAGGCACAAGGTTTAGCAATGAACCTGTGAGAAACAGAAAAATGAGAGAAGAAAACAGGTGAAATCCTTCAGTTATTTACTTCATTGCTGTTATCAATCAATGGCATGTGGTAAATGGGCAAACATTATAACCCTGCAAAAAAAACAATACTTAAGTTTTATAGCTCAAAAGTAAGCTCATACAGGCAATTACATCACAAAGTAAGGAACATCACTTTGTAGGATGAAAGGAACTCCACGGAACACATGAAACAGAGGATCTTCTTTCATATTGTGAAGAAAGAGATCAGAACAAAAGCACAAGACGAATGCCTCCTAGAGAATCATCAACTAAAGAAAAGAGCAGGGCAGCTTGTAGAGATGAGGAGCCTCCAAACACAGACTTTTTAAAAATCCGTTTCCAAAGCAGCTACTGCCTCAGGACTCCTTTGGCACAATGGAATTTCAGAATCCTGAAAGGCAGCAAGCACTTAAGCTACCCAGTCAATACAATCTTCTAAAAGCATAAAATTTACATGGTAGAGAGACACAAGCAATACTGTTTGCTGAAGTATGAGGCTGTCCAAAATCCTAACACCAATCCATAAGTTCTCTGAGACATTTTAGAGTTGAATTGCATAGTTTGTATTACATATACTCAAAGACCACTATTCTACTCACAAAAAATTAAATTATTTGTAACTATGAGTCTAAATCTGGAATTCCCATGAGACCTAAAAACTCTGTATAGTAATCACATTCATATCTGAACACTATGAACTTCTGTCATCTTTGAACTATATAACTCATGCTTTCATTTAAAAGGCTTCTGTTTCCCAAAACTTCATTTGCCAACAAGGACCAAAACAACACTTGGTGCTTAAGTAGTTCCACATTTATCCAGCTGAATGACCACAAGCTATAAAAAATCCCAGAATTCTTACCCACACATAAGCCCCATTTTAAGCACTGTTATGAGCTACAACTGCTGTTTCTGCCATGTTTAAGACAGCAGAGCTGATTAAAGGCAATTAAGTCCTAGCAACACCATTTGGTAAAGAAAAATGGGTGATGCCAGACCACCCTGTTTTCTTGGAGAAAAAAATCTTGATATATTGACACTATTTCCATATGAAAGGCAATTCTATAGTCTGAAATAATGCTGGTGACTGACTGAGAGTGGGAAGACAAATATTCAAAAACACATGCAATGTATCAGTGATCTTACTATTTGTTCCTAGCATGTTACAGAAGAAAAAACCCCTTGTACTCTGTAAAACTTTGGTGGCAATCTAAATTGAGTGCAGATTTCAATCATCATGTTAGCTCTATAGCATCAACCAAATTAAAGGCATTGCATCAGGTGTACATCCCCTGCTTTAGAGTTAAGAGCTTTGAGGAATCCAGTTTCACTAATAAGCTCAAGCAGGCAATCCATTCTTCTGCTCATGAAAGAGAAGCGTGTAAGCTCTGCACGTTAGATATAAACACAGCTTAATCAACCTACATTGGAAACTTGTGTGTTAGTCAAAGTATACGCTGACAAAATAAGTGAGAATCGTATTCTTAAGTTCAATACAGTCATAACCAAACCAGTGCTGGTGATTGCTGCTAGCTGATAATCAAAAAGATAGCTGAATAAGCCAATGGAATTTGATTCCACAAGTTTACTTTACTAAGGAATTCTAAAATACTTCATCCTGTAACAACAGGGCTGAGAATATTAGCAACTATGTCCTCGTTTTGTATCAAAAAGCTGAAAAACAGCCAGAAATTCAAGTATTCATTATTAAAGACAATTTAAAGAAATAAAAACAATTTCCTGAAGAGTAAGCCATAAAGCCAGACAAGAATCAATCCTTAAAGCGACAACAAAGGCGATCACAATCAGT
Organism: Phainopepla nitens; assembly: GCA_013400175.1. Taxonomy (NCBI): domain Eukaryota; kingdom Metazoa; phylum Chordata; class Aves; order Passeriformes; family Bombycillidae; genus Phainopepla; species Phainopepla nitens. The sequence continues at coordinate 1,903,624 of VXBQ01000415.1, read as the reverse complement.
GTTAAAGCTAATTTTACAAAGCCATAAAAGGAAACATTTAAAAGTAAAGGGGCAGGAGAATGCTGCAGGCAGAGAAAAAACAAATAAGAGAAATAGAAGACAACTGCAGCAGCTTTAAGCACCATGGAGGAATCCAAGCTCAGCCTCCACCATCAACAGCAAGATCAAGAAACAGTCACTAAATAAACACAAAAATCATAATAAAATGGATTTCCTGTGCACTTGTTAAGTCAGTCTCCTCTGAAATTAGACATGATTTGGGAGTTTTTTGTTTATTTGGAAGGTATGGGAGGGCTTTTGTTTGTTTGCTTGAGGTTTTTGCTGTTGTTTTGTTTGCGTGTTGTTCTTTTAATAAAATACATTTATTTTGCTTTTCTCCTTCTCCTGAGTGAAGGGACCTGATAGCCATGACATAACTCCAATAGAAAGGCAGTTCCCTAAACATGCTAATTTAAAAGAAAAAAAAAGCAGGTAAAAAGTCTCAGTTAGAAAAAAATTCAACAAGAAGTAATTCCAACAAGTTTCATGCTGAGCTGATCTTCATTTAAATCTAAGCAAACAGGTTTGCTTAAATGACATTCTTAAAATTACATATCATGTTCATGAACAGCCTAGGTAAATCCAGGACAAAGCACAGACCCAGTGGGTTTTTTTACCTTAAAATTGTAACATAGATGTTATACCCATTAGCTAAAACAAAACACATTTTCTAAACACAAACATGAGATTTCCTGGCTTTGTTGCTTATGTTTTTCACATGCATAGGAGGAATGGGTATGTGACTTAAAGCAGAACTTGTCCACAGTACACAGCTGCAAGACACAGGATTATCTTGGCCACCTATGTCAGTGATGAAAGGTCAGGGAAAGGTACAAAAACCCATGAGGGTCCTACAAGGACAGTCAAGAGAAAGCAGGTTTAACTGAAACATTTTTTTACACCTGCAATATTGAGCAGGTTTGACCACTAATTCAAGTATGCATGAGCCAAGCTTTGTCCATGTGATTACTTCTGGTGGAACTTGTAAAATGTGAGTTGTTTTTTTCTTAATACAAAAACGTAACCAAATCAAGCTATACTTAAGAGTATAAAAATTGTTTTTCAAGGCTACAGTAGTAGAGTTCAAAGTAGTTTAAAGTAGAGTTCACTTAATAGGGTCTCAAATTTCACAGGTGTCATAAAAAAAATCATTAACATGATATTTTTTGTAATAATTTAAATTGATTCATAAGTAAAAAAAAAACAGAATTAATGTTTGATTCACGTAGAAACTATGAGTGTTTTTCCAAACGCTGTACTTCTCAAAAGCACTGTTCATTTTCTCCATTTCTGCTAACACTGTGGTATTCAATTCCCTAAACAGTCTTAGTGAAACCCATGGGAATATTTATTGCATAAGGTACTGCAATTAAGAGGGAGTAACTATTGTGAAAGAGTAGGGAGAGTGGAACTGAGTATATTGCCAGCTTTTCCCTTCAAAACATGGAAATCTGAACAAACACCACACTCTTTTTCAATTGATTTCAGTACAGCTGAATTGAAAGCTGGTATTCAATTACGCAGAAATTAAAGGACAAACACATTTTGCTGAATATAGCCCCTTCTATTCTGGACCTAGAAAGGAAACACCAACATAAACAAGGGAATTAAAATCAGAATTCAAGACCTTTTTAAAGGCAGGTTCCTCATTCACAGTCGGAAGCCACATTTAAAAGCCAAGGCCAGGCCGGGCCAGCAGCGGCCGCGGTGAGAGCGCCGAGCCCCCGCAGGCCCCGCGGCCTCAGCCAGCGCCGGCTCCCAGCGCCCTGACGCCCCTCCGGGCAGGCACCGCGCCGCCGCCTCCATCCCGTCCTCCTCAGGTCACTTCTCTACCCCAGCCCTAACTTAAGGGATCCTTTTTTCCCTAGAACGGGGGTGAAAATCCTTTGCAGAATGATCCCCCACCTTCTCCAGGGTATAAGAAGAAACACCATTTTCCCCACAAGTGTGTCAATTCAATCAAGTACCAATTTGTGTTTCCCCAATCTGGCGCAATTACTGCTTGAGGGAGACAATGATCCCACCTGACCACAATGCTGGGGAAAACAAAACCCCAAACCTGCCAGAATTAATTCAAAATGTTACCCCTCACAATCCTTAGAGGATGATGTGCATTTGCAATCGCAAAGTCTGTGTTAAATAAATGAGATTTTTTAAGTCTCATGATGGATGAAGGATGAGAAGGAAAGTAAAATGATTTTTTTATTTTTCTTACTATAAATGAAACAACCCCACATGTAACATGTAGTCTTTGCCCTGAATCTGGCCAGACACAGCTATGTAACTCTTTAGTCATCTGGGCACTGGGAATGTGGCTGTAGGGCCCTCTGATAGGACACGAATGTAGAGCTTTCACACCATCTGCCATTTCCGAGCTGACCAGAGTAGCTGCCCTTTAGCAAATTCATGTCTGACAGTTTCTCAGCAGCTCTCAAGATATTTAAACCACCACAGAGCCCATAGCAGGTAAATAGGGATTACAAGTTCACAGTTCTTTAAACAGCATTAAAGGTCTGCAAGAATTAACAAGGCTTTCCAAAGAAGGCCAAAAAACCCAGAAAAGCCAACCAACCAATCAAATATTAACCTAACAGGGCTAATCAATATTAGATTCATCTAGCTCACATTCTTTTTAATGTATGGAAAGAAAATAATGGCTTCTTCTAAACCATCCATTTAAGAAATAATAGTCTTAAAATAATTGACAGTGTTAGGTGATATATGTTAACCAATTATTTTGGCAAAAGGATAAGAATACCCATTCAACAGAACCAAAATAAAAACAAGGGTGGTTGATACAGAGGAAAAAGGGTGTTTTACACTTCTGCACTTAAAACTGTCACCACAAAATAAGTCACCATCAGAGGGAAGGATCTGCAAGAGTCTTACCAGGTCCCAAACCCAGCAATAGCTGGCAAAGTAAGTTTAGATTCTATTTTATTGTTTTGTTTTGTGGTGGTTTTTTGGTTTTGGTATTTTGTGGGGTTTTTTTGGTTGTCCTTTTTTGTGTGTGTGTGTGCGGGTTTTTTTGTTTTGTTTGGTGGGTTTTTTTGGGGGGTGTTGGTTTTTTTTGTTTTGTTTGGTGGGGGGTTGGTTTTCTTTGGGTTTTTTTTACATTTAGGTACATTTCATCCACAAATTAGTAAACTTTTTTTTCCTTGCAGTATTTTAAGCACAGAAAGTTTCTTCCCTCACTTAACCAACTTTATTCTGTGGCCAATTTCAATACAGAAGCCCACTCAGAAATTTTCATTAGTGCAAATGAGAAAAGCGAAGCCATTGCATATTTCACACTTTCCTAAAAAATCTTGGTTAATCACAGCTTAAATCAGTCTCTTTTGTCGTTCATTTTCATCAAAAGTAGGTCACATTATGGACCAACAGACATGACTAATGGCCTGTTATTACATACCATCCATCCCCTAACAATCTGTTTTCTGAGAAGATACCTCAGTGTGGTGCCAAGGATCAGCACAAAATCACCCTGAAGACTGCTCCTACACGACCTCTGCTAACAGATAAAAAATATCATGAAAAAAACAGGTAGGACCTTGGCTATGAAGTCCCCATGTACCCTGAGAATATGTAGGGGTTTTTTAGGCTTTTATGTCCACAAAAACATTTGAGTTAATTACTTGTCAATGCACAATGAGAGTTGAGTCTCCTCTTCCTGTGCTGAGGATTCATCGATGTAGAGTGATTAGAAAAAAACGTGGTGAATGTTAAGGTGTGCAGCACATTTCTGAGTCATTCCAAATATAACTAGAGGATCTGCAGAGGTCCCTTTCCACCCCAACCATTCTGTGATGACAAACTCTAGTTAAGTGGTAGGCTCTGATTACATACATACAGTATCTCTGTGAAACTGGTAAAAACTCTCAGACACTGGCACAGTTCAAGTGGTGTTTGCATAAAAGGCTGTTCATGTTTCTAACACCAGCCAGCTGCGAGCTCCAAAAAACCCCAAAAAACAAAAAAGTAAACTATTCCTTCCAATCAAATATGTCCATAAAAATCTCATACTTTCCTATCAGTATACTTTAGAAAAATCAGGGAAGGCCACTAAACCAGCAAAAATTGCTCTCTGTGCTAGATGTACACAGATCTGTTTTGAGGAGTCTGGCTCCTTTTTTGAAAGAATGATGCAGAGCAAATTTTCCCAGCTCATCTACTTTATGCTCACTAAACACAGATTATTCCAGGGATTTATGATTACAACTGTCTAACTTGTTGGACACTGCTCGCTGGTTTTAAACAGAAACAATCTAAATTTGCTCTAAGGATGGATAAAAGCAGAAGAGGCTTGTTTCTGAGCAGATGTTCAACTGATTTACTGCCACAACACTCAAAAACAATTACAGAATTTGTTTTGTTATTTTGCTGACCCACCTAACTCAGAAGTTACTTGTATTAGCAATAATTAAAATAAAACGAACAAAACCTCCCACAAACCCCAGAAAAATCTTAATAGTCCTAGAACAATATCAGTAGATAAACAGGGTTGTCACTTCAGTATACCTATCCCAGCAGCAGTTTCGATTTTATGTTTCACAACAACTTAACTCACAGAAGACCCAACAAGATACAATGTCTGAAGCACAGGCAGGGGTCTTAATGAAGGCAATCTCATCCAAAATGTATGTACACAGGAAAGTTAATTTCACTGAAATTTTTTGGATGTGCTGAGAAATGGGTCAGAACTCCCACAATGAAACCCTTTCAAAGGGTCCAAGCAAAAAGCCAAGCACACAACTGTGTATGTCAGCAAGAGCCTTTCCCTGCAGAGCAGCCCAAGCAGTGTCTCAGGAGGGCAGTGTGAAGGACAGCACAGAGCCAACCCTTCCAGGGGGACCTCTTCCAAATCCTGCTGAAATGATTTCAGAAAAGCACACATATGCACCTGCCTTTCATCTGAGGTTCAGTGCTTTTGTTCTTGTCTCTTCTCGATACATTAGCTGTTATTCCCACCCAGCATCATCCCATGCCCCACATTAACTTACACAAACTGAACACTATCTGGTGCGATCCACATGTGTTTCCAAAGAACAAAAGCTAAGGTAAAAGACAGCTGTGTAATAAAAACTGTTTGGTATCTGTATTTCAGCTTTCAGACTTACTGGTTAGTATAGAACAAAACCACATAATTTTAGGCAAATAAAACAAATTATCCTTATCATCCAACAACAGTAACAGGAAATGCTTTGTCCTAACAGAGTTATTCTTAAGAAACACAAGTGATATGACTGACCCATACCTTTCTTTCAATCACTGTAAAATTGTTTCATCTTTGCAGTGGATTTCTCATATTTATATTGTCCTGCCTTTTTGACTGAACATACACATCTAAAAGACACATTTCTTCATGATGCAAAGTTAAAAATACTCCCATTTTCTGAAGATTTTGATCCAATAACAAAAACCATGATCAGTTACATTTGGCTTAAGCTACCTTTGCATACCTGCTAGCTCCCATCACAAGCTACAGGCCAGACCCCATTGATCACTGACCCAATTCTAGACCCTGTTCACACACCCTGCTAAACCTTTGTGCCCCACAGAGCTGGAAAATCTATTTAATCATTCCTCCAAGTTAGTTCATAATGGGTCTGACTCATGCAGGGGGTGTTCGGCCACCGGTATGGGACCACCCCAGCCCAGCCTCTACCAGCAGTGCTCCAGTTGCTTTTCCAGTCAATATGTTACTACAAAAATGGGAAACAAATAAGGCCAGCACTTTACAAACAGTAGTCCTGTTTTCCAAACATGGAAGCTTTTTTTTTTTTTAAATAAAAGTATGCATAAAGTAATAAGCATTTCAATTTCTCCTTAAACTCTAAGACTGAAGTCAGAGGGAAACTACATGCTCCAGAATAGCAACAAGCACTGCACAAATGTAGACAAAGGTCACAAATAAATATTTTTGCAGCCAGCTGTCTAATGCTTTCTTTCTTTGTAATCTCTAAAAATAAAGTTTAGTCACTCTGTAACTTTCCAAGCACAGACCAGGAAGAGGGAGAAGGAACGGAAGGGGACATAGACTCCAGTGCCCCCATCTCTTACACATGGTCCTTCTCTCAGCTGCCCTCCACTGGCATTACCAAGGCTGTAGAAGGTATGGACGAAACAAGTCCGAAGGTATCACTCTCAGTCTTTTTCGACTAAAATCAAGACACATAAGGCAGGATCAATGGTAAAATTCAGTCTTCAAAACTGTAGCCCACTGCTAAAGGTCAGTGAAGACAAAAATATTCTCCCAACTTCTAGAAAGTTGTGCCTTAGGGACTTTTTAGACCAAAAAAGGCATCTTTGCACATAGCAGTCCCCAAAGAGCTGACCCTTCCCCCCCAAGCTGCACTAGTAGCTCATTGAGCCTGTGAAAACTTTCCACAGTCTATGGCAGAGCTCTCCAGTGTAAATTCAGACTCTGTGAAGATAATCATCCCACTTCATTTTGAACTCCTGGCTGGCCAGGTTTTTTTTTTTTCTTTTATATTTCTTGCACTGGGTAAAAATGAATAGTCAATCTCAAAGCATTCTTTGTCACTCCTGACACTATAGATTTTGTACTCCCCTCTGCCACCTTCTAATATATAGAGCTAATATGTTGCTTCATTTTGGCACGTGTGGGACAACCAAAGCAAAGAACCAACCATAAAACATCTACATATGAAAAGACACATGGTCCAAATGGGATTTGATGCTGGACAGGGAAAAAGGCAGGAAGACAGCACAGAAAGAAATGAAAGATGGAGAAATTAATTTTTAAATTGCAGTAGGTTACCCTACTAAAATGATTCTTCTAATCCTCCAGGCCCTACAGAATTATTTTGTCTTTTACTTTTGTCACATCTTTAAGATGTGCTGCAGGAAAAGTAAACCCCAAACCTCTGTCTGTCTGCTCCAAGTGTGCATTTGTGTGTGAGCAAATCACCCAGCCTGCCTGCATGACTTGAAGGCATGCTCTGCTCCTCAACATTGTCATCACACTACCTGGGAGTGGCACAAACTTTGGTCTTGAAATAAAAGCACACAACAAAGGATTTAAATATTTGTAAGCTTTCTCTTTGTCCTTGTGTGAGTTCAGCCTCTGTACTGCTGGTGGGCTGTCATGGCATATGACAGAGAGAAATTCAGCATGCCTCAATCTTACAGGCAAACCACTACCTCTGGTGCAAATCCTATTTCTCCCCACCTCAGGAGGTAGGACATGTTTCAGGAACTTTCCTGCTCTGAGTAGAGTGCTCACACTAAATCTTTATTCTATTCCCTATGAAAAGGGAATAAGTCATGGATACCTCCCTGCAAGATGGTTGTACTTCCCCAAGTACTTGAAATAAGGATGATTGGTTCGACTTGGAGGTTAAGCTTTGATTCCAAGAGCTAGGTCACAAAATAATCAAAGCTTTTGCAGGAGCTTCAAGAGGAACCAATTTTCATTCTGGCTGGCAAAAAATGATCACAGTGGTATTCATTCACCGTGTTTTCTGTACGTATATGAACACAAATACATATGTACACTGAAACAAGCAAACATATATAAAACATATGTAATGGCATGTATTTTTATAGATATGTCTATGCATACATTTAATATATGAGTGTATATACAATCAAACTTCAGCATAGTGTCTGACCACTAAAATACAAGAATTAGAGCCTTATTTCTTTCCAGACACTTTACACAAACTCAGAACAAAACCCAGTTCCTATCTGGTACAAAAATCTGGTTCCTCAATTTATTTCTAATTAGCTACCAATAGAAAAAGATAAGAGATACATGTAGATATCCAGGAAACCTATTCCTAAAGAAGCATACAGCCAAACACCGCAATAAATTATTTTCCCTGTTTCGTCCTTAAATTGGTATTACTTAAGAAAATAAGGACTGTTCAAAATTTGCAGACAGAATGGGGCAGGCTGGTCCAACCCATTCCTACCTGCCCAGGTCCCGCGCCCTAAGCAAGGGCAGCCATCTGAAGTGCTTGGGCTTCCTCTTCCTCCCTTGTCCCTTTCTGCTACTTTTACTGCAGCCACAGAGGAAGCAGATTTGGGCCTCAAGAAACTGAAGACTGCCCACTACACTACCCAGAGGAGCATGGAGTTTTCAGCTAGATCAGTGATCTGATCCGATTCACTCTATCAACACAGCATCACTAAACTGAGACACTGGCAAACTTGAAGGTGAACTCTCTAGATGCTCTAGCCAAGCCATCACAGGACTATATTCAGATTCTGCTTTGGAAATCTGATTTTGTATTTCGTAAGAAGTATTCTCTTCTGAGAAAAAAACATTAAAAATATATATTAGAATACCTATAATTCAAAATATATTTTTTTCCAAAATAAGTGCTTCAGCAAAAGATTTATTAAAATACCTATACAAGTGCTCACTTGAAATCTCAAAAAGCAGCTCAGATGGACCCCTTTTGAGAAGTAGTTCCCACTTTCATTGTATGATCATTAAATACCATATGGACTGATCAAAACATTCAACGAAGACAAAAAGCAACTAGGCCTCACTAGCTTCCAAGTCCTCTTGTAGATTTTCACCTTTCTCTTCTATTACTGATTATTCTTAAAGCTTTCTTGTTTGATTGCCAGCTTCGCAGGACACTCTTTCAGAAAGGCAGGGAAGCAAGCTGGAAGGCAGCTGCAGCTCTGTATGCAGAGGTGCAGAACACCCAGCCCTCCAAATGAGTTTACTGACCCTCTGACCCTATCCTGGGGAGTTGGGGAAACTAGCACCCACCAGAGTGCAGGAAATACTACACTGCAGTGTTTGAAATGCAGAGCCTTATGTTTTCTGCCTCGCGCACTAAGGCTGTCCTGAAACCTGCCATCACAGGGAAACAATGAGTCTTGCACACAAAAAGATCAAAACACAGCTGACAGGCATCTCATTGTACTCCTAGTGCACGATAAACAATTAGTGATCGGACAAAACAGCGCAAGAACAAATCCTATTAACAAATAATAGGATTTGTTAGCTGATCACCCAAACGACACTGGAAACAACCCCCTGGGCTGCTGCAGCCAGAAACCTCAGCCAGGGAAGGGAGCCATGCTGCAGGATGCACTGCTGAGCTGCATGCACAGCTACCAGTCACCCAGAGGAGCTCACCGTGCGACAACAACGCCGGCCCACGGGTTCTGACAGCATTTGAACATGCTGCAGCATGTGTCAAATGAAAGAAAGTAAGTAATCTCAAATCTTGGGTATTTCTGAATGAGTTACACTTTGGGTCCATAAGCAAGTGTATTTTCTACCTCAAAACACAGAAGAAACTGTTGTAATCATAATTTTCTTTTAACTCATTACAAGATTTTTGTCAGCAACTTTGCACACTACAATTTCAAATGACACCTGACTAAAACATGGTTTCCTAACAGCATTGCAATACAAACGCCCATCTTTACCAGTATAAGTTGAAGAAAAAAAAAAAATTGGGCAGGTGGGTCCTTGAGGAAGCCTGAACTGACACTGTAACATTGTCCCCCAGTGGCTGCTATTAGATGCCACCAAAAAGTGATGCTGAGATAGATAGTAACAGAAAAGGTGGGGTTTTACTACTAAGAGTTTGAAAAAAAGGAGAAGGGTGCCTCATGCTGAAAACTAGACAGATCACCTATCTCCCCTGGCTGGTCACAAACTATATGTAAGATAGTAGTTACTCAAAACCTTCAAGTGGCAAGTATTTGTTACCCTTTGTATTCCTGTTTAGGGTGCCATAAGCCTTTTCATCTCCTTTGGATCATTAGAACAGTCTCACTTATTTATTTGTTTTTAAACACACCACAGCGCATGCTGCTTGGAATGAAAATCAAAACTAGGAACCCATTTGAGTTATATCATTATAGAAGATTTTTACACAATTGTAGATCATCAGTTATATTTTTTTAATGGCAAGAAATGTCATTTCTAAGGTTAGTCATTGAATAACTCCTGTTTAAGAGTACAACTAAAAAGGAAAAAAAACCTGCCCTTACAATAAGCTCTGATAGCAATGTCTGGGTGCGTTTGATCAAAGCAGCAGTGTACATGCTTCTGAAGGCACAGAGAGCTCACTCAACTACCAAAACCCTCCCAGCAGAACATAAGACACAAACACACCTCCTTGTCGGGAATCAGCTCTTCACAGATCTTCAGAGCTCCTCTCACTGCTCTGGATACTGCAGTAAACCGAGCATTCTAGTGCACATGGACAACTACGAGGCAGCTCAGCCAAAAAAAGCACAAAGCCTATCCAGAATGTTATCTAGTTTGTTCATCTGACAACTCAAATGGAAGCGACAGCCAGTCTCTCACCCAGCTGGGTTAGAGATTAGCCATGTGTAATATTGCTGCACTTGAACTGTGGAGTGCTGTACACTTGGCAATAGGACAAAGAAAGGAGATGGAATAGGGAGGAGAAATAGCCAGGCAGGAGTTACTGCAGGACTCATTTTGAAGCCTTGCCCATAACAGTCTATTTGCCCAGGCAAACGCAGATGTTATAAACTTACAGCCCACCATATGCACTTGGCCAGTGTGCTGCCAAGACCCTCACACTTCCCTGGGGCATACACTCCAAAACACTGAGCTAAGTATCTGCACAGTGCCTGAACTGCAGCAAGGCTCTGCAAGCATTGAGCACATGGTACTTACAACTTTACAGAGAATCACAGATCAGACTCTGTCTTCCCTTGAGAACAATTTAGACATGATGTCTACATCATACACCATCAAGTACCTCAGCCCAAGACCATCCTTCAGAGCGGGACTGGGAATGTCAGGCCAGCAGACATGATGCCAAAGGATACTCAGAGCAGCTCCTGTGAGCAGGCACCTCCTTTCAGCTCCTGGGGCTGACAGTCACTTTCTTGACATGCATGTCAGTTTTCATCCCCTAGAGAAATGTTACTGACACAGCCTGGCTCCCAAAAAGCATGACTGCTGACTCCACCAGCTGCAGCCAGGCACACAAAGAAAGGCAAAAGTCTTCAGAATACCCTGGACTGTGGCATAATCCCAAATTATTTTTAATAATTTTAATATAATAATAATAATAATAATAATAATAATAATAATATAATTAATTTATAATTAAATTATAATAATTTAAAATTTTTATATTTGGGATTATGCCAAATAAAAATTGGCATAATCCCAAATTTTCCTTTAGAATAGGAAACAATGATGAAATTATTCCATTGCAAGATCAGCTTCTACCTACAGGGATATCCTTCCAGCTTCAGAGAGAAGCACTTGCAAATCAAAGCGGGGAGGAAGGAGGAGGGCTGATGAATGGCATTACACCAAGGTTACAGCAGCATGTATCCATTTCCCAGCCTAAGGCAGGGCAATATTGCTGACTGACACATACAGGCTGGCCAAGGGAGGAGTTCCCATGAAGCCTACAGAACCTCCCCTGGTCCAAGAACCACCTTTGCTTTGCTCTTTCCCCATCAATGCAGTCCCCTCCTCGCCAGCTGAGAGCTGCAAACTCTTGCCCTTTTCAAGAACCTCTTCAGCTGGCACAAACCAACACCAGAGCCACAGCCAGTGCCATAAGAGAGCAGAGCTCTCAAGCGAAGTGAGAAACTGCAAAGCAGCACAAAGCCATATTCCAGGGCCATTGCTTACAGCACAATGAAAGAGAGCCTCTGGGCAGAGAGATAGGAAGCCAGGCTATAACCAGCAAGGATGAGTTTATGCAATCTCCTGATACAGTTTCAGCTGTATCTCACAGCAGCTTCAGGAACAGAAAACAGTTTCCTGGTTTTCAGTTGGTTATGGTTTTCCTGTAGCAGATGCAAGCAGCTCAAGAACCAAACCAGTTATTAAGAAATGCAGAACAGGTAAAAAATCTCTTGTTGGCCAACACCAGAGCCATGTGTTCAGTCAACCAAGCGCTCTAGAAGGAATCTGTAAACAAAAGGAAGAAAAACATTATATATAAGCCTATTCAGCAACTGAATATCCCCCTTCAAATGTCTGTTGTAATGTTTATTCAGAGTATCTGGAGGATCAAAGCCCTGGTCAAAGCCTGTCATGAATCCCCATGCTGCTGCAGAATTTAGTACTAATCCCTGGTGCTTCACTGCTAAATAAGGGAACAAAAATAAATAAATAAGCCAAGCAAAGGCCAGGGCAAGTGATATAAATAGATACAAGAAGGCCAAATTATTAGTTTAGAGATGCTATCAAAAACTTTAAACAAAAGTCTTTCAGCCTCCTTTAGCTTTGTGTGCAAAGCAATACCACACAACTCCTATGCAAAGTAAAGAGTGAGCATATTTCCCACACGTAGTAATACTGCAGGCAGGACAAAAAACCAAGCATGTCATGTCATGCCATGCCATGCAGGAGACCGAGCAGCAGGGCAGAAAGCAGCAAACCTCACAGCAATCCACCAGAAGCAGGTGCCTTCCCTTACTTCCTCACCACACGTACATATTTCATGACACTATATACAACGATGACAACATTTTATGGTTTTTAACACACAAAATTTGAACATTCAAAATCAATGCAGCTGTTCACACAGGGGAAAAAAAAAAGCTCTTTAAAGCAGCAGATTTATAATTGACTCTGTCTGCACAGCCATGCAGATTGATAAAACTAGGTCAAATCTTTTGCCAGTCAACCTCACTGCCATTTCCCCCCAGCCCTCCTCCCCTTTAGATTTCAGCAGTAATTGAAGGAATCAATTAACAGACCAGCCATGCAGGTCTTGAATTGCTTCTGCCTGGTACATATCAGGAGGGTCACCTGTGCAACTACAGATGGAAGGGGGAAAAATTAAATCATTATAGTCTTTCCTATTCACAAATCCTAAACCTAGAGCACATGTGCTCAATGCTACTAGGATCCATTAGCAATCAAATAAACGATGCATGTCAGAAAATAGATGTAGAAGGAAAGGGGCAAGAGACAGACAAATATAGGCTAGAAAGAGGCAAAAATAGAGGAATTGCTGTGCTTTCACTTTCGCTGTGCTTGCAGCAAAACCATAATAGCATCTGCTGCTTTTAGTAACATCTTGCTAGTGTATTTTGTATGGCTTCATGGTGAACAGTTTTAGAAATCTCATAAAAATCTCCATTTTGACACTAGATTTCAAAGAGAAACTATAATACTAGGTTTATATCTACTCATCACCCTCTGTATGTTTAAACAATTCTTGTCTGGAAAAAAAGGACTCACACACTAGAATTCATATATTCACTAACACAAAGGCATTAAGCAGGTTTTGAAATCTTCACAAAATGTAGGGACCAAGTCAGTCCAATTTCAGCTTACTCATTTTTATTCCTTTTTCTACTTCTGTTGCAGAGACAGAAGGGACTCTATTTCATTATCATTTTAAAAAATGCCATTTTGTATCAGGCAAATACTAAACCAAATCACTCTTGAACCCTATTTCCACCACATGCAATATGCTAGCTGACAAGTTCTTGCAAGAAGGCGAAGAAATAAGCTTCCTGACTTACTGCAGCGATGGCCAACCTAACTGGTTTGGCAAGCCACATACCACAACCTTCATACAGCTGAATGCCAGGGGGCCACAGGGCGTTGACTGACAGCTGAAGGCCGGGGTGGACCAGTCCCAGCTCTAACCAGCAAGCACCTCCTCTACCCATGTGGTGACAGCAGGCTTGTGTGCTGCTGCTGTCGCTGCCTTCCATGTGAGGAGGGCTGGGACAGCAGCCAAGGGACTCCAGTGGTGGGAAAGCAAGTGCTGGGGGCAGAGGGGAGGGTGCTGCTGTTAGCCAGGTGTGCCTTGTTCATTTGTTTTGATGCAAAAGAATGACCATTGTGGAACGTGACATGTGCAGATCCAGCTCGCAAAATTCACAACCAGTCTTGAGCCATTTCAGTTCAAATCAGTGGAAATCATCATAATTTCACTTTCCACACAGATGCTATGTAGAGTTTCTACTGTGGTGCTAAAGCCTTTTCCTCTCACCAGCAAACCCAGGACTATCACAGACTACCCAGAAAAGCCATTTGGAGCACAGTATACAGCTGAGTAGCACACTACAGAAACTGCATCCTAAATTCTAGAATGTGCACAGAGAGCCTTTGTCTTTGATTTTTTTTTTTACTTTTACCATTCCTGCCTTTGGCTAAATTCCTTTGAAGCTAAGGCTATGCTACACATAACTCATCTAAACCAGTCCCATTCAGCCTTTGTTTCTGAGTAGCATCATATCTATAGCAGTTACAGCTGAACTTTCATTGTCTTGAATTATTTTTCACCCTTAAATCAGCAAGCCATAAACAATTATTGCCTCAGTACCTTAGATAAACAACTATGGAAATAGCAAGGAAAACATCTGGGCTCTCTTTTGGGCTGATTGGTTCATGTTTGTTTCATTAGGTTTTTTGACAGTGACACATTTAGAGTGGGGAAGCATCTTGGACCTGAACCCAGAAAGACATTAGGAATTTGAACCCTCTGTTGAATGTATACTGGATCAGAAGGTAAGCAAAGAAATGGCAATGATGGAATTCTCGAGGCAGATACAAGGAGCTGACAAAGTAAAGTAGGAAAAGCAAGCATTTGTAAGGGAACTGCCAAACTAAAAATATTCTGGAACCACTACATTGTCAGGTAGCATCATTTGGCCTATTTACTGAGTTTTGAAGCCTGTACTTTAATGCTCAGTATTTCTCCTTGTGCTGTGCTCATGCATGATGGTCTAAAACAGATCTCTGGCTTCTAGAAAAATGCAAAGCTCATTTTGTGTTAATCCTTTGAACAGTGGTGAGATAGTATGTCTGTATTTACCTAAATGACACTTCCTTCATTTGTCTTTCATTTTAAATACTGCCCCAGAATAAGAAACACTGAGATTCAAAAAGGTGTTTTTTCACTATCTTATTCAATAGACAAATTGTACAATAATTTGAGAAACTTCATTTGCATTAGTATGGTTTCTTCTTCCACAAATCAATCAGAAACTGGTGCTGTTCTTCAACAATGTCTAACAGATCAACACTGTCAGCTAGGTTTGCTTCCTATATGATGCCAAATATATTCTTACTTCTAAAATACTGGCTGAAATTACAAAAAATAAGCTGGAAATTACTTTTTCCTTCATTTATTAAAAAAGCTACTCAAACTAATGTTTTATACAATTTAACAATAGCTCTCAAGAACATTCAAACTGTTTTAAGTAAAGAAAGTGGTTTTTTCCAATTTTTTAAATTCCTTCTGTTATATAATTAATGTATCTTCTGACTGATAGTCTAATGACAAACTTAACAGAAGATCTCCTTAATGAAATACGTGTTTCTCAATAAGGAAATAAAATTTGCAGATTTTTTTCCCTAATCCTCTGTTATTGGGAAAATATCTATGAGTCTTTCAGAGAACAGCTCTTGTCCTTTTTTGGGTCCTTGCCACAATGAACATCTGCTCAGTCTATAAATTAATTGCTGAAAACATCTTGTGCTTCTAGATGATCCAGGCAATCATAACTGTTCTGGGTTACTAGAGAACATTACCATTTTTCTCACACATTCCCCCTTACGGCACACCATAAAACAAGAACAATTATTTGGCATTATTCTTAACGTCATAAAAGAAACTTCTAGTGCTAATCAAGCCATAAGAGTAGAACACTATCAGCTTCCCCAGATGATTTAAGCAGTACTTTTGTACTGTGATAGCTTAAGAACATGAAGGATGCCTTGCATAGCTGGTTGGAAATGTTCTTTATCTTAAAATCAAGAATGCTTTTATCAGTCCTGGTTTGCCAACAGCAGAGTTTGTCAGGCAGTTGCAATGGGCAAAGAAAAGTCCACTTTAGAGAACTCATTGCAAATAACAATATTTTATTGGAAAAAGCCCACCAGACACAAATTTTACCTACTTGCTCCATGCTCATTGTTCTTGGCTACATTGAGGTTTGTAACTCCTCTGTTCTTGGAACTCTCAGCTCACCAATCCGAAATTGTCTCATTTTAATACTATTTGTAACCTCTACAGATGCAAATCAATTTTCCCAATGACACTTAGCATAACTTTCCTTTCAGTTACCTTTCAGACCAGTTCCTGGTCTCACTGACCATCCAGGGTTCTGGTGAATGACAAGGATCCAATCTATCACTAAGATCTTCCGGAAATAACAGTACCTACATTTTCCAACCAAACCTGAAAGTTTATTATTGACTTAATTTGGAAAGAGAAGAAAGGGTGCTGTTTCTCCCAAATAACAGATTTCTAGATGTCATCAGAAGAGATAAAGAGATACCAGTCCATATCATTTTGGGTCACATGACACGGCTGGCATCTCTTAGTTGTCATCTGTCTTCATTAACGATTTTGCAAGAAGCTGGGGGTGGTGCCTGGGCATGCTACACTTTTCCACCTGGGACAGGACTGCAATGATACAAACACTACAGCTTTCTTACTGCCAAGAATAAAAAAAAAAAAAAAAAGGTAAACTTTGAATTCTTCTGAAGAACTTCTTTCAGGTCTGTTTCATGAACAACTTGAGGAAAACAAGACATCCGTCATCCATACATAAAGCCTTTTCCTTGCCTAGGATATGAGCGTTCTCATATACATTTGAATTTAGAAGTGTATCCGAAGGGAAGAGTTACAAACACACTGGGTCTGGTGACACAAACAAACAGGCATGCCTGGTTACACCACATTCTGCCCAGGTGCACAGACTTACATCACAGTCATGTTTTCCCCACACACGATGTATCTTTAGTCCCACTCCCCTCTCCCACACTCCAGAAGACACCTGTGCGCCCCTTCCACTTCTACTTCTCTGTCCCATTCCCACCTCTGGTCCTCAACCTCTCCATTAATGATTTATACCTAGCAAGTACAGAAAGAGTTTGGTGAGTAATTACTTCTCTAAACTTTAAATTCCAAATAAGCAACAGAAGTGTCAGGATCTTGAAGAGCAGCAGATTGTCACACCACGAGTCATGTGGTTTCTGCACCATATCTCCACAAAAATTATCTACATTACTCACACTCATGAGGGGGTTGACTCGTCGTGATCTGTCATCTGAGATGCAAATATTTATTGATGGCACAGAAGTATTCCAACTTCTGCTTTTATTACTCATTCTTTCAATGCTGTTAAGAGGGTTTGGAACGCCAAATTCACTCAGTTTGTTCTGCAGTAAGACCAGAAGAACTTTTATTTTATCATTATTTTTTATACCATAAATAATCCAGCTGCAGAACAAAGATCTAAACCTAGAACTACAAACTGAGAGCTGAAGCACACTCCACTAGTGTGCTATTGTCATAAATAAAGCCTAAGAATAAACAGTCCTTCATTAAAATTACAACAATTACAAGAGAATATCTTTTTAAGTACTTTTTATTTTGTGTCCTACATACAATTCAGGTGTCCAAAAGCATTATTAAAATCCATCTTTCTAATGAGCTACAAAATTTATTTCTTTTTAGCCAAATAAAGAGGACACATCCCTTTGGTATAGAGCACTGCCACACACAGAAGCCCTCCTCCACTCACAGATCTTCATGCCGAGCATTATCCCATGGTTAATGTAGAACAGCGTCAGCATTTCCTTCTGCTGGTTTTTCACTGTTACACTTTTACACAGCCTTATTAGACACAGGCAGTGACACAGCCATCGTATTCTTGTTCAGACCTTTCTCAACTGTTAATATGCATTAAGTTCACTTTATAGACCTGCACCGCAAAACACCCTTTCAAAACAGGCAAATAATCAACTCCACTATTACTACTGTTGTTATTACTGTGCTTTCAATACAATTTCTGAGGTAAGAAATGAGAAAGAAAAATGTGTATGACTCTTCTGGGCACACTGTAAATGGACAGTAAAGCAAGGTGATACTGTTAAAATTAAGATAGTCTGACAGCACGCATTTTGCTACCATGAAGAGTTTCTTTTGCTTCTTTTAAGTAATAAGCTAGAAAATTTCCAGGCAACACAATATTCAAGAAAGTGTTAAGAAGTAAAAAAGTTAACTCTTCAGTGGCTGTTAGAGCTTAGAGCTGCAAGTGCCTTTTTCAAGATTTGAGTTCTCCAAATCAGATTTCTGGTAAGGATTCCCACAAGCCAGCATGTTTTGTAGTTCATCTTCTTCCAGATCTGCCCTTGTCAAACCAGGAATAGGAATGATTAATGGTGCTCCTTTAGAAGTGGATGCTTCATACAGTTGAGGCCCACTGGCAATCACTGAGACCTTATACATGTAAATCTTATTTAAGAGAGGGGGAGACAATTATCCCATAAAGCTGCAGGGTGAAGGTGAAATTTTCCACCTTCCTGTTTCTGCTCTATCCTCACATACCCCAGACACATTCTGAAAATATTCTAAGACAGAAGCAACTGCACCTGTAAGATTAAAGTAAGCTGTCCAAGGGGAAAGTAGCTTAGGAGCTCAGCAGGATGGTTCACTCTGCATTAAGTTCTAAAAACTTCTTGCTATCTGTGATAGTTCTCACTAAAAAATATGAAAACTTTTTAGAAGCAATAAGCAGTTACTGTAGTTATGCTCAATTCATAAAAAAAAGCATCCCAGGTCCCATAATAGATTACTCAAAATAATCAGCAGAAAACACAAGCACACTAAGTTTTAGTCCTCTACTTGACTATAATATTCAAATTTAGACCTTCTGAGATCAGAAGCCTCACTCTTTCAACATTAACAGCAAAACCAGACCAATATATTTTTCATTACTCTTCCACAGGTCAGAAGTGTGGAGGGCCAGGAGCATGCAAGGTCGACTCCTGTGATTAAGCTTTCTGGTTGGTGACTGCTCTTCTGTAGGCAAAGCTGAGAAGGAACACTTGCCTTCAACTGAAGAAAGCTCAGTGAATGCAAGCTGGAAGAAAATACAGGGTGGATCTAATGAAAGTGCTGTTCATTATGCAAGTGTACTCATTCAGAGGCCTCTTTATGTCATTCAGCGTAAACAAATACCTGCAGCACCACCAGGCAAGGCAAAAAAAAGCCTTGTTGTGAAGCAGAGTGGCAGACTTGTTGAGACAGTCATGGAGGTCATCATTACAAACTATTTTAATATCAACATCTACACACACCCTGCTGCACTCTCTACATCACAAAATCATCACATGTGGAACAAACATTATCACCATCATAAGAATGACACTTTTCTTTCTCTGTTTGTTTGTACTCAGAGCTCTTAATAACTGCTTATATTGTTATTTGGGCAGCAGCTACAGTTACACAGAACACTTGGGTTCACACTGAACTACCTGGCACATGGACTGCCAGCAATGCAGCTGCAGCACGCTGCCTGCTAGGGCAACACCTGAATACTACTCCCAGCCACCCTACACGCGTAGGCAGGTGCTACAACCACTGCACAGACGTATCTGACCTCCCTCTCCACCACAAAACAGCTTTATGCAAGAGCACAACTGAGGCAGGACACAGGAAAGCTGTCCACAAGTGCATACCAGCAGCCTGTCACTGAGCAGCAGGCTCAGTCTTCAGTCACTATTAGAGAGGTGCTCGATAAAGGGATTGAGGGAAGGAGTAGCAAGGCTAGCACGTGGTCCCCTTCACAGCATGCAGGGGCACTTCTTACTCTGTGGAAAAAAGGGCAAGTAATTCTAGTTGACATGAAATGTTAACTAACCTTCTATGTGAGAGGATTTTCAGACAAAATTTATACTTTTTGGCTGCACACATACTACTAGTCCTGAAAAAATGGAAGGGGGGGGAAAATGTGGCATTTAGTCAAGGAAAGAAAAATGTAATGCAAAAAAAATTTTTTTTAAAATATATTTATATATACATGTATATATAGGTATAGAGATATAATTGTTTCTCCTTCATAATTACTGATACAACAACTTAATTACTAGATTAGATTACTATATTACCCAAACTCCATGGCTACACATAACCATGCAAAATGTCATAAAATTTCTGGTCTTTCACAGAAGTTCTATGGTGATAAAACACCAGAACTCAGCAAAAGTTGATTTCTAATTTATATTGGCAGAAGATCAGACTCAGGATATTTGAGTAAATAAATTACATTTAAGTGTAATGCAGATCCTTAAATCAGTTCAACCACCCTCAAAGAAATTGTAATTTACACCTCCCACAGACCTTAGTGTATGCAAATAACCCGGTAAGACTGTGTGACAAAACTCTCCTTATGCATGTAATACAGTTTCACAAAATTAATGCTCTTTTTACATTAAAATTAAGCTAGAAAAACAAATGCTAATGTTGGAAGACAAAGAACCAGCCTGATGCATGGACTCCAGGATGTTTCACAGGAAACTCTATGAAGTCACTGGGATGAGAGCATGAAAACCCCTGATCCTCATTTTTTCATGTATGACTTAGGATTTACCAGTCCATGTGCACCAGGCAGGCCTAGAGCTTTGCAAGAGATTCACAGGAGCCCCAAGAGAAGTTAATACAAGTCTGAAAAAGAAGACAAAATGCAAATGGTAATATCTGGATTCCAAAGACTGTTTTTATATATGACGATGAATGAATCTCACTTTTTATTTGAAATTTCTACATGTGAACAAGAAGGAAAGGTAAGATGTTGGATACTACTGCCTTGGCTCTTCATTCCAACAAGCCTTCCCCAAGACAGAAACCCACCACCATAAATAAACAAAAAAGTCAAAAAAAATCCATAATAACACCTTCCTATTGTGGTCAAGGTCTCAAGTCAGCCACAGGTATTCAAGGGAAGCAGAGGTCCTCTGCATATTGTACACAAACACTGGATATGGAGGACTGAAATCAAAGAATTACTTTATGGACCCCATAGCTGGCAACATCCTTGCTTTGACAGATACCTCCTCTCTGTATATTGTTTCTCAGTGTGCTGTGCTCTAGTCTGAGAGCTGGAAGAGGATGGCAGATTATGTAGCAGATGTCATTTTCTTAGTCAATGCACTTGGGTTATTTTCAAACCAGTTAAAAAAATATATTTCCTGGTATGGATACAGGACTTTATAGAAAGAAAATGTGAAAGAAGCTATGGTTTGTTCCTGATAAAAACGTGAAGAGTTTTGAGATGAGGATGACCAACACATTGTTTTTCCACCAAACTGAGAAAGATTCATCATAAAATTAGGATCAGCTTGAAACCCTTGAGAATCCTTAAAAATAAGTGTAAAAACAGATGCTTCAAGGTAAATTTGAACTTTTCTTTCCTTTGAGGCAACTTACTTAAGAGATTTGTCACTAGTATTTAAAGCTCTAAACGATCTGAATTATTCCCCTTGGGAAACAAGGCAAAACACAAGGAATATGTATGTGATGGATACAAGCAGCTGGGTTCTCCTCAAACCTTGCAGGCAGCGCTCAGTAGAAGAGTAAGCAAGATGAAGTAGTGCTCTATTTCTGCTAGTGCACTTTTCATCTTGACAACTGAAGGTAAATGCCAGGCTAGAGATTCAAACTCTTGCCATGACTCTAACAAACCATCAGCCTATTTTCAAGAAAATCAACCTGTTAAGAGGTAATTTTTTCCTCTGATAAAACACAAAACAAACACACAGAAAAACACAATAAAACTTTTTCTGTGCATCATCCATAGTACAAACTGGTTAACTCTGGTGAAGAATGTGTGATTCTGGAGGCTGGCAATGCTATAGAGATCTCATTTTTATCTCTACGTTCTTGTCTTGTAACCAAACCCATTTATCAGCGTTGGCTGAAAGTCAGGACATCTGTTCCTGATGAAATTTTGACATTTCTAACTTCCTATTTCATTCCAAACTGGAAGAAAACCAAGTATTTTTCATGTTTCCTATAAATGCTCTAGAAAATAACAATTCCAGATCAGCACACATGACAGTACCTCTAATTAGGAGAAAATATATGTTTCTTGTGTCAAATATCAAACTGTTTCATTATCACCCCAAAAAGTAACATTTTGAAATATCTCATTTTCTAGAGCAGTCAATATTTTATATTCACTCCTTGCAACTATTTTTTATGTAATGATATTAAAAAAAAAATCAGAAAAAGCCCATTGCATTAGAGTAATATGACGCCACTGTGGTATATAACTTACTCTCTGTCACATACATATACAAATATATTTTCAACTATGCATTTTTATTACCAATATAAAGAATTAGTGAATGTGAAACTTCATCTCTTCTCTCTTTTTTTCCCTAAGTCTGATTAACTCTTATTGTCCTGAACACAAAGGGAGTAATAGCTTTTCCAGTAAGGCATGTGATTTCTGTTTTCTGTCATCTAAGCACCTCTTTCTGTGAATTTTTTCAAACCCAAAATTATCTTAAAGATATTGCAGTGTTGAGAAGAAACAACTTAAGTGGAACAAACTAAAATTATCCTCAAAATGGCCTGTTATAATCAAATTTTATTCTGTAGGAGACTCAAAGCATTGATCCTAGAAAGGAATAGAATGTGTTTATTTCAAAGCAACTCAGACATCATTTTAGGTACTCATAAGGTAATTCCTGTCGTAGGTAGAGGAGGTCCAAATCTATTTCTCAACTGACATCCCATCTGCTCACACACCAGACTACAATCAAAAGATCCATCTGACAGAAAATGTAAAAATCCAGATGTCCATTCAATCAAATGTTACGTACCCTGCCCTAATTTTTCTTCTGTAGGTTTCCAGTGAACTTCAACTTAATCCTCTCCTATTCAGTCTTCCAACACAGTTTACAAACTTGATCCAGTCACAGATCTCAGGAGCACCCTGGAGCCCTGCACTGATGCCACTCAATGAGGTTTATGATTTCACACAATTGCCAAGGTTGGAAGAGACCTCGAGATCACCAAGTCCCCTGGATTGTCAATCAGTGCAGGACTGTGCCCGTGTTTTTTGAGTACGTCCACAGCTGGAGACTCCACAGCCTCTCTGGGCAACCTGTCACAGTGTTTCACCACCATCCCAAGAAAAAGTTTATTTCAAAAGAATTTCCTGCTTATCAATTGCTTGTTGCCTCTTGTTCTTTCACTGCATACCACTAAGAAGAATGTTTGTCCACCAGCACTCCCAGGACTTCATCTACAGTTCAATTTGTCATCATCATAACAATGCGATCGCTGTTCATTTTGTACAAGTGTTGTAATATTGGGAAATGTTTGGCGTTGGAACTGTTCATATTTTCAGGCTACTCTCTTACCATATCAGTTCTCACCCTTCTCTCCTACTACTGTGTGGGAAAACTTGACAGATAAGAATCAACCACTCAATTATTGCTACAATATGTACACAACACGTTTCTGCTTGTGGTCTAATCACCTGCTTTTCTTTTTCTCAACAGTTCATTTCCAACATGATGCCCATAGCAGGAATTATTTATACCCAACTGCACCTGATGATCTCATCCAGCAGCATGCTTTGGACAATTACAACTATTGAAGCAGGAAGTTTGAGAAAAGCTAACAGACAAATGCAGAAAAGCTTGTCAACAAGCACACATTAATGACCCACTCATTTCCTAGAACTTCATTTTCAACAGGAACAACTGGTCTTACCAGTTGCAAGGGGGATTCTGGTCTTGACAAAGCACTGGTCTCATCTGCTCCAGCAGAGCTCAAGAGAGCCACAGCCTTGATAGCCAACAGATGAGAGGTTGGAGCCCTTCAGCTCCACAGCGGCACAGGTCTCCTCCTGGTTTAGAAATGCTACCTGAGTTCATCCACCACCCCAGAAATTTCAGAGCTGACTTTCATTTCATGTAGATTTAATTTACAGCTTTGTCACACTGTAATGCCCACTGGTTTGGACAAGCATTCCACATTTACGCTGCCCACTTACCATGTTTCAGCAGTTGCCATATCAAGGCTAATTTCTGTGCATCTTAAGCAGCATACCTTGTATGAGCAGTCCCCTTAATAAAAGCACACCAAGCACTCTATCTCCAGCTATGGAGGCAACTGTGTCTCAGCAATACATACATCACACAGTCACAATAGACACAAGGAAAAACAAGCACAAGGGATATTACAACGCACCACTCTGATCTTCCTTTCGCATTACATCTGTGATCAGGAACTGCTTTTGAGTAAGCTCTTTACTTTGAGCGATAGAGCACAGTCTTATTCCCAAATATGCAATTTCCTGCCACTGCAGGAAAGCATCTCTCATTAGCCTAGGCAGTTTAGCTCGTTTGTACCATTTCAAGTATTGCTACAAAAGCAGTTTTTGTAGTTTAAAGTTCTGTCAAACACCTCAGGAAAGTATAAACTAAGAGTAGTCTTTGCTTCCACTCTCTTCTCAATGAAGATAGGAGTCCCATGGACATGGTAAACAACAGTCCCAGTGAAAGTTCAGATATCTGAACTTTCTCAATGTCATATAGAACTGAATTCATCAGGAAGAGAGGTGAAAAGGGAGTGAAGAGATCCCAATGCTGAAGTGAGGATTTCAGCATCATTTCTATTAAGCCTTTTTCTCTTTCTATTTGAGGAACCAAAAAATATCAAGTTTATCTCAGAGGATGGCAAATGTGTAGTGAGTATATTTGATGACACCACATGTTATGTTATTTCACTACTGATAAAAATAGAGCTGCTAACTTCTGGAAATGATAGATAAACACTACTGCTAGCACAAATACTCAAATAGCCTTGAGAATGTAAGATTTCATGCCAATGAACACATTGCAAGCTCTAACCTCTGTCTGTGCACCAGTGTTCACTATATCAGCTAGATTTATTTTTTTTAATACTGTACTATAGGTTATTGCCCTCATCCATACAGGAGAAACCAATATAGCAAAGATATTATTAAAAGGAAGATTCTACTGCACTTGCACTGAGAAAAAATGCAAGTCATTTAGGTATTTTGCTTTAACTATCCTAGTGTGACCTGTGAGCACAAAGAAGGCTTTTCATTTCTTCAGACCAAACTTTAATGTGCATCATCTGTAATATTAAAATGAATTTTGGGTTAGTGAGCCTGAAAGATACTTCATTAATACAAGGTAGTCTGGAGACCCTTAGCATTTCATTCCTCCCTGTGCAAAACATAACTTGGATTAATAGCTAATATACATAACATGGTTAACTAGATGTTCCACTCTGTCACAATTCTTAAATTTTCTTAGTAATTGGACAATTACCTTGAGAGTTAAAATTTGATTGTGATATATCAGTAATAGTTACATGAGGCTTTACAATTGCTCAGAAATACTAAAGCTTAACAACAGCAGAATTTGCTATTAAGAGCAGTATTAACTACATAGAAAAAAACATACAGTTTACTCTCTGGTTTTTGTGCAGAAGTCATAAATTTGTGTTACAGGTCCACCTGAAAACCATCTCTAAGATTACAACTGACTCTGCTAAATACTCCAGTTCTCTCACCCTGGCTGCAATTTGACTGCTTCAGAGTAACCAGAAAGGCATCACCAGAAACTGAAGGACGCCATATCATGTAGAGTTAGTCTTGTGTAAGGACTATGTCCTAAAAACATTTCCTCCCAGAGGACAGAAGTTCTCAGCCCATGTGACTGTCAGAAACTTTGCCTGCCTTAAAGCAAGACATTAGTGATTCCACCTGTTTCAAATTATCAGAGACCCTTCCTTTTCCTTGACCTGGATGTCCCCCGA
This sequence comes from Phainopepla nitens, assembly GCA_013400175.1. Lineage (NCBI taxonomy): Eukaryota > Metazoa > Chordata > Aves > Passeriformes > Bombycillidae > Phainopepla > Phainopepla nitens. The sequence continues at coordinate 1,878,029 of VXBQ01000415.1, read as the reverse complement.
AATCTGTAAGTGCCCAGTGAGTGAAGGAAGTCACTCTGGTGGGAGACACAAACACTCCAGGTGTTAGATGAACAACTCCAAGGAATTGTTGATACACATCATATGCATCTAATTGTCCATAAGGCATCAACCACAGCTTTAAGCATACCACTGGATATTATATAAGGTTACATCACTTACAAAAGCTATATAGTTTTATGCTATAATTTTAACTTCTCAAAACTCCAAGACCATCTCGAGACAGGCACCATAATGCTAATAAACTGTCAACCTACTGCAGGCATGGGATATTTAACAACTTGAGAAAAAAGAACAAATCTCCCACCCCAAAATACGGTCAAATAAATGCTGTTCAGCTCAGACATCAACCCTGTTGACAGAAGCAGAGATAGATTTAAGGGAACAGAATAACCCAAATGTTAATTTACTTAATATTTTGTATGGACTCCTAAGATGCCGGTCTGCAGAAATGTAGAAAGGGGCAGTATACCAGAAGCTCTTCTTTTTCCAAGAACAAATCCTTGGCAAAAGCCTGCCAATCAGTGACAGAGGCAGAAGTAGGAGCAGCAGAAAGAGACACAGGTAATTTGGATCCAATTGCGTGGTTACAGGAATCCAGGCAGGAACCAAATTGGAGTAACTGGAACCTGCACTCACACAAACCCCCATTAACAGTGGCTCTACCTCAGTAATAGGCTCCCAGCACCCACTAGTGACCTGTCACTGAAACCTTTCCATCGACACAGCTGTGGTTTAGCTGACATACTTCTCTCACATGGATATTTTAGGAATCACTTTTAATGGCATTCTCTTCCGGAGCTCAGCATGCATTTCCCATTTAACTCCTAATTTTAAGAACGACACTAATGCACATCTGTAAATGGCCCTATATGAAGGACATTCAAATAGTGTGCATTTTATCCACTCTACCTTCCTATAAAGGAACACTCTAAGCCTATGTGTGAGCACACAGCTACATTACACAACACAGATGTGCACCAGCCAGCAATGGCAGGATGAGTGTGAGTGAGCATACACTGCACTGGTGTGAGCTGGTAAGACAGACAGGCCAAGACAGACAACAGCTCTCCAGGTAAAACAATTATTTTGTTAGCAAGTGTTAGTCTGCTGAAGCTCAACCCTGCAACCCTAGGAAACAAAAACTGGTTATATTAAAAAAAAATATAAATGACAGAAAATTAGCAATTTAAAGAAACACAGAGATATGGATAGTACAATCATCAAGATATAAATGCAACTTAAAGCTATTTGCTGTTAAGGCTGTATTGTTACTTTTTAAAATGAAATTGGTTTAAAGTTGAAAAGAAATAGTTTTTAGTTATTTTCTTTCCAGTGTCTGTCTTTTCACACCAGTTAGCAATTTCAATATCCTATTCAATTTCAACAGAATTAAGCATTTAGTAACTAGCAATCAAGCAAAAAGAAAAAGCCCTACCTGCCATCTTATTAAAAAATAAAAAACTGAGAAAGTTATTGTAAGAACACATGCATCCACTTACATACAAATGAATTACACCTAAATGATCAGATTTTGCCTAACACACATGAAAGTAAGCAAAAAAATCTATAACTATTAGAGCCTAGAAAAAGGTTTTGACAGAAATAACCATCAGTGCCCCATCCAACCTCTCCAGATGAGGTTTTGGGCTGCTGGAAGTACAGCAAGTTTGTAAACTCTCTTCCAAAATTTGTATCATCCTGTCAAGCCTCTTTTTTTGTTCTAAGAAACCACCAATACTAGATGTCCTAGGGAGCACAAAAATCAAATTTGTATGTATGCACTACACACCAGAAACACTTGTAAGACTGTATGCATTGTCATCCAAATTAATTTTGCAAATTAGCAAAAAAAAAAAAAACCAAACCACACACACACACACACATATATATACATACAGGCCCATACAGTCGCTGTGTCATATCACCCAGATCCACTAGGAATTCCACTGTGTCATACTAAATGAAAATCAGCTGAGGTTACCTTTGAGACTGAATTATCTTTACAAAAGCAAGATTTCATACAAAAGCCATGAATTTCCATATGGTCAATGGCTACAGTATCTTGATCAGAGTAATAGTAAATGATGTGGCTGGTTCAGTTCAAGTCAGTGCAGCTGGAGGGCAGTTGCTATATATAATCAAGCTACCTCTGACCTTATGAGCCATTCCATCAACTGCAGAACACCAGCATCACCTTTGAGAACTGCTCCCCATCAAGGCTAGATTACAATAAAAGCAGTACAAGCCTAGTTTGCTGATTCATGGAGTGATTTCATTAGACCTGAGCCCAAACTGCTGCTTACAAGATGAGAGAAATAAAATATAGTACAACTACATTGCAAAGATGAAATACGAGTAACTTCAGTAGATGAGCCACGTGTAAAGAAAGCAGTAATACCAGACTACTTGACTCAGAGGATTTCTGGACCACATCAGAAATCTGTTTAGTCAGGAATCCTTTTGGAGGATTCAGTCAACTTCTGCCTTGAGAGAAGTCTCTAAAACAGAAGTGTCTTGCTTTGTGTCTGACAAGCACGCTGATTGCTGAGTGAATACTGTTTTTGTATAAGCACACACTCCTCACAGAGGACATGCTCAGGAGTTTAGGAAAGGATGCTGCTTCTGAGCAGTGAGGTCTAGGACAGAGGGAGAAGAGCCATGTTATCCCATAAACAAAAGAAGAAAAATTGTATCTGCCCAGAATAGTGTGTTTCTTTATCTTTCTTAGGCCAATCAAAATTACAACATCCTGCTATTAGTAAGACCAGTTTCAATTCAGCTTTAAATTGTCTTTCCCACAGCAGAACTGGAAAGGATCCAGGAGAGACAGAGACTTATTACTGACCACTTACATTACCTGAAGGCATTGTATAGTACAGGGGGTATCCTTAATTGTTTACATGACTTCAAAAAAAGTACTAAGACACATAAAATGCATACATACAATGGGGAAATATGTTCCTACATTACCCACTGCATTGCTAAAATTCTGCCATCTTCCAAAGTACTAGGTAACACTATATTTGTGCTTAGTTATTATAATTTTCTAAAATGCACTTTGTGTTTAAATAAAGAGATGAATGAGAAGGAAGGGAGAAGAGAAAAGGCTAATAAAGTATTTTAATACCTCATCCATAACTAGGATAATTTCAGCAGATACATCCACTAAATCTCATGGCTATAAGATTATACCTCAGACCAAAGCTTATTTCAGGAGCACTCACCATCATCAGATCCACTTGCTGAGGTGACTGAACATCAATTAATGTTCTAATCTACCTTTTCCTTTCATTCAAGGGGGCTGGTCAGGGATAGCAGGAAAAGGAAATCAATAAAAAGCAATTCATGTGAAAGGAGGAAAAAAAAAAAAGAAGTGTCTAGATTGTTTTCTTGGCTTGGTTAGCTGATTCACCAAACCAGTAACAAACAACAACAACAAAAATCCCCATAGGATTAACTCTGTAAATAATACATGTATATGTAAAGAACAAAATTTTGAAGTTCTATTATGTCAATTCCACCTGCAAATATGTGTACACAAACGCGTAAGTATATAGAATATAAACATATATATCAACTTCCATCATTGCAAGTTGTATTTCCCAAACATGTCAAGAACTTTGTAAGCAAAGACATGTAAAGTCCAACCCTCAAGCTGCATTTCTTACTATTGTGAGGATTCATGAAGTTAGCAATCCCTTCCTATGAAGCAGAGGAATAAACCATACTACTCCAGCAGCCTAGCAGTCAGCTGCTATGAAGCAGTCTGAAAATAATGGATATAAAACACATAAACAGATTCTTAACACCTTGTGTCCGCTTACCTACCAGTGTACAGAATTACAAGAGCACCTGTATTAGAGTTAAGGTATCTTACAAAACAAAAAAGAGAATAAATTTATGCTACAAATACTGCAGTACAGTGATAGATCTAAAATAAACCTGCAAGTTTGTAAAATTTTTTACAGTATCTGTTGTAATTTTTTCTTTAGCTGCTCCCACTGCAACTGCTAAACATCTGCAAGAGCATGTTGCAGGATGCAGCAACATACATCAGTCATCCACAACTTGAGTTACAAAAAAAAAAAAACAACCAAAAACCAACGTTTTAATACAGAGAAGAAAAAAAAAATCAATTTAAAAAATATTCCTCTCTTCCTCCTTCTAAATCTTGTATAACTGCAGACCTTTAACTGGTGATGTGCATGAAGGATTTCTGTAGCTCCCAACAACCAAAGCAAAGGAAACTGAAAAAACCAATTAACAATAAGCAATAATAAAGCTTAATTGTTCCCCCATTTAAAGTCATACGGAATCTCCCAGCTTTCATCAGTGGAAACAGGTCCAGTTGCTTTTGCTCGGCCTGCTTTAATAAAATGCTCTACATGAAAACGCACTGTTATACCATGGCATTTGGATCAATCCCACACAAAACAGCCTGATCCTACTCTCACAGTGGAGTTTGGAAATTGATTTTAATTTTAAAAGGTAAAAATACATGCCTAAGTAATTGTTAATAGAACATCTTTGGAGGTCTCTCATCTACAATCAGGTTAGCAGAACACATTTCTAGATATAAATTTCAAAATCAGTCTAATGAATACAAGAGAAATTTAAAAATACTGGTTTTCTCATCTGTGTATAACTAACACCTAAATATATAATGCATTGCAAAATTAAACGTTATTTTAAATGAATGAAGAAAAATAATGAGAGTAAGTGGGTAAAATCTACTACACAATCAGAGTAGCTTCTATCACTCCAACAACAGCCACATCAGGATTAGCAGAAATGTGAGTTAAACTGGAGCCTGAAACTATCTCTCTGACTATTCCTCCATCAAAACACAGTCCTGCTGTGGTGCATACTGCAGTTCAGATATCAAGAGATGAAATATCATGCACCCACTTTCAAGGCTCAAAAGTGCACATCACACAGATTGCAAAAAAAAAAAAATTGACATCATCTAACTACTTGTAATTGTACTCATTACTCCAGTTGTAACTACATTGCGGCATTTAACTCAATTGTTTCAATTAACTTTTCACAACCTCAGATTTTCAGGCAGATGACAACTTTTGCTGTCTTATTCAGTAAATCTGCAAAGCAACATACAAGATAACAGCAGCCCATGACAGCTTATTTTTCAAAACAAATACGGTCCTCTCAACCAAGCTAGGGATAAAGGCAAGTTCTCACCAGGGAGAGTGAATGCTTAGGAAATTTGAAGTGGTACCTGGCAGATCTGCTGTTTCATCATTTTAAAAGTATCTTTACGGCCCTTCTCTGGCATGTAGTAACTACCGGTCTTCCTTTATCTTGCTTGACTACCCTAACAGCACGCCCAAGAAGACAACACTGAAAACACGCAGGTGTTGGCATAAGGAATCGTTCTTTTGTTCTCTGCTGCTGAGGGAGCACCACCTTTGTCAGGCGGCGCAGCAGCGTGCGCAAGTGAGCACCCACTCGGCTTCAGCTGCCTCCCCGTGACAGGCGGCCCCGGCTCAGCACCCGCACGGAAACACCCTCAGAAAACACAGTCACTGCTGACCGATCGCTAGTCTGACGCTTTGTGTTTAAGTATACAAACATACGTATTTATGTATTCGTGAAACGTGCAGCCTCGAAGAACGGCGAGTTTGGTTCAGAGATGAACAGCGTCTGACACGCTCCATCACTGAGCTTCCACATCCTGACAGCCCCAGGAGTGTTGTGATACTCGGCACGGACCGCCCACTGATACCGTTTGTACCGGCCACGCACAGCTCCGCTCAGCCCCGCTGCCCCGGGCTGCCCTCACCAGGAACGGCCGCGTCCCACCTGAGGCCCCTCGCTGAACAGCCGCCGCCGGCCGCAGCTCCCCGCCGCCAGCCCAGCGCGGGCTCCGCTGTGGAGAGCGGCCCTACGGCGGGTGCCCGGGCAAACTCTCCTGCTGGGACCGCTTCCCGCCGCCGCTGCTCTTCTTGCGCAGCTTCCGCGAGGGGGGCGGACAGAACCCCGCCGCAGCCCGTGGGTCGCGGGCAGGCGCCCCGATCCGCACAGTGCCGGAGGGCCCTTCTCCCCCGCCCGCCGCGGCCGGCGCAGGTGGCGGGAGGGCTGCGCCCATTCCCAGGCAGACCTCGCCTCCTAGCGCCCGCGCCGGGCCGCGCTGCAGGCAGCGGGAACGGCGCGCCGGCTGCCTCACAACCCCTCCACCTTCCCGCATCGGGCCCGCTACGTGACCGACCGAGGGGGCAAGGACAACGCGAGGGCCCGGTAAGGCCGGCAGAGAAGCACCGGCGGGGGAAGACGCCGGGCTGACAAGGCTCCTCGGCTGCCCTTGGGCCCGCCCAGCCCGGCCAAGCCCGCGGTGGCGCGAGGGGCTCGGCGTTACCTTTCGAAGAGCAGCCGGATCATGAAGATGCAGAAAGCCAGGGGGAAGGCGAGGTAGAGGTCCTCCGCCTGCGGGAAGGCGGCTTCCTCCGTGCTCTGCAGGTCCGCCCAGGTGACGTTGTGCGGCAGCCAGAACCGCTCGTTCCAGAACCAGGCGAGGATCCCTGCCATCTTTGCTTTGTCTGCCGCGGCGCCCCTCGCTCCGCTCCGCCCGCGGCGAGGCGCGTGTGAGCGGCTGCCGGGAGAGAGGAGGATGGAGGCGTGTGTGAGCCCCGCAGCCGCGGATGATGCTGCCGAGCGCCGCCGTGCAGGTTCCCCGCCCGCGGGGGCAGCGGCCGCCCCGCCTGTCACTCGGCCGCGCCGGCACCCATTGGCTCCCGCCCGCGCCCGCCGCTGCTCGGGGCCCCGCCGGGCGGTCCGGANCCGGCTCGGGGCCCCGCCGCCCTGGCGGCTCCGCGCCGTGTCACCCCCCCGCCCGTTCGCCGCCCAGCCGGGGTCACGAAGAGCCTGGAAAGGCTGTCGCCCGGTTGGAGTAGGCAGGTGGCAGCAGTGAAAAGCCCTCTATGAATTCTGCACAGCCACGCGGGCCGGGGTCGGCTTCCGCAGTCCGGTCGCCGAGAGTGACCCCTGCCCGCAGCGCTGGCCCGGCCCTCTCGGCTGAGGTGTTTAATCGGGAACCGGACTGTCCCGGGTGGAAGGACTCTCAAACATTCAATGACTTTACTCTGAACGCGGGCACAGCGAACAGGTATAAATGCGGCATGGAAAAGCGTCAGAAAGCACACGACTCAACACCAACAAGATTGAGGTTAGGACCGTGGCTTTGCATTCCTGGCTAAAGAAAACCTTTTTCGTTTGACGTAGATTTTTACCTCTGATTCCTTATCTCATTGCCATGTCTTGCTAGAGATATGCTGTGAAAGGAAAACTACAATTGATTCCACTAAACTTTACAGAAGGCTTTAGTATAGCTTTAGCCACAGAACTGCACATGTAGTGGTCCCAACACACACAAAATTACTTGAAATAGTAGCTCCTGTAACATTACTGTTTTTCTCCCCTGCCTCAGTTTATTTTAGATGGCTTCTGTTTTCTTCACTGTATCATCATACTTTCCATCAGGCTATTGAATATTGAGACACAGACCTCTGCACATGCCATACTTCACAGTTTTATCATCCTGCTTTTTTGTTCTATGCTAACTTGCTCTTTTCACCCCACTGGCTCTATTTGCCCTTCCTGAAAAATTAATTGCACAGCTCCTCATGTCTGTACTGACATTTCTGTGCTGAATAAAATAATAAATCAAACATAATGCTGTGGAAAATGCCATATCAATTTAAAGGAAGCAAACATCTTCTTTATATGGAGATAATTTCCATCTAGGACATTTCAGGGAAGTTTCAGGAAATGGTTTGACAGGATGGCTGACAAGCCATGCAGGTAAACCTGCCAGTGAATGTTTCTGTTTTATTGATGAGACAATTTCCTAAGTGTCTGTATTATTATTCCAATTCAGTTCTTGTGGTTGCTTCTTGGGGAGAGAGTACAGACACTTAGTCCTTCAAATTGTCAAGAAAAAAGTGTGAGTTCTAGCACCACTGCCAGGTCTGCTTGGCCCCATCTCTTCCTTCACTTTGTCTGAGGATTCTTCTCTGACATGAGATGTCAAAATCCATGGCTTTGCTGTAATTTCAGTTCAGAGGGAAAGAAGACCAGTAGTTCCCACCCCTAATGAAGCTTTCCTCACATAAAAATGAGATTTTCTGAGCATAAGAAAACATTTCTTTGCTCAAATCATCAAGACTCCTTTTATCCAGTACCAAAAAATTGCCTATCCTTCTTCTTTCCAATTTCTCTGCCTTGTTCTCACAGTCAGATTTCACCCCTCTTCCAGCTCACCTAGAACTCCTCTAGATTTCCCCTGAGACCTTATCTTTCAGCACATTCTCACAAACACCTGAGCTGGCTCCTGCACATACACATACACCTCTCAAATCGTGCACATCACTCCCTTTTCTGAATGGACGTGCATAAGTGAGATTTAAATGGAGGTATGAGGGCACATCCTCAGAATGATCTCAGGAAGCATCAACTTTGAAATCGAATTAAAAGTTCTTTAGATACTGTTTCAATATCTGTCAATACACAGATAACCATTTACTTCATTAATAATTGTATTTAAAGTAAAGGTATTTTTAATAAGAAAATCGGTGTCATTATCCCACCAGCTGAAAGTGGCCTGTCTCTTTGCAGCCTATTTCAATATTCCAATCAGTTTAGAAGTACATTCAATATTTATGTCTGTTCTCATTACAATAAAATAGTTATTTCCCATTCAGTACTGAAACTCACAGGTGCTGGTGCCTAGCTTTTCTTATGTACAGATAAAGGAAAGATCTTTGCAAAATGAACATAGCAACAGTAATAATCTAATGATGCATAAAAGGTTAATTCCTGCTGAACAATTAGTGTAACTGACTTTTGTGTCAGACTGAAATTATGTTAGGACAATAGATCTCTAGGCGTATCTGAAAATGAATGGCAGTTTGGAAATGTTTGGAAGAATGACCAGTTAAAAGCTTTTAATTGAATTCAAACTGTAGCTGTAGCCAAGATATGACTATGGAATAAGAATGCCTGAATATTGTGCTTTGAAGGGAAATAATACCACTGTGTTTTTCTTTCCTGCCCCCCAAAGCTGTAATATCTCAAAAGCGAGCCCAATAGCACTTTAAAAACTGTGGTTTCATATGTGATCTCACCTTGAAGGAAAAACGGATACACAGATTCCTCAAAAGTTACTGAACTTATGTTACCATTCCAAAAAGGAAAAAAGCAAACTGACAGCCTACACATTGCTAGTTCAAGACCTTGAGCCATGTTGCTGGTCACCTGGAGGAATTTGTCCACCAACACAGGAAAAGCTGCAGAAAAACCTATTGATTTTAAAGGATTGCTGAAGATTTAGAAGCAATCAGCCAATTTTTATTCTTTTAAATCTCATTTACTCTACTATATTTCTGGAGCAGCATCAGATTTACACATAGGTAACTGTGATAAGACTCTGGACCAGTCCTTTTAATGAACTGGGTAGTACAGGTGCCAATAACACAATCCACCGAGACTTCTTGTTATCCAAATCTGAACTGCATTGTTCCTAAGCAGAAGAGACGGCTGTGGTTGATACTTGTAAAAGCATTGGTGCCAGTCCCATTTCCATAGGTCAGTATCATTAGACTGCTAATGATGTGCCAAGCAGAAGGGCCAAGACCTGCCTGGGTGTTGTGTGACTGCTCTGTGCCCTCCTGGGGAAGATGAAGGACCATGGGCACAGGGGAAGTGGCAGTGCAACTCATGGCAATGAGCTGTCATTCTTCTGACATGTCTTCTACCTGCTGGTCCCAGCAGTTTTGTGCTCCCTTGTAGCTTCTTGTGCTACTAGTTTTGCAAGCTTTTCTAATAGTTTCACCCAAGAATCACACTAACAGAGCAGCAGTCTTCATTACAAAAGCTATGTCACATCAGCCCTGACTCCTGTGTGGGGCCATATTAGTCTGAAGAGACCAGTCTGGCTTCACCTAATTACCAAATAGCATGCCCTGAATTCCAATCACTAGCAGAGCTCTGTGTAATAGCACTTAAAATACAGCAATACAAAGGTGTCTCCAGGTTACATCACTTCACAGCCTTTCAAATGTTCTATCTTGGCAGACAAGCAAGTTTTGTCACTTGGAAAGACATGCCATGGTAATTAGTTTGGCTGCCATGGACAAATAGCTCTAGCTGAAAGAAAGTTTAAAAGCCTTGCAATGGTTTTTGCTTTGTGCTGGGCTCCAATTATAGCCAAGAGCTGAAGCAGAACTGCCCTATGAGGATGGTTCAGAAGGAGAGGAGGAAGCAGGGCGTGCCTGAGTCAGTATGTCTCCATGCTTCATTTGTCTTCATTGTTCATTTTGATTTGGCTTCCTGCTCTAGATTTCTAAAGAAAGTGTGCCAAAATATATGTCCTAATTATGATACCATCACAGCTCACTTGATTGCAATGTTGCTTAACTACCCGAATGTATTCTACACTGAACTAGGCCCACTCAAACTACAGTAAGAGTAGTCAGTCTTCCATACGAATTTTAACTAAATTATCCTGAAAAAAAACCTTGTAATGAGGTTTGCACAACTCTGAGCAAAGGCAGCTGCAAAAAGTGCCGGTTTTATCTTTAACTAGATACAGTGTCACACTTCAAGGGGCCCTTCAGAAACATCTACTGAATGCCTATTTATGTGGCCAGCTTGGGCTATAGAGTCACATTAGAATTTACTTATCCAAGGGAAACCTCCATGACATCAAAATTTACTGTATGCATCTTGTTTCCCCAGCATCCAGACATGCTCTACAGGGCTGCAATCTTTCAGTAGCCAGGCCTTGTCTCCAATGCTCAGTGAAATCTGGGCTCTGACCAGCCACACTGCTGTGCCCGACTTGCCAATGAACATGCAATCTGGAGCCTCTGCCAGCTTTGTGTCAGCTGTGAGGGGACAGACAATACCTGACTCTCCATACAATGAGAGCTCTAATCTAGCATAAAAAGTCATCTCCTACAATGCTGACCTGTCATATCATTTACAGGGAATTCTCATTGTCAGTGTGAACTCCTGCGAGATCAGTACCTCCCATCTCGTGGCTGCAAGCTGTGTTCCAGTCCTGGCAGCCTAGGAATCATCTGCTGTCTTATTAAACCACAGTCCCAAAAATTCCAGAAAACTGTCAGAAATAAATTTTCTTATTTTCTAGTAATTTTCAGATAGCTTCCAAGGTAATTGCATTCTGCCCAGAAGAACATTCACCTAGTCATCTCAGATTTTTCTTCAAAGCTCATTTAACATCACTGTCACATTGTCATCTGGTAGTTACTTGGTAATACTTTGTGTTCATATCTGAATGAAGCTGATGCTATTTATTATTTGGTTTTAAGACCCCATCTAGATGTAAATTACTATTTGCCTAGGAGCTAGGGGACAGTTAACAGGCTGGCAATAAATTTTATTTTCTTATCACAGATTTAAATATCTTTCTTATAAATTTCACTATACTTATGTCACAGCTGTACAGAATTTCATTTTCACCCAAAATATACATTTGGGTTGACTGAAAATATTGCAAAATTAATGCTGAATTTATTAAACTAGCATTTTCATTTCTACAAATTATCACATATATATTCTGGCATTTTTAAGCATCCATTTTTTATTTCATAATGACATTGCAAGAATAAGGTTATTTCATTTTTTATGTGACTTGGAAGTGACTGGGTAAAATCAGACACACAATAGTTGTTTGATACAAGTTTATCTTTAAAGCTCTAGATAGTAATTAAAAACTCCCTTAGCTATACTGGCTGTGTCAAAATTCTAAAGGTTATAGGTCACACATTATTGCACTTGAATTAGTTAAGTGGAAAAGTAACCAGAAAGCTGAAGGGATAATTCAGTGAGCCACACTCCCTGCTGGGGTAACTACCACTGTTTCTACTGTGTAGTGAACGTGACAACTTATGTGTCCTGTAAATACAGTCCTGACTCCTCAAATGGAAGCTGACCATCTTATCTCCTCCCTCTGATACAGACCACAGCTGTTATAAGCACTGACACAGTAGGCATGGTTTTAAGCATTTTCTGTGTTGGAAATATAATATTGTCTATTTTCTCTGGACTTACGGAGAGGCAAAACCAGAGAAAAAACTCTTCAAGTTTTCCAAGCTTTGTTTCAACCCTGCATGTGTTCTCTCTTTTACAAATTCATGGGGGATAACTAATTAACAGAAAAATGACAGTACCTTCATCCCAGCTATGAAAAAGGGGTTGTTTTTATTCCTTCCATAAAAACAAAAAGCACCAACAAACTTTGTCTGCCAGGTCATGTGTATAGGTACTGTATAATTACACAAAACATTATATATACACCTTGATTTAAATGTTGTATTTAGTCTTTGATCAGTGTCATCATTTTACCTCTTCTTCTGGGTAACACTCCTCCAATTAGTGGCTGCAGCCCATTTGTATTCTTCAGAGTCTTTTTCTCCCTCCTGATACCCAAAGCTGCCATCCACTCTCCAAATCAGCTGGTCACCCAGGCTAATAGCTGCTTTGTGTCCAGGCACAGCAACATGGACACAGAAGCAAAATCTGTTCAGGGATTTATCTCTCCTTCAATTTGTTCTCATCCACAGTGCCTTTTTGGGGGGATAAATAGTGGCTTAGCTGTTTAGCAACTGTGTTTTTGATAAAAAGTGTAAAGATTTATAAATGTCAGTTCCAGCATCCAGGAGACAAGATGAGGGGGTTTTTCACCCTCACATGGTCTTGCTGCATACAGAAATAGAAAGCCTGCATAGAGAATGTAATACAAATATGAGTAAAAATAAGTATGTTGCTTTGTGCAATAGCCCAGTAAAACACCTCCTCTGGAAGTAAAGATCTAGAGGAATCCAAATGTATTTATCCTGAGATGTGCTGGTTAAAAAGGAATAACCTCAACCATCCCCTCTGTACCCACTGTCCATGACACATGTGATACAGAGCATCAGAGCTGCCCTTGCTGTTGTTAGTTTGCTGTAAGGGAGAGAATTTTTTACAAAATTTAATGCAATCAGTATAATTAATGTTGGATGTGTCTAAAAAATCCATGCAGTTGCTACTACCTCAGTGTTTGATGTATAAACTAAATATTGAGAAACCAAATGAATACAAAAGGTTCTCACTGCCAGAAGTGTTGGATTGCCAGTATGATACTAGACTACAGAAATTCACAGCAAATAAGCTGGTATACTCTTGCTGATGCTGCACAACATCTCAGCACTACCATTTCCAAGTGCTCAAGAATAGTACCATAATGATGTTTGGGGGATATTGACTGGAAGCACAAGGCAAAGCTGGAGAAGTTTTTTCAAGGATTTTACATTTCATAGGGCTCCAAAGGAATCACTAAGATTGTTTTATGGCAACTTCATTAAAAATAAATTTATCAAAATCATGTATGCAATGCTGGGCTTTTTATATGCTTGAAACATGAATTTATAAAAAAGATATAGAGAAGATCAACCAAGAGGAATGATTTTTCCTGTATCCTTGTTACTAAAACTTTTCTTATTTGTAGGAAAGACTATAGTTTCTGAAGTAATACTTCTTCAATACTACCTTCTTGAAAAGGTAGAATTGGCTTCATTGCTGAGTCATCTTTTGTGGGATTTTCCCCATTGCATTTTACACCAAGAGAAAGAAAGAGATGCTGAAAATTTGGACTCAGCTGTTTACTTTTCTCAGGTGTAGGGAAAAATCCTGGCGTGATCAAGGATCCTCCTGCTCTGTAAAATGAGGCTGATTCTAAAGTGGCTGCATCACAGCCTCATGGAATGATATGGGAGGTTGCAAACTTTCTCATTCAACTTAATGAACCCAACAAGAAGTACTTGGAAAGACATGCAGCTCTAAGTTTATAATCTGCATATTTAACTATATCAACATTTTATCAAACAGGACTAAACGTGGTTATTAGAAACTTATTTTTAGCACAATATATGTATGTAGAGCTGAGGTGAATTTTTTTTAGAAAGGATTCCAAAGCCCTAATGCCTTTGTCTCTTTTGACCTAGAAGCCAGAGTTCTTAAAAGCATGTTGTGTTAAGGAAAAAATACACTAGATATTAGTGGTTTTGCGGTTTTATATAATTGATGTCCAATCACAGAATAGGTCAAGTTGGAAGGGACCATAGCAGGTCCTGTGGTCCAAACTCTCTGCTCAAATAGGTTCATCCTGGAGCACAAGATTGCATCCAGAGGGTTCTTGAATATCTCCAGTGAAGGAGACTCCACAACCTTTCTTGGCATTCTGTTCCAGTGTGTGGTTACCCACACAGTAAAAAAGTTCTTCCTCATATTCGGCTGGAACTTCCTGGGCACCAGTTTCTGCGCATTTCCCACTGTAGTCCAGGATACCATTTGCCTTCTTGGCCACAAGGACACACTGCTGCCTTATGGACAGCATCTTGTCCACCAGGACCCCCAGGTTCCTAGTCTGTACTGGTGTATGGGGTTATTCTCTCATAGATGCAGGATTAAGAGATCCTGCCTTTTTTGCATTTTAGTTCTTGTCTGCCCATCTCTCCAACCAGTCAAGGTCCTGAAGGGCTGTGCAGCTCTCTGGGGTACCAGCTGCTCCTCCCATCTTTGTGTCATCAGTGAGCTTGCTGAGTAGGCATCTGCCCCTTCATCCAAATCACTGAAAAATAAGTTAAACAATGCTCCATTATTGAGCCTTTGGGGGCAACCACTAGCGAGAAGCCTCCAACTAGACCCCATGCCACTGATTATGACCCTTCAGGGTGTGCCATTCAGTCAGTTTTCAGTCCACCTCATTGTCCACTCATCCAGTCCACACTTCCTGAGTTTGCCTATGAGGATCTTGTGAGACACAGTGTGGAAAGCCTTGCTGAAGGCTTTCAACATGGTTGCCAAAGGCCTTGCAATCCATTTCTGAAGTCAGTGGCAGTTTTGTCTCTGACTTCTAAGGGATATTACTCATAGACTTATAGAAAAGGCAAGGGCTGAGCTTATTATTTTCTCTTTGTCATCAGGTTGTTGCTATTTTGCTGTAACTAGTGTACATTTAAACTTCATATAAATTGTAAACAAAAAAATAGGAGAAGGTATTTTAACTGATTAGATGTACCATCTAATGAATTTCTATAAAACCGACCTGAACAAATCAGGAACACCAATGAATAACTTTCTGGAAGTAGAATTCTGGGGGAGGGCACCCTTTTGCCACATGCAGCGTAGTTGTACTATTTCATTTGTTTCCCAGTTAAAGGTAGACATTGTTGAGGTAGGTGGTCTTCATTCCAGACTAACCAAATTCAGGTATCACACTACATGCTGATCAGGACTGCTGCAAAACACTGCTCATGCTAATGCTGCCTCCTTACCCTCTGGCTTTTGTTGCAGTGCTGAAGAAGCCTTTCCTTCTGCACAACGAAGGGGGCCAGGCTGGAATCTGGGTACTTTGCAAACATAAACTGTACATTGGAAACCACTTCTTGTTTGCTAACCCACTTCATAAAAGATCAGAATAAATACAGCTGCAAAAGCTTGGGAGTTTCCTGGTGGATGAGGTCCCTATCAAGACAGCTAAATTAAATAGGAGTATTCTGAACCAAGCAAATGAAGGTAGCGGACTAATATCAATTAATATTGGCAGAATTTCCTTACAAAAAAATCCCCAAAGTTTTAGTCAATACAATGACTTTTTCTTGGAAAGGATATTCCATAAGGAAAAAAAAGGGTATAAATTAATTTTAATCATAATCTTTTAACTAGCATTCTCATCACTGTCATTATTTGCTATTGTTTATCAATAAAAGAGGCTTTCATTTACTAAAACTCTAAGTAATTAAACCTCAGGAAGAAAATGCTGTTTCTAGAAATAAGAACTCATCACAGAAACAAATGAAATAATGCAAACCACAATGCACTCATTTCTAACTCTGCACTTACGATATCAGCAGAGGATGAAGATGCAGCTGACTTGGTGCCAAGGTGCTGGCAGGGGGAGTAGGAAAAGGAGTTATGGGGACATAGCTTAAGTAAGGTAAATACTCTTTCTTTATCCTGTTGCACCTTCCAGTGGATTTGATCACCAAGTACAACTTACTTTTGTTCTGCCCTTGGGAAGAGAAACACTCTGACATTATTACAGCTGAATCCACATCTGTTCAATGAGGTCAGTGTTCTCCAGTCTCGCAACAACCAGTTCAGGCTCTTCAGTCTTCTTTTCTGGAGCTCAGTTTGTGCTGCTCGTGATATGCTGTAGCCCTTACAAATGGGAAACAGCTGCTGCCTCACTTATGGAATAAGATGTGCCTGCAAACTTTTTCAAGAAACAATAGAGCAAGGCAGGCAGGGTCCTGTAGATAAATAATTTCAAACACAAAAACTCTTCACATGAGCTGTGGTTAAGCAGAGTCAGACACACAGAGGTGCACTAAATTCCAAAATATACCACTCCTCCCAACTTGTCTGTCTTTAAATAAATGCCACTTACTTAAAACACACTAATGCTGTGTTATTTTTTTCAAGTCCTCTAGAGGATAGCTTGGAGGGCAGGCACTTGCATGATGAGGACAGGATGGGCACAGTTCTACCATTTTAATGAAAAGATTGTGTAGTTTCTACCTTGAGTTTTCACTGAAAAGCAAAATAAAAACTCTCTGGCATGTTATTTTGGGTCATGTGCTGTGCTTCCTGCTACATGAGTGTTTACATTCTGTTTGAATACAGTCAGCAGGTACAGTCACAATACAACTACTATAATTCTCTGCTTGTTCCAGTAGGTATGCAAGATTTTCCATGTGCCATAACAGCATGTTTGATGTGTTTATTTCACTGAGTGAGTCCAATAATATTCCATAAATCAGTCTGAAAGTAGAGGGTCCAGACAAAGTCTTGGGATTAAACCCTCAACACACATCTCACAAGGTTTATACAGTATAGTATATTGACTCAGGCTCTGTAGTATTATAAAATGTAGAAAAATCCCACTTCATAAATGCGAGTATTTTGCCAGGATCTATATACTTAAGTTTTAATGACTTTTAAAATTAAAGGAAATATAGTAAAATAGGAAATCCTTTCCTGCTTTTCCTTTGGTAAATTTAGTTTATCGTGTTGAATTGTGTTTCACCAAACCTATTACATGATATAGAACAAACTGAGGAGCAATTAAGGGATAACACTGAGCACTAAACAAAGCCTAAGCATCTGCAAGGATGGGCTGAGCTAATAACAGTGTGGATAGTCACCATTTGAGAGAGCACTTAATGTCAATTTGTCATCTCCTTTTAACCACACTTGCCAGTGACAATTTTCTCCTTTTATTTTACTCCACCAATCAGTAACCATAAAAAGACCAGCCGCCAGTGCTTTGCAGGTGTTCTTTTGTAAGAAGATAACATTAATTAGGTATTTAAATCGGTAATTGCTGTTTATTTCCTTGACTTTCTGCATCAACAATTTCGTAATGCTTTCTTTCTGCAGACTTTTTATTAGCTTCTAAGCCGTTTGTTCTTTATCACTTGCCTGACTCTCTTCTGTTCTTTCCTGTGTATGTGGTCATTTTCCCACTTGCTTATTATTCAAACTCAATATTCAGTAAATTTAAGCCATGAAAATATGTATCTTTTTACTGCAGTATTATTTGAGAAAGTTACTGTGTTTATTAGTGCACTCACAGAATTATGATGTTCTGCTTAACTTCATGCTGATTTGATTACTAGATTATCCTAGGAACCAAAAGAAACCAGCAAAGAGGATAGAGATAGAGGCTGTTTTAAATACGAATTAAGAGGGTACTAAAATATGCTTTTAAAATCACTCACCCAGAAATATTGAAGCTAGTTGTCATATTTACCAAAACATTCTCAGCATGTTTAGTCATCCCATAAGCCAGCAAGGCAAATATGAGCAAGGATACATATAATACCAACTGGATGTGAAACAATATTACCAGATTTTCAATTTAAGAATGGAAAAGGTACCAGCCATAAGGAATGCATATTGCCAAGGAGATGAATGGATTTGTGTTTTTTAAAACCTCGTATTTCATCTTTGTCTACCTCAGCATTTGCTGTTAATTCTGCAAAAAACTGAGGTAACAGAGAAAAAGAGTGACTGAAAGGTGCATGAGAAACACTCCTGGCAGCAGAATTTTTTTGCTGCTGACTTCAGAGGAGCAGGAAGCAGCACTAGCAGAAGCCTGAGCTCTGATGGTAATTCTGATTGACTCAAGGATCAGGTGAAGCAGATATGAAGGAAACTGCACCCCACAATAAATTATTTAAGGGTGATAAGACTCCTGTCTGCCTGGAGCAGTGCCTTGTCCACAGCACAGCACTTACCTTAGGGATACTTCATATGCTATTTCCTACTCTGGTAGCTAAAAGCACTACAAAAATACCTTATGGAGCCATAACCCACGAATGAGATTTGCTAGTAGAGCAACCACTGAGTGCCTCTCTTTGGGTTGGCCATGTCATAATATTGTGTGACAGCGGACAGTATGTCTGTGTTACCTGTATAGAAGTACTGTAAATGGAAAGCAGATCCACCTTTTGCTAACAGTTAATTGTTCCACTGTCATTACAGAAATGACAATGAGTACCATGGTATTTTCCAGCAATCTGTTAACAGTAAGTTTCTTCTCATCTGCTGCTGTTGACATGTATCAACAGCAAGGATGGATATTGAAGAAAAGATTCTTAACAATCTTTGCCTTCCCAGGCTAGCCATTAAAGGCCCTTAAAAAAAAAAAAAAGTATGCATAACTTGAAGATACTTTGGTGGTACAAGCAGGACAAATGCATCTCTGTACATGGCTCAAACTACATAACTATGCCAGTTAAATGCCCCTATTCTTCACCTGGTGCAATAACCAATATTGTGCCAAAGACCAACTGTCTAGCAGTGCTGACTTCTGAGTTTACTATTTTTCTAAGCCTAATATTGAGAATCCTTAAATCCTGTGACCTTCTCCTTTTAATGTAATTCCATTTTATATATATGACTCTACAGCTGCTTCTCAGCACTGATCTAATCCTATCAATTTTGCCTATTAAGTCACTAGATGTATTTCCTTCCAAAGACCTACTATAGGATTGTGAGATGGTGACTAAGAGATTCTTTTGTCACCATGACTCTTGGCTTATTTATAACACATTGATTTGTGCCTTCTCCATCATTTCATTTAGCTGTAGGTTTCTAGGTCTCCTTGATTTCAGAGCTTCTTAAAGGAATATTTTATCAATTTTAAGACCGATCCTTCTTAAAAAATGAGCTATATGTAAGAGGTGCACAAAGGAGTATAATGTTATAAATAACTCAGCTAGTGGGACAAGATTTCTAAACCAAAACACAGCTTAGTGTTCCTGCAACTCTAAGCAGCATAAGCATCCTATTACTTCTGAAATTCTATTGTGTCAGAGAGGTCTTGCTACCTCCCTTAATTTTTAAATTTGTAAAAATAGCAGAAACAGTATACAGCACTTTTTGTCTTCAAGGATAAACAAGGGACTGCATTCTTCTTTTTTTTTTTTTTGAGGCTAAATCTTAACTAATTTCATAGGGAAAAAAGGAATACTGTAATGAACTTCTTTGCAACATGAAATCTGAATTACCACACAGCATTCACCACAGCCGGTCTCTCAGAGCCTCTGTTAGTTATGCCTTTTTTTCTGATATCCTTGAGTTGTGTGGCTGATAGCCACATCAGGATTTGTGAAGTTTCAAATATTCTCCTAGTCAGCTAACCACATGCATCTACAGCTCTATTCATTTCCCTGGTTCCTGTATAGACAGCTGGGTAGCTCTGAAATGCAAACCAGAAACAAAGTAGGTGTGAGAATGTATTCAATCCACAGGAACTGGAGTCAAAACCCTAGGATTTTACTTTCACCACGTGCCTTTGGTAACAAGGGGAGCAGCACAGAAGAAGTAACTTCTGCTCCCTATTAAAATATTTTGGTCATCCTATCCTGATCCATGCCTCTGTGACTGCAGACCAGGTCACGAGTCCTTCATTCTTAGCTTCTGCTCCAGGCCCAAAAGAACATCCTCCATAGTCCTGCACTGATTCTTGTACTTGTGGGCTAGCAGACAGCAACAAAAAAAAATTAATGTGGAAGGGCTGACACTGAGTGAAGAAGAGGAGACATAATGCCTATTCATAAATGTGCAAGGAAGACAAATGTGCAAGAAATAGGAGCTGGAGAGCTGGTTGGTTATGTGTCTTGGCATTTTCTGCATAACTGGAAATTTATCGCACATATCCAGGATGGTTGTATCCTGTTCCCAAGCCTCCAGCTTATCAAGCCTGGCTGGGCAGCCCTTGCAAGTCTGAAATCAGATCTGAAGAATCAAGAAAACATATGCCATCTGTCCTAATTGCTTGAACAACAGAGATCCAGGACTGTAGAAAAGGGATTAACAAAAAGAGGAAAGACACTTCACTGGTGAATTTATATTAATTACAGGCAAAGGAACTAAGGATACAATTTTCAGGTCATTTCATCTCTGCTATTACACTGGCTGTAGGGACTTAATCCTCATCTATCTTGACTGCACATTGTGTGGGTTAATTGGCATTTCTGCATAAACTATAATATATGAAGTGTGCTAGTAAATTTTAAGAGTCCTTAAAAAGTATTAACTGCTTAGAAAATTAGTAATATATTAATAATTTAGTTCTGCAAGTCATGCTACATTTAAACATTCATTTTAAATCACTTCAAATTTCAGCAATAAACACCTACAAATCACCCTTTCTGAGAATCAGCAAAAAGACAGCCAGAAGCTAAGGAAGATTAGCAGTTGGAAGAAAAACTAATTGACTTGCCACTCCATTACGCTTCAGGCTTCTAGACTGGGATTTACTCAGAGAAAAATCTGTTTAATACACCTTGTGAATTCTTTGTCTTCTGATGCCATAACCTGGGGGAGAGCAGGCTATGGCTCATCAGGCAGCTGGCAGGGACAGAAATGATCGACTTCTTGATTGACTTCTACCTGTCACTGCTACAAGGGCGCCTGGTGCCCTGTCACAGGGGTGGCCCTGGTGGAGCACCGCCCTGGTGGAGCACTGGTTTTGATGCAGCGTAGCCCATGCTGCCCCATCCTCCCACCTTACCCTGGGTTCCCACAGCTGCTGCCTTCCTGCCTCCTGTGCTAATGGGCCAGCAGGCAAGGTGCAGGGGTCCACTCCCTTTTGCAACTGATGATGAATGAGGAATACACTAATTAAATGTAAACAAGTAGAGTCACACACTTCCAAAGAAAACTGCACACTGCAATGCCACCTGTGTGAACATGCCAGGAGGGAAACATGCCACAGGGATGAGCAACAGCTGCAGCCCACACGCTGCTCACATGCCCCGGGTTCTGGAAGGCACACTGGGACTGTCCCACAGTCATTCACTTTAGTGGACACTTGTAGGTGTCATTACATGTCAAAGTTCTTTTCTGTGACAGATTTCCCCAGGGGAGAAGTCATTTTACTCCAATTGCTTTGCATACTTTCATGTAGCAAAGACATAGTCTTCTCCTGGGGCATTCCTCATGACTTCATAATACTAGACAACTTACTGAAGAATGTGCAACATCTACCGTATGTTGAAGTTAACCCAAGGGCTACATGTCCAGGAGAGCATTATGCAAAACTGAGGCCACAATTAAATAAAAGCCAAACCATCAGCCCTAGGGAGTCTGGTGACCATGTTCTGGCAGGAAGGTAGGAGGCTGGTAACAATATTGTGTAACTCGCTGGAAGTCTGAGTGATGTGGCCCCACCTGTAAGGCAAACTCTGCCGTTTGGAAATCTGGCCTCCTTGTGCATATGCTGTGTGGAAACTGAGTGTTGCAAATAGTCAGCTTTCTGGCATGCGAGAGTATCAGGCAGTGGCATTTGCTGGCAGCAAGATCATATCCATCTTGCCAGGCTGGGAATGGGGAGAAAGGGATACCCCATCGTGAAAAATCCTTCAATTCACTTGGCAGCTGTTATCCTTATGTACCCTGTGGCTATGCTCACTCTACCGACACTCTGCTAGAGAAAAAGCTTCAGTTTAACATGCACTGTTTATTAACACCTTTTCAAATCCTAGTGTAAACCAAGCTGTGAAAAGATTGCAGTCATGAGATGGTTAAAATTAACTCTAGCATAAGGTCCAGAGTTTAGCTTGAAAAGCTAACAGCACATAAACCACAGTCTGTCATTGTACCAGAAAAAAAGCAGTTACTGGGTGATTGCTCACCATTTAAATACAGTGTTAGGAATAATAATATCTGGATGAAATGTATTCATTTTTCTATGAGTGCTTTGAAATACTAATATAAGCTGAGCAATTTGTATTCTGATGTGTTTTAATTGGACACCTCTGAAACACAAATAATTTCAAACTACTTCCTTCTACCTGCACCTGGCCTGCTCCTCACCAAAGGGGCTCCTTCCTTAAAGGAAGACTGTCCCAGCACCCTGCCCTTGTCCCAAATACAAAGCAATCTCCCTGTGGGAAAAGAGCAAAGATACCTCAAATATTCAAGCAGCTACAGCCAGAGGACACTTCCCTTTGACACAGTGTTACAGAGGTCTCTCCTGTTTGAGGCTTCAAGATACCTTCTGCACAAGAAATGCTGCTTTGCTGAGAGAACCTCTTGTAATCCTTTGGCCTGCTCTAGTATGAGGCCTGCAGGAGGACACAGCTGAGGCTCTGGAGCAGAGCCAAGCTGATGACTGCAGGAGGCTGAAGAAAAACACACCGTGTCAGAGAGAGCCATGTGGTGAGAATCCAGTCCAGAGGGTTAGGGCAGATACAGCCTTTGCAGGTGGCCTGGAAGGAGGCTCTGCAGCTCTTCTGACTGGTTATGCAGGCCATCACAAACTTGGCCATCACAGACTTGGAGGTGCGTTCCAGCCTTCTAAATTAGTGTCTGCAATTCATCATCAGGCACATGCTACTTTAGTATTTTGTATCATGATGATTGATTGTCAGTGCAGTTAAAGCAATTAATATGTTTCTGAAAGGTAAGGTCAAAAACTTAATTTTTGATGTGTCCCAGAACAAATCAAGAACTTGGCAGCTGAATCAGACCAAGGATTCCTTTTATCTGCCAGCAGTCAGTACAAAGTGTTTCAGAAGAACATATAAGACCTCTGCAGCCAGCGTATGAGGGACATATTGTGTCTTCTATTCTCATCCTACACATGCTTTAGATTTCTTCCTGATCTAATGTAGATTTTTAAAATACCTATAAATACCTTTAAATGAGTTTTGACCATAGTTAAAACTCTGGCTATTTGTTATTTAGAGAAACCCTGACTATCACTTGTCAGTCTTCATCATTTGCTCACGCTGGAGGAATACAAAGATTATATTAGCTGTCCAGTGTAGAGCCTCATTATGTTTGTATGCCTGTTCTTTAATGTAATTGAATGTTGCCTTCTTCTTTCCTGTAAAAGTACTGCAGACA
This sequence comes from Phainopepla nitens, assembly GCA_013400175.1. NCBI lineage: Eukaryota > Metazoa > Chordata > Aves > Passeriformes > Bombycillidae > Phainopepla > Phainopepla nitens. Next base: position 1,854,566 of record VXBQ01000415.1, on the reverse strand, counting down.
GAAAGCTTCAAGTAAATTCATAACATTGTTTTTATCTACCATGTTCTTATTTATCCCCACATTATAGCAAACATATCTTGTATTTTTAACTTATCTCCATGTGAGAATTTTTTCCATTCCCTTGATTCCATTCCCATCTTTTTTTGATTTTCCTTTTTTTCTGAAACCACTCTAACTACCTCTGTGATATCCTTTTTGAAATGTTGTTACAAAGCCTATGCAGCTGATGCTGCAGTGTCATTACAAACAATGACAGATTTTTTCCCATCACAGTTTATTTGCTATTCTTTTCTTCCCCTTTAGTGATGTGTTTGCTCTTTTGGCAACCAATGCCCATTGAGAAACCTGCAGTGATGCCTCATCTTAAGCTGTAAATTAGTTTGGACTCCTGTGAGACTCCTATGATTAGTTTAATTTTTCACTTTCAATCTACAGTAGATTGCATATCTCAGCACTGAAAAATCTATTCTGGCTCGTCTGACAAACTTCAAAGAAACCATTTTAAAATATTCCACTCTCTTTTCATAAGATATGCTTTCGCCTAGATAATTTCCTAGATGATGGCCTCCTAGATAATATCAGCTTCTTTTCTATTGTGGAAGTAAACTGGGACACTAAAAAGAAAACATATTTTTTTAAATACCTCTTTATTTACGTTTATATTAAAATTTTGCAATACAAAAAGTAGAAGAAAATTATGAGTTTGGGGGGATTGTAGAGTAAGTTTTAAAGATATTTTAATACTGTCCTTTTTTGGCAATTATGGAACAAGCCTGTTTGCTGTAAGATTTTTAAAACCTTACTTAAAAATTTATTTAGGAACCCCAGTAAGTCAAGTGTAATCAATTAAGTAAACATACTTTTTTTTTCAACTTTTTTTAAAAAAATTGGCAAATAACTTCTTATTAGTTACCTAAATTAAACATAATGTTGCTGTTCTATTAATATATTAATGGGAAAATTCTGATAGTTTCAGTGATACCAAATCATATGTGCTTACCCTCCTTGTTTGATACTTTCTGGCTGTATCAGCCATGACAAGCCTTCAATAACACTTGTGTGAACAATCTGATCAAAGATTTCTTTGAAGCTGAGATTTAAGTGCTTTGCTCTACACAAAATGAACCATTCAGCAACACTTATCATGAGTACACTATGAAATATTCTGTGAAACCAGTTTACCAGAGCTGCCTAACAACTGGCCACTTAAGTACTTCTATCAGAAGAGTGAGTTTCTTCTACATCTTCATTTCAGCTTTCAAAAATTGATTTCGGCCTTTACTTCAAGTACATTCCACTGCTGTCTCAAAATAGAAGATTAGCAAGATACGTAAATGCTTGCATCCATTTATCATTGTGTCAGGAGAAGAAATCTGTAAAAACATAGAAAAATGATCACTTGATTAAGATGTAAGAATAAGAATGGGAACCAGACCCAGCTTGAGAGCCAAGGAATATGAATTCATGTTTTTATGTCTGTGAAAGGAACACAACATGGCCTCAGACAAATTGCTTCATATCACTGTAGTTCTGCTTCCTCTCCAGCTGTCACACAGGAATAATTTTAGTCTGCAGAACAGGAAAAAATGTAATTTCCACAGTAAATAGGTAGTGTGGTAGAGTATGATATTACTGGCAGAGTCCTGTGGTCCACTAGGACTCTTAGCAATTAGTCCTGAAATTTGGATCCGATGTGCATCCAAATCTTCTTGGTCTGTGCAGAATTCAGGCACCATTTCTAGCTTGATCTCCTGCATTTTCAGTGGAGGCAGGGTCTGGCAGCTCAGCACTTCAGTGTTCTTAAACAATTCCTGGGACCTGCCTGTATGGCCCTTGAAATGTTTCACTGGCTGGAAAGCTGCTTGACAGACTCTACCTCCTGTAATACAAACTGCACATCATAACTTGTTACTCAGTTATAACCCTCAGTCATACCAGATTCCTTGATCATGGAGAGCTGAGGCCCCCTGGGATCCTTGTTAGAAGCACCATTACACCAAGGGAAATCCATTCAAATAAAGCCCCCATGCGCCTCCAGAAGCATTTACTCTGGTCGGTTGCGCCACCCCAAAACATTGTCTTCCAAAACCAAAATGCAGACAAATGGCAAGAGACAGGTTTTAAACAACTTTGGCCCAAATTACAGCAATACTAATTAAAATAAATACATGTCTTAGAATCATAGAATTGTTAAGGGTGGAAAAGACCTTTAAGATCATGGAGTCCAACCATTAACTATTACTTTGGAAAGTGAAGTGATTTCCATTTTTTCTTCTTTCTCTCACTCTCTCCAGCACTTGAGTCATAATGATGATTGTAACATGAAGGGGAGTGTTTTTACTTTTAAATTTTATGACGGTCACTTAAGTTGCCATAATGACACTGCAGAGAGATTGCCTGGTTGATTCTAAGATTTATGGTATATGAGAACTCTCTTGAGGCACTACTTATAGTAGAAGCCATAAACATACTTAAAATGAACACCACAACAAAAAATTGGGGACAGAAATTTCAGAGTTGGTAATGAATTAAAAGTCGCTTCTTCATTCTCACCTCCTATTTAAGTAATTTATCAGTTTAAGCACTGCATGGCCCACAGTTTCTGCTTTCCGAGAGAAGATTTTATTAAATCAATAATGAAATAGATATAAATTTCACTCCAGAATCCCAATTTAATTTGGTACAAATCAGAGAAAAACACAGCCCTGCTCTGTTCAACAGTGCCAGGCTGGATGACCTCGCAGCTCTCAGCAGTGCCTGGTGCAGTGCAGATGCCCCTGTCTCAAGGAGGCTGAACGAGCTCCTCTGGGCAGGGGCATTCAGTGGAAGCAAAATGCAGCTCCCCTGTGCCCTGAGCAGCAACTCCCACAGCCATTGGCATATCTCAGCAAGCATGCCATAGGATGGTGGTAATGGAAGGGCTTTGCTTTTCGTGCATCTGTTTTATATTTGTCTGACTTGCCTGTGCCTAATCTTGCTTCTTCCCCACGGAGGCAGGAGGGCTGGGCTCTTCTGGGAGAACCCGGTGTCTCTGTTCTCCCATCCCTCTGGACTCTGGAGAGTGTTTGAAGTCCAATGGTAAGCTCTAGACTGGAGTATCTTTTGAAGGAAAAATCAAACCATTAGAAGTAATTTAAACAAATGATTTAATGCGAAATACTGTATTTGAAGTAAGGTAAACTGTGTAAGGGTTTATCTTTTTGGTATGCTGGCATGATAGTGGGGTGGATTTTTACACACTTCCAAAGAGCTTTGCAAAACAACTCTTTTACCTTCCAAAGAGAATGTTAGGAGCAGAAGGTAGTAGGGTAATTCCAGTAGCTTGCAACTTCTCTGAGTACCCTCACATTAGCAATCCATCTGCACTGGATACCAACAAAATTATGTTGCACGTTCATTATGTATGCACGTATCCACTAGGGAATAAAGCTGCTGCAAACAAATACACCGAAAACTTTCTTGAACAAGTAAACCTTCAACAATTCTTTCTCCCTCTGTTATGTCAATATGAACTTTTATATGTTTATCTATTTTAGGCGTGTCAATGAAGATGTCCTTTCTGATTAAAGGAAAATATTTTGGATAGTAGTTCTCAGCATTCAAATTCTGCTCTTAATTTATAATTTTTATTTTTTGTCTAAAGACAAAAAGGAAAAGATAAGGAAGGGACGAGGAAAGATGGCTTAAAAATCGAGTAACATGAAGAGAATAGGATAAAAAGTATTATTAAGTAAATAAAACAGCAGTGAACTCAATATACATTAGGAGAAACGTTATGTTGACACACATTTTCTGACCAGTGTTAGGAAGTGCTAGAAAGAGCCAGGCACAGCTGTGAACTTCCTGGATTCCCATGCATTAAGGGAATTCTGAAAAATTTAACTGCAGTTACACAGATGGCCACTGAATTTTTTTTTTTTTGTTTAATTACCATAAAGGACAACAACATAACTAGTACAGAAAGTTAACCTCCATCAACTTCTCTTCAACATTACCACACTTGTGAGGTCCTAAACTTTAGAGCTCTGTTAAACATGATGGATCCAAGTCAAGGAGGACTGCTTCTTCTTTGACTCTAGGTCCCACTAGCAGCCCCTATCCTTTGCAAACCTGAACTCCCAATGGACAGAACTGAGTTAAAACAAAGCCATGCCTGTTAAGGCCTTGAGTCCATCACCATGCAGTGTTGCCTTTCAGGGATTGCACTGCCTGTGCTCGAGGCCCACTCTGACACAGCATGGCTTGGTGACCTGAACCAGCCTGCTGTGTAAGACCTGCCCTCCTCCCCTGGCTGGGGTCGTGCCAGACTGCCTCCTGCCACTGGCCCTGCTGGCACCCAGAGCTCCCAGACTACCCTGTCCTCGCTGCACCCTGATTGATGCAGATGTACACAGTCACCTTCCAGAAAGCTTCAAGTCTGGGAATACAGCCAATGCTAAACAAAACCAGAAAATATATTCTCACTTGTATGCAGCTAAATGCATGTGTGCTCACCCCGTGGTCTGTGGTAAGTTCCAGGAATAAGCCCCTGGGTTATTAAGATTATGGAAGAGTAAGGTATGGTATTGTAAAGCTATGGTGGGACAAATATGAGAGATTACATCTTTTATAGTGCATTGATCAACCTTCAAACCTAGAATCTGACGGTCTGCAAGTGAGATAGGTCTATTTGCCTCTGATTACAGAGTGTCCCTGGCTGGCCCTGTCACCTGGCTGAGAGAAATCATTTATTCTCTCCTTGCAGTTTGGGGGCACTGCTAAATGATGCTGTATGGCAGTCTGCAGAGATCTTGAAGATTGATGGGGTGGTGGAGCCTGGGGCTGTGTTGATTCTGCAGCCATAGGAAGCTTGTCTGCCTGCCTTGCAGTATTACTCTTCCTCCATTAAGTAAGTGGCTCTAGCATCCAGGCTAGCCAGCTTGGCAACTTTTGGGGTACAAGGTTAAAATGCTTCAAAACCTGAGAAAACATTAGTTCTTTCTGTTTTGAAACCTCTCATTTGAAACTGATAGTTCTTTGTGTTTGTTTGACTTGTCTCTACAAGCAATGTGAAATTATAATTCATCAAGAGAGAGGAAATGTCACTTGAAACTTGCTGAGGAATATAAGATCAGCACTAATACAAATCAATACAGGTTACTTTCCTGATTCATTATGTGTGTCAGGTTGCAGTTCCCATGGCTGAAGGCAGCCTGTCTAATGTATTTGTCTAGTCCTTGAATCAGTGCCCAGCCCTGCAGAATATAAGATTTTCATTTAAAAGTAATAGTGAGTTTTGAGGCTTGCTGAGAGATCTCACATTGCCATGAGAGTACACAGGTTTTTAAATGTGTTTGGATGTGTGCCCTAACTCCTACTGCTGATGGTGAATGAGCAGCACTATTTCCAGCTCGGGGTCATCGTGGTCAGCAGGGAGACTTTCCTGAAGGGTGGCATCATTCATATGCTGGTTCATCACTTGTATTGTATCCAGTGTGCCTTAGACAGCAGGACTGAGTCCTGCATCTCTCACGAGTCACCTTCACATTCCCTGCAAATATAGCTGGCAAATTTTTTCTTGCCATTTATTTATTTTTTTTTTTGATCTGAAATATTGGTAGGTTTGGGATAAAAATTACTTAAACTGATTTAAGACCTTCCTCCTGATTTTTGACTGGTTCATACATCAATGCTTCACAGAAGTTACATAGTTGGATAAAGATTTTACCAGAATCTCTAGGCAGCTTTGAAGAGGACCAGTACTATGTGCAGTTCAAATGTTAATTCAAGCAAACATAACCAAAACTATTTTATTCGTATTGCGGAAAAATCTCATGTAAGCCTAGAGCAGTTAATTTTTTTTTTTTTTTTTTATTTTACAGCCCAGAATCTAAGGCACTAATTAAAAGTGTAAGTCTTTATTATTTGATTTAAGACATTTGGAGGACAAGATCTGAATCTAAAAAGTAAACATATTTTCTCAATATGCTCTTCTTCTAATTGCTCAATATAGCATTTCTACTGCATAATCTGTCAGGGAATATCACTAAATATGCACATAATTTGTGTGAAAAGAATGCTTTTATATTGTTTATTTTATTAAAAACAGTAGCATTTTACTGCAGCAGAATAGAAAATTCTTTCAAATGTTATAACTCCTGCATATTTTGAGTTTATATATTGTACTGTTTCAAGCAGTGAAATATATGAATATATAACTTCAGAAGTACATCAAAGAAACAACATAAACTTGTCCCTTTAAGTGGGAGACAACAAAAAGCTCTTTTTGTATTGTCACTTACTGGGAGACTTGGAAGCATTAACAAAACCAAACTCATATTTTATTCTTTGTTTGACAAGGCAGCAAAGGAAATATTAATTTATTTTGCCATTATTAAAGGCTACCATGTTTCTGCCTATTAGAGAAAAAACATCCAATTTAAAAGCAAATACAAAACCCATTGAGCCTTCCTTAACCACGGTATTAATACATTCTTGGAATACTTTCAAACATCTGCTTGCTAAAAACTTGTGGCAGAGAAAGGAGTTTCTAGCCTTCACTTGGGGTGTTGCAAATGACCACAGGAAAGTCCTTAGCTGTTTTTAACCCTTCAAATTTCTTTCTGGACAGATTAAAAAAGATATGAATATTTTTTAAATTTCATGTGATAAATGGAGTCTACTTAGATGGCTAACAGCTTTAAAATGACAGTGATTCTCAGCTGAAATACCACTGCCATTACTGATACAGAAAATTCATTTGTTCTGCTTGTTTTATATCAGGAGATATGGTGGTCTTGCCTCAGTTCTGCAGCAAGCCTTATTCTTAGATCTCATTTTGTATGTGTTTGGTCTCATACCTTTCTGGGAGCTGGGTAAGGTGCCATGTGTTCCTTCTTCCTTTGACTGTCTCTGGTTGGAGATGACCTTACCTGTCATCTCTGATACTTGTTCTCATCTCTTCTTGTGCTTCCAGCTTCCTCCATTATAAATATTCTAGTTGGGATTTTTCTATCAAAAATGTCCACAGGTTACCACCAATGATTCATTGTTAGAACTGTCAAATTATACTTTGCACTATTAAATAACAGGATATGGCATCAATGAAACTGAATCTGACACTGTTTCTCTACAATCCTTTTCAATAGGGATGGTATTACTTTCAGAATCTACTAAATTAAGGGATAAAGATGACCAACTTTACTGTGATCTGCCCAAACTTGTGCCACACAAACTGCAACTTAGAATATTTATGTAGCTTAAAAATGCTGATTTTGTCAATCAGCTGATTAGCTGAGATACTCCTTCAGCATATCTATTCCAGAAAATTGAGAATATTAACTTGTATATTTTCACCATCAGCATAGACAGCTCAATGAAAGATTTTACCTATGCCCTTTTTTTCTTTTTTTTGTCTTCAGGAAATACTCTTTTGCCTTGACTGAGCCTGTGTTGTGGCATGTCTTGTTTGCTTTTTAAATCCACATATAGCCTATAATTTTTAATACATTTTGATCTTAAAGATCAGCCCCCTCCTGTCTTAAAAAATTTTAAAATTAGCATATGAGTAAGATCCTCCTCCAGAATTATTTTGTGGAGCTGGGCACCTCCTGTCCCAATTTGTGCTAATGGCTTTAGCTTTGTAAGGTGTGTGCCCTTAAGAATCTTATTTTTCACAATCACAGCCCACGTTTTGTTCAAGTCAGTATTGGTGGGGTTTTGTTGTTGTTGTTGTGGGTGGTATTGTTTCTTTGTTTGTTTGGAGTTTTGGTGGTTTTTCTTTCTTTTCTTTTCTCTTTTCTTTTCTTTTCTTTTCTTTTCTTTTCTTTTCTTTTCTTTTCTTTTCTTTTCTTTTCTTTTCTTTTCTTTTCTTTTCTTTTCTCATTATTTACCTGCCTGCCTTTTACTTACCTTCATTCGTGGAAGCAAACGCTTTCAGGGCTTTCATGACATTTGGTGCTACTGTTAGGACTACCTGCCAGTCTTCCCAAATTTAGAGCTCTGCCACCTTTCCTCCCTCAAGACTGCGCTGGTTCTCAGTGCCATGTTTTCCACCCTCCGCAGATTTCTTCCTAGAGTGGATAATTTCAGTTGTCTCAGCATGTCAGCAGGCTAACCAAGATTCTAGACTACTGAAAGACTGGGAATGATGTTTCTGTTCACATTTCCAGCTGCAACCAGTCAACTGTAAAAAACCAGGATAAGTTCATAAAGGTACACAGCTTAGACAGGTTGCTTATTTCCTTAGAGTTTCTCTTTCCTTTGTTTAAAAGTATCACACACGTACATTTCAAATATATGTGTAATACACTGCTCAAGTCTGTGTAATAGAAATTCATAGTAAACTTATTCTAAGTAAACAGTGTCTGAGGTGCATGATGTATTTAAGAACTTCTAGCTACTGTAGGAAATGAGTTTTTTTGGTCTGTTGTGGGGTTTTTTCTAACAGTACAGATTCGGATGAAAGCTCTGTTTAAATATCTTCCTGTTGTCATTTGTACTGCTGGATCACAAAATCAGAGAACCACAGAATTGTTAGTGTTGGAAGGGACCTCTGAAGATCCTTATCTAGATATTCAATTGTACCAGAGCTTCCAGATATCCCATTCTTCCCATCAAATACCATTATTGCCTTTTGGTTGTTACCCCTCAATATTCTCCCCGGACCTTACACGTCCCAGAGCGAGCTGTGCCTGCTGCCCTGGCTTGTAGCATCCTCTTCCCATACAGCTCTCTCTGGTGCCACTCAAAGATCACATCCCAGAACTACACCACTCCAGCTGATGCTCTGGCTAAGTGATATGACCTATATCAGTGAGTATTTTCATAACAGCACTAAGCCATGTGTTGGTGGTGTAATCACTGGTAAAAAAAAAAGCTTTGCCTACGCTAAGACATGTTTACCTACTGAGATAATTTGCATTTCACTGGCACCATTTCCTAGTATGTTTTTCAGTATATTGGCAAAATCAGGCTTTTATATCAATACAACAAGCACCCTTACATAAGCACAACAAACAGAACTAGTCACAGTGTGGCTTCTGCAGCTATATCTAGCTTTGTAGGTGCAATTGTACTGGCAAGAATGCCAGGTCAGAGTGCAGACTTTGATTTCTGTATTTGCAGGGGATGCATTACAGGACGTAACAGCAAATCCTGCTTAAACTAGAGTAGCTGATATTTATGCACAGTTGATTCTACTATCGGTAAAGCAGGAAACAAAATTAAGAGTTCTGTCTTGGCATGTTATACCTAGTGTTATAAAAGTAAGGCTTTTATGGGTACATCTGTGAATAATGATGTCTGTTGAATGTACTTTGTATATTTTAATGATATGCCAGTAAAACTTGGAAAAATGTTATGCCTAAACTGCCTAATTTCTGTCTCTCATTATTAAAAACACAATGTTGATTAGTTTAGGTTTCCGTTATTCTTGGATAAACTAGATTTTTAAAGAAATCATAAAAACAATAAGAGATGTATTAGAAAAAAATATTGTTTCGAATTCTACATTTGAATTCCTTTTCTGAATTACACAAATTATGCAAGATCCAAAGCAATTATTAAAGGTCTTTAAAAGAAGACTAGCACCTAAATTTTTGAGTCAACCAATGTTTGGATTTTTTTAATACTGTGAACATTCTAGGAGATACAGAGAGGAGAGAAAGAAGTGTTTAAGAATTTTAAAGCACCTCGTTGTTTTGAGGAAGAGAGATTTTTATTTAGTTTGAGTTCTATTTTTAATGCCTTAACTGGTCTTTTAATCTTCCTAAAGTAGAGGCTACTAATTTGCTGGATTTATACCATGTTTCTGGGGTTCCATTTCAGACATTATTCCATAGCTTGTCTTAATCCAGGAAGCTTTATGAGATTTAGCTGATACACAGAAAAGGATGGTAACTTCTGTACTTTCCCCTTTGGGTAGTTTCTTGCAGAGTTTCAGCACTTTATTAGAGTAGAGGGAATTAGAGCAATAGGCAATTTTCTGAATTAAAATCTGACAGTACTTTTGATCTGTCAAGTGACTCTGGAAATTAATGGTGGGTATGGCAAACACTCCTAACAAGAGAAACACTCAAGAGTTCTTGATGCTAAGCCCATGTTGCCAGGGCTCGGAGCATACCAACTGGATTTGCGACCTCTTTCTCGACACCTAGAGTTTCACTGTCTGTACTCAATGCAAACTCAGACATGGTGCTGCCCTGTAACCTCGGATCAAGGCGCTATGAAAACAACCAAGTTGCAAGACAGAGGTATGAGAAGCCTTGCCTGGGTCCTCTGCTGTGCTCGAGCTCAGACCTTTGCCTGTGGTTCTTGCCTGAGCGATGCTGCGGCTATGCTTGGTCCTTGCCTGAGCCTACTTACACTGTAGTAGTCTTGCACCCTGATGATCCTGAGCTTGCCTTGCTGACTGAGCTCTCTAGCTGCAGCTTGGACCTGCCCTGTCCCTAGACTCACCTGGCAGTCACTGGACTGTTAGCTGACTTGGGCTGGCACCCCTGGGCCTGTCCAGGCTCCTGACAGGATGTCTCCTGCTTGGCCACTGGCCCTGCTGCCTCACTGGTACTTGTGGCTCCTGGCTCACCTGCCCTCCAGGGCAGCCCAGCCCGTATTGCTGCCTGACATGACTTGCTCAAGCAGAAGCTCTTCATTTAACATCTTTCTTCCTCAAGGATCACCTAGGCTGAGGAGTCCTGTAAAAGCTAAGCAAGCTGCCCTGAGAAATGGGAGCCTGAGGTTTTTATAATGCTCAAGTCTGACTGGGAAACTTGTTGACTTACTTGAGAGGAAATTTAGCCAGCAGCATTGGACAATTAATTTTCTCATTTGTAAATTATAATGTTAGAGAAAAAATATAAAATATGAGCAAGGTTTATTTTGGTTTTAAGTGCCATTTTGATTTCCCAGGAACCACTGCTCATCAGACCCCAAATTTTCCTAGGGGAAAAAAAAAATCTTAATGTAATCACAGTTTTTTGTTTAATGGTTGAGTTTCATATACAAGCGCACTTACAGCACTCAGACTACAAAATTATTTCAACTTACATCCCCAAAACTAAAAGGAAAACCTTTAGAAATGTTTAAATCCCAAGAACTCAAGCACATTATAAACGTTGCTGCATTGAAGCAGTAGCTTTCCTGTAAAATAGGAACTATTTCTTCCCTGATACTATAAAAAGAAAATGAAAAAAGGCTAGGGTCATTTACTCAAATGATGAATAATTTTGTAATTAAGGTATTGTTTTGGTCATTCTATGCCCATCTAACAAAGGTAAAACTGTGCTCCTGCTTGAATGGTGACATTTCCTATTCCCCACTACTGGCTGCATTTTTCTCCCTTGTTTATCCCGTTTATTGCTTTTTGGCTAACCAGTGACTAGCCAGTGTTTTCAGATGAACCAAACCAGGAACTAGCTGTCAACCAGATTAGACCCCTGATCTCGTGAGGCTGTGTGAAATCTCATCCTTAGAAAATATGTATTACACTCCCAGTTTTGCTACAGTTCTTTTATAACCTTTAGCAAATCTCTTAAGCTTTTTCTGTTTCCACTTGTGAAACAGAGGTAATTATATTCCCCAGTCTTTTTGTATGTGAAGACTAATTTATTAATATGCATGAACTGTTTATATCCTAAAGTGGTGAAAGCCATAGAAGTTCCTAGATCAAATCTTTGATATATTTGAATTTTCTTCATTCACAGCTATGGAGAGTTTATTCTTGCTAAAAGCTTCAGTAAGCCAGACACCTCCACATCACCTTAATTATATTAAACTGTAGTTCAAAAGCAACAATTATATTTAGTTCACTGTCATTTTCGTGGTGACTGTGTCTTAAATTCATTCAAATAATAATAGTGGAAATTGTAATTCCTTCAGGTTCCAAAAAGGCTATTGTTCCAATACATGAATGGCTAGCATGTAAGTATTCTAAATGTATGCAAGATTCTGAATTTTGAATGTTTGAAATGTATAATGGTTGATGTGCCATCATGATTTCGGTAATTAGCCACTGGGGCTCATGGTGCTGGAATGAGCTAGTAATACTTAGCTGGTGATGTTAAAGTTTTGGGTGGTTTGGCAGCAAGAGAAAGTTAAGGGCACAATGTGCTCCCATGGCCTTGTTTAAAAGCTGGATGGGTGGCTGTGAAGGCTTAGCTGCCGTAACAGGGTTCCCAGCGTGCAAAGCCAGCCATGACATTGAGGAACAAGCTCTGATAACACTGAGGCTGCATCTGCTCTCCAGCTCTGCAGAGAAGCTCACCCAGGCTCTGTTATGCTTTTTAAATTATGTCTTCAATATGCCTGTCAGGGCTCCTCACTTTCAAAGGGATTGAGACAAAGATGTGAGCATTTCCTCTACCTGTGGCCTGAAAAAGAGGTTAACAAAAAAATACCTAAAAAAAGCTTTTTGCAAGGATCAGTAACAGCTTGGAGTGTGACACATAAGTAAATAATTAAAAGGCCCATTTGACTACATAGGAATAACTTTAGCTTAATGGTTATTGGCTCAATAATCATTAATATCCAAAACACAGCTTTTCCCTAGGATCTTAAAAGGACTAAACTGCTGAGTGGAACAGCTTGCAAAGGTTTACAGGGGGCAGGGTGGGGAGGGTGGATGGGGGAAGAAGAAAAGAGATGAAGGCATCAAGGCCTTCAACCTAGGAAAAAAACCAGAAATGGCTTATTTTATAAGGTCACTATACTTTGATAGACATTAACTTCAGTGGAACTTAGTAAGAACTCAGCTGACAGTGCCATTGGAATTGAAGGCTTTTCCGTGTAAATGTTCCAGTGTTTCTATCTCAACATGAGGAAGAACTTCTTTACGTCAAGTATTGCAGAGCACTGGAACACACTGCCCAGGGAGGTTGTGAAGTCTCCTTCTCTGAAGACTTTTGAAACCCACCTGGACACATTCCTGTGTAACTTGCTGTAGGTGATCCTGCTTTGGTTGGGGCAGGGTTGGACTGGATGATCTCTAGAGGTCTCTTCTAACCCAAATGATTCCGTATTAAGAACAATGCATTTCATAATGTTAATTGCCAAGAAGATACACGTGTTCTCTGTGAGCAGAAACTAACCCAAGCTGTAAGCTTCGATGAAAGGAAGCATCCTAGCAATAATAATGGGCATGTTACCTATTTAATTGTGCATTCACTAGAGGAGAAAGGGAAGTTGAAAGCACTTAGTCTGCTCCCATCAGCACCAGCTGCTGTTGTGTGAGCCTTCATACCTCACAACATTTTTTAAAGCACAGCCATCGTTCAGTGCTACCAAACTAGAGGCTTTTAGACCTTACCTACATAAGTGCAGAGACGTGTGCTGCTGTATGTGATAGTAATAACTATATTTTTAGGCCAGTTTTGCAAGAGACAGTGGTTTTTACTTCACTCATTTCTCTGAGGTAGACTAAGACACAGTAGAGAGAAGGTCAGCTCTGGGTTAGTCTGTGGTAGGTTATATTGCTGTTTTGGTTGCATCTGCTGCCTTTCTATTCAGAAAAAAAGTAGTTTGGGTGGATGCTGTCCCTTGTCTATGCTACTAGCATACATACCATTGCTTATAAAACCCAGTCCTTATGCTTGTCTGTGATTTTATATAGGTATGCTTATGTTTTAAATGAATTAGTTGTTCTGCAATGTCGTTGTAAGTGCCAATGTTACTTTGCCTAAATTCTGCAAACCTAGAAAAGGAGTCTGAGTTATTTTGCTCTCAACAGTTTCTTGTCCCATCTGCAGAGGGTACTGTGGGGAACTTTCAAAAGATCTGAGTGTGGCTTAAGTCTTCTGCCATGGTGGCCTACGTGGTTTTAAACATTGACAGTTTTGATTGTAACCTGGCTATGTAAAGTCATTATTCATTATTCCATATCTTTGGAATCAATCCATTGGTGACTGGACTCAGTGATCCAGACAATCTCATGGAATCCTACCTCTCCAGGCACGCAGAAGGACCAAATCACATTCAGGCAGGACCATTCTGAAATGTCATCAATTCAGAGAACAGCGATTTTCACGTGAGTCCCGTCAGTTTCTCTAGAACCTCCAAGACCGGCAGGCTGCCGTTGTTTCCAGCAAAGCCTTGCGGAGAAGGGCGCTGCCTGCGCTGCGGGGCGCGGCCGAGCCGGGGGCTGCAGGGCCCTCGCTGCCGCCTGCNCTGTAGAAGGTGCTCATTTCAACGAATTACAGAGTGCGGGTGCACTCTAGAAATCCCCAAATTGTAGGGATTAGTTGGGCAAATTGGGGCAATATTCAGGACAAAAATAATTATAATGGTATCAGATGTTAACCAGCAGTTTAAAGAGTGATATGGCAGTAGCATCACAGAAATTCATGGCTCACAAACTAACCACCTCCACCCTCCCCCCCAACAACAACTGAGTACAGATGGAGAAGTTGGCTGTTCTCCATCAATAGTGAGTAACCCATTTTCTCTGCTGATTGATTTGGCCTGTGCTGTTGCTCTTTTACTATTTTTTATGCTATTCCTGGCAGAAAGGTCTTGGCATTATACTTAATGCTGAATGACAATTTAATACTTCCTCTTCCAAGTCTTGCTGACCTTTAGTTTTGTGGCAAATAATTTCTAATTTGTATATAGGAAAATACTTAAATCATCTAGCTTTTAAAAATTGCTAGAGATTGAGAGAAATCATTAGTTTAGCACAAAAATATGCAATATTTTTATTCTACTGCTTGAAGTCTCTATACTAAGCTAAACTGTTGCTTGTGAGAAAATGGAAGTGCAGTGCACAAATATTTGCAAGTTTCTGATGCACCTGATGAATCATTAAGCAGTGGTTGGAACTTCCTTCAGCTTTCTCAGCAACACAACAAAATAGAAGTAACTTGCTTTCCTTTTTGGAATAACCTTCAGTTAACTGAGTCCTCACTGAATTAACCACACACACATAAAAAATTTAGTGAGTAAAAGGGCATTATCCCAAACTGAACAAAGTAACTAACAGGGGTTAGTTGTTACATGTATCTTTTCTAAACTTTAAATCACACTTCATCGTATTTCCTAAAAAATTCTGAGGTTCCTTTCTTCTAGCCAGTGGTATAGCTTTCTGGCTCACACACTGTATTAGTTCTAATTACCTTAAATTCACTCTGTAGCAGAAAGTAAGATTTTGAACTATATGGAAATCTTATGTTACCACTCTTCTTCTCAGAGTTCCATAAAACTTAAAATGCAAAGCATTCAAAGTAGGAGTGAGACTGTAGACTACACAACTATTTTCTAAATTACTTCATAGTAAGTAAAATTCTGATGATATCATTGAAAACTTGACACTACTAAGAGTGTAGAAGAAAAAATCCATACTATTATTAACAGTAGAGTTTCATTTAACCCCGCGTTGTTTTTTTTTCTTTTTTTCCCCAACCTTGCACTGTGTAATAGGAAGCACTAGAGATGTTTAATCACGATTCTTATTTGTTTAAATCACTTGGTTCTGGTTAGCCAAGAGGAGCATTTTCAACTGTCCTCAGTCCTCGGTGGCATGAGCTGAGGCAGTGTCTGCACTGAAGTGACACGGTGCAGCTGTCCTACTCATCCTGGAGAGGGCTACTCCTCATATGGTGACTTAAACACTTTGGAGGACTGCAGCATGATGAAAGCAAATGCTTTCTTCTCGTTCTCAAATTCGAATACAAGTCATCTTGCAGCAGCAGCGCTTTCAGCAGTGACACTTCTATGTGAGCTATGATCCAGAGCAGCCTGTGTGCCCATGCTATGGGCCTAACAGGTGCTTTAGCATCCGCCCCGCGCCGTGGCTCCTTCCCTGCAGTCCTGCCCGGCGCCGCGCTCGGCCCCGGCGGGGTCCGGCAATCGGCCGGCAGGGCCGTGGCCTGCACACGCTCAGCCCGCCGCCCTGTGCAGGACCCCGCGGTGCTTCCAGACGCACAGAGCATCCCAGCGAGCCGCGGGATGAGCGGGGAAGGGCGACGGCCAGCAGGCAGGCAGGTAGGTAGGGTACGAGGCGCTAGGGAAGGCGGCGAGCACCGGGGTGCGCGGGGCCGCTCCCGCGGGGCGCCTCCGCCACAGCGGCCGCGCTTCTCNGCTGAAAGGTGTTGCTGGAGGGGAAGTTTGGAGAAGGTCGTCGGGTGCCTGGGCGCTCCGGCAGCATCATGGCGGAGCAGGGCGAGTCGCCGGTCCACGTCCAGCAGCCCCAGCCGGCGCCCGCGCCCGCCGCCCCGGCCTCCGGCTGGCCCATCTGCAGGGACGCCTACGAGCTGCAGGAGGTGATCGGTCAGTGGCGCGGGGGCGCGGCGGGGCGGAGGTGGGGCAGGAAGGCAGGGATGCCGCGGCCGGCTCCGGGCCTACCGGCGCTCGCTCTCCCGCAGGCAGGGCTCGTTCACTGCGGCGGACGCACCCGGCACTGCAGCGGCGGCTGCTGCAAACTTTATCCGCCCGGCAGCGAGCGGCCCCGGGGGCGGCGGCGCCTGCCAGAACCCGCCGCGCCCCGCCCGGTGCGGCTCGGTGGAGGTGCCGCTGTCCTGCGGTGCATCGTCACTCCAGCACTGACCTGCTGGTGTGCACCAGGGCCCCGGCGACTCCGCAGATGCGCTCTGTGTGCTTTGTGTGTCTACTCTGTGTGTGTGTCCGTGGATGCGCACATGTGCGTGCATCCGCTTAGATTACTCTGCATTTTTTCCGGTGCTTTCATGGGGGAGGTAAATCTTACCCGTAGATCTGCTGCTCACGTGACAACTCTCAATTCACATATGTACATATATACGTATACGTATATTTAAACTATTTCCTCTTCTCCCTCACTGTTTCATCTTGTTCGCATCTCCTTGTGCCCCTCGGCCCTATGCCCGTCGGTGGCACGTAAGGCCAGGGGGATTACAGCTCCGTTTTCACCCCAGCCAACCTGCTTTTGACCCGGTTTGCCGTGCGTTTAACCCGTCTGCTGGCCCCCACCCATGTCCCTGTAGGAAGGGGACTTTCTTGGTTGTGTGCTTCAGCACTTGGTTCACATATCAAACTAATGCAGATCAGATGTGTTCAGTCTCCATTCTCTATTTGGATAAGGTTCTTTTGAATTTTACTTTGTGAAATGCTAACTGCTGTTGAAAGTATGTGCGATGGAAAGTTTTTCATCTCTTGGCCTAGATGCTGCTTGTTGCTAATGATCTACTTTGGGAAAACTTGCTTTTATTTGTATATAACATTTTAAACTTCTAGCAAATACTGCAGATGGCAAAGACCAGCTCTGATTGCTGTTTTTTACAAATAAGGCCACTTGAATGAGAAAAGTCCAGGTGACTTGCCTGCTGATGCTGTTGATTATCTTCAGGATTATACTAATTGCTAATTGTTGTCAGGCTGATGACAACCAGATCTGCATGTTATCGATCTGGAAGTTGTGTGTACTCAGCTTTGTCATTAAGCTTTTTTATTTTCCACAGGTAGAAACAAAATAGTTGAGAAAAGTACTTCTTCCTTAAAGTAGGATGGCTTTTTGGTGACCCAGGTGGTACCTTTTTGTTTCTGTTTGTACTTGCAGGCTGTGAATAGGGATTGAGGAGGGATGAGGGTTCAGGTGTTCAGGTCCCTGGAGGTGGCTGACTTGGTTCGCTATTGAGCAGGCATTGCCTGTGGAGGCCTCCCAAAAGTATGGGTTTACAGGACAGAGGGCTTTGTCTTCCTCAGTCTAGGGAATGGATCAAAGTTACCCAAGTGGAAGTGATTCTACTAGCATAAAGGTGTATCTTTGCTAAGGAGTAGATCCCTCTTCAAAGGTAAAAAAGGCCTCAAAGTTGTTGGATTAATCCTCGTCTAGGGTGTAATATGAGTTACTTAAATAATAGTTGTTTCCTGTTACAGTACCCGTAGAATGCCTGATGTGAGAATTTCCTTTAGAAACTCCTTTCCACTTTACTCTTTCCGCTTAAAAGCAAAAAGAGTATCTTTTGATACGTAAACTGTAATCCTAACTGCTAATATATATTTATATATACCCCTTGAATAAGTGGATGCTAAATTGGGCTAGCAGATACTGATCTGTAGAGAAACTTTTTTGCTAGTTACCTATGGTTACTTCTAAATATTGATGTTATTTAACTGAATGCCTAGGGAGTAAATTAAGGTCAGGCTATGTTGAATCAGATTCTTGAACACACTGAACTTGCCTGCCGTAATTTCACTAAACTCAGGTTTCTTGCATGACTTTCAAAGGAAGTTGCTGAGATTTATTTTGTACCACTTGACTAAAAAATCTTATGCTTAGTCAAATACGTCTTTTTTCATTAACACCTTTTATTTGTTCTCTTAATTTACAGGAGATTACTGTGAGATTAAATTTAGTCTGGATACTATTAAAAATAGTAAAAAACCCCAACTGAACACTCCCTGCCACACTTTCTAAAAAAGAACCCAACCAAACCAAGGTCCCTGTAAATTCCATGTGTTTGACCACATGCTAACATAATTTTGGAACTGTAGGATAATGTTATTGGTTTTAATGAATATGGTAAGGGACTCTTAAAGAATCTTTTTATAGCTGAAGGAGGAGAGAATGATACAGTCTGATCTTGATTCAGCAGCAGTCCTTTGCATGTGCTATGCCAGGGTTAATTGCATTGTGAACGGGAGTAGTTACCACGTGCTGAAACAGAGCTGATCACCTCTGGAAAGCACTACATACTTCTCCCTGAGGAGCTGGGTAGTGTCAGTTGAGTTCAGTTACAACAGCCCTTTCCCAGTTAAATGAGAAAAATAACAATGCAGTGAAGCACCATTGTGGCCTTTGCAGGAGGAAAGATACACCATAATGCTTTATCACCATGCTTCCCGACAGAATAGACTGTAGATTCTTTGGTAACTGAAGCAGAGATGCAGGAATTTCGGTTTTAGGAATGTTTAAAAGTTTTGGTGGCGATTATAAAATAAAAGTAATTGTTAGTCTTGTGGGCCATCTCTGTCCCTTGGATTTAGCAGCTGGAGAAGTTGTATTCTTCTCTGTGAGAACATGAACTTTTCTTATTGCTCATCTGTGTCCAGCCACATGCTATGTTGAAAACCAAGGCCACATGACATGGATTTCCAATGAAAAAGCTTTGTTTTTCATTTTCTGTCTGTTGTATCCTTCATGATGGCTGGGAGATTCAAGTGTCTGCTGAGGAGAAAATACTAGCTTTAAGGAGTGCCTCTTAGGAGATGTTATTCCTAGTCTGCTTTACTTTTTAGGTGGCCGGCCAGTTCTCTGTAAACTCTTTGTGTGCAGTTTCATGATACATTTAATCTGCTCTAACAGGCAGCTGCTGAAAGGATCGCATTGATCTGACAGCTAACTAGTCCTTCTGCCGGGTCAGCTTTCTGCTGGATCACATTCCCTGTTTGACTTGCTGCATGGCTTTGTGATTGATGGGTTTGCTGCAAGGAAGAGGCTCTTCCGATTATTGCCTAGATGCTTATATTTTCTGGAGTGAGAGAAAAACATTCTGCTCTCTGTAAAGAGGAAATTTTTACATTAATTCAGATTAATACAGGCAGTCCATATAAAAAAAACTTAGAAGGAGATTGCTAATTGTTAGGAAAGGAGGATCCAACCAACCTTCTGGCAGTAGTTACAGAGATAAGAAGTGTAATTGCTATTAAGGTAGAGCCAGATGTAATTTAGTGAAGACCTGGGAGATCTCTAAGATTTTAATGTATTAAAATGCTCAGTGTATTTTTAATATGTGTGGAGGGGATTTTGTTATTTTTTGCTGGGTTTTTTTGCATTTGTTTTTGTAAGATGAATATGATTTAGATTTAAAAAAAACCACAGCTAATAAAAGCAATATTGCGAGAGCTGTTCTTACACAGTTTGTTTATAACCAAATATTCAGAATACAACTCCTGAAATAGATTTCTTTGAATTTGTCATGTACATATATGAGTTTTTTTCCTCAGAAGCAATATAAATCTTCAATGAACAGGTATTTTAATGGTAATCAACATTAACACTTCATTCACTTTTCAGTTGTTTTTTTTTTTTTTCCGTCTTTCTACCTTTCAAATTGTAATGAGCCCTACCTCATCTAGGTAAGACAAAGCAGCATCAAATCTTGGTTGTTTTTTTTTTGTTTTGTTTTATTTTGGGTGGTGTTATTTAATTTTACTTTATTTTATGTTATTTTATTGTTTAGGTACGATCGAGTAGCTTTGACTTTATTTTGGAAAACTACTTTGGAGTTGTTGCTTCTCTGTCAGATGTAACTTATTGTCATCCTGCATTGATGGAAGGTGGATTCTGTTATGGAGAAGCAGTGGATAATCTTGTGATTCGGTTGGGTGCTAGTTTTCATTATAAAATTATATTTTTCTCTCGTGGTGCAACTGACTTGGAAAATTATTTTGGCTGGGAAACAGCCAGAATTAGATTGAAATAAAGGGTTACTTTTATAAGACGGATTATCTATATTGGCTGCAAATCATTAAAAAGTTACCTTAGTTGAACTGGTGTGTTTTTCTAGTTTTTTTCTAGCTTTGAGCTCAAAAATATCTTGTGGTTTGTTGCCTCATAAGGTGCAGTGTTGCTGAGTCAAATGTGTTGGGATTTTGAGTAGAACAAGTTACCATGTGTGAGACTGTTCTGCTGATTTTATGGTTCTCATTGTAAGCAGCCTGTGAGCTGCTCTTGGTTAATGGCTCTGGGGTCTTTGGTGGTGTTTCCAGGGTATGTTATTTACTTTTTTTTTTCCCCTCCCCTACTGCATGTATTGCTAATGGCTCTTTGTCTGACAGAGAAGAGACTCTCCTATATTTGTTGTTATCGGAGATCTTTGACTATCAGAGTGGTCTCGGTTTCTAATCCTCAGGAACCCATGTTTGTATGCTATTTTAGAAAGCCTCTCTGTAGTTAGAGGTAAAATTACAATACTGTATTGTTCTGTTAATCAGATGCTCATGTCTCATTCACATTTTCCAAAATTTCTTATCCCTGTGCCGAATCAGGTTGTTTTTGGTTTTTTGTTTTTGAAGGTCTTTCTTTTGCAGTAGTTTTTATGTATGTGCTGTAAATTAAATCACACTATATTGAATGATATACCACACTAGCAACTAAAGCTATGGCAAAATTTCATGTTTGCTTTTGTAAAACCTCCATAATTCTTGCATGAGAAACTACATAATTTGATAAGTAATACTTAACACTACCTAAGGTCTTTGTACCAAAACCTGTTGGAAAAAAAAAAATGTGCCTGCCTTCATTCTGCTCCAAAGTAAATTCTATTCCTTACCAATAAATCTTGAAAGTTACTACAGCAGCCGAAGCATATTGTACATGCACATATTAAATACAGCCTTTTGTAATATTAATTGTAACTTAATACAACTGCAACTTGACAGGAAGAGTTTAATTTTGTAAATTAAATTTTACATTTTGGGAAATAATTGGTTGAGATTTTCTGTCTGCTAATAACCATCTGTAGAAGCTGTGGAAATATTAAATCCCCATTTAGTATTTTAATAAGGAGTGGCTTTTAATTCAGTTGCCAGGGTAAAGGTGGTAATGGTGCAATTTAAAAACACCTTGTGGAACATTCACAGTGCTGGGCTGCTAATGAGGCTGTGCAGAGCTTGAAGTTGTTAATTATTTGCTTTGTGTCCACGTGGTAGTGTTGGGGAAGGGACCTCTGTCTTGGCTTTTAAAAATTTTTTTATTTTTTTAATGGAAATGTGTTAGA
Organism: Phainopepla nitens; assembly: GCA_013400175.1. Taxonomy (NCBI): domain Eukaryota; kingdom Metazoa; phylum Chordata; class Aves; order Passeriformes; family Bombycillidae; genus Phainopepla; species Phainopepla nitens. Next base: position 1,832,901 of record VXBQ01000415.1, on the reverse strand, counting down.
AATACCCAGATTGGAGACATGGCTGTACATAGCTGTAGTTTTCATTGGTTCAAAGAGGTTAAACTTTAAGTGATTCAATGTTCAAACTTCGTTATATAGTGTAGTGAATTTTAGAACAAAATTAACTCATGCAATTGGAATTCAGACTTGTCAGGAAAAAGATTAAAAGATTAATTGTAAATTAAAAAAAAAAGTTTCCTGTGGGTTTCTCCTGTAAGTAACCAGGATATTAACCTTGTTTTAATGTTATCTTGTTAACTGGAAGGGTAAAGGAACATATATCAATGCATCAGGCAGTTGGCTGGTGCTGTAATATGATAATTTATAGAAAATATGCTTTCCTGCTCGTCTATCTGTCTATTTCCCTATTGATTTGCTCTCTTCTCCCTGTGCTGTCTCTCTCTTTCCCTTCCATCCAAGTTCTTCTTACAGTTAAGGCCCTATACCTCTGGAGCCTGGAAAGTCCTGGCTCCACAAGAGTTGCTTGAGTGTTAGAAGAGAAGCCATTCTACTGGTGAGCGTGTAGAAATTTGCAGGGATTGCATGATTTTGCCCCTTGCTAAGTGTTACAACAGCAAGGCTTTGCATCTTCAGAGTAGAACTGCTTCTTGTAACCAGCATTGTGCTTTGATGGCAGGGGCCAAGTTCAGACCTGGCAGAGCTATTTTAGATTGTTGTTCTGAAACAACATAAGAAAACTGCTTTACTTTTTTTCTTTTAGTGAAGAATCACTTTCTCTTAGGTCCTAGACCAGTTTTTTGGTTTTTTTTCCTCCAGAATATGTTTGTCAAATGGAGATTCTCTTTGTTAACTGGAAACAAAATCTCATCTGTTCTGATTGGCTTGAGGAGAAAAAACAGTTAGCTCTCCATGCGAAGGAGGTGTGAGTGGCTCTTATAGTGGCTACTTGTCTAGGTCATATTTAATTTTTGTGTGCACTGCCTTGGTTCTCTCTTTCTTTTCCCCCATTTGACCTTCCAAAATAATTTGGAACTGTAAGGCAGCAGTTGATAGAGGCTCTTTTTTCCTTCCAGTAATAGTAGTAATTCTTGATGTTTAAAGAATGAGCCCTAAAAATCAAATTAAGTTAGCTACTCTTAACTTCTTAGGTTTGCTGAAGTCACTGGGATACTGCTGAGCAGGGATTGCTGAGAAGCACTATGCTTGCAACGCCCGGAAAACAAATATGTCACTAGGACATTTTCTGCTGCCCAAAATTAAAAGTGAGTTTCTGCCCACCCCTGAAAATTCATACTTAATATATATTGATACTTCTTCTCCTGTGTAAATAAAGAATAAGCTGTATTGAATGAGTGGATTTTTGCTTATTTCTGCCGTTTACAGCACAGCCTTTCCAGTGGGATAAAATCCTGACAGTTGTACTAGATTTCACTGTTTCTTGCTAAGTTTGAAGATCTTTGGATGTGCACAAGTGTTGCTTGGTTGAAGCTTGTAAGTGTAAGAGCATTATCATGCAGCAGTGGCAGAATGAGGTGAGACTAGTATGGTATAAGAGTCTTGAGGAAAGAATTCTCTCTAAAACCTTACTTTTTCTTTATAAGAAGGAAAAAGTCTCTCTCTGTTTATATACACATAAACATCTATCAGTCTTGGTATTCACTGTTGTAGGTTCTGTGTAGTTGTGGGATCACCTCTGTAAATGAAGCAAGCGTTGTTGAATGCTTATCTCTTGAGCTCTTTGTTGGGGTTTGGCTGCTGTCCTCCCTTGCTGACCCTAGGGTTCTGTGGTGGTGGTGGTGCAGCTTCCTCCTGCACTGTGCTTCTGGCTGGAGACCATGCTTCGGTAGGAGTGCTAGACTGAAAAGATGGGGGTAAAAAAACCAACCCTGCCCTGAGGCAGAAAATGTATTAATGAGAAAAAACAAGGGGAGTATACAGGGAAAAACAAGCTATCAATAAGGTACCTAACAGTGCTAGAGGAATCTAATTTTTCCTGAAACTGCTGTCAAGTCAGAGTTACTTTGAGAATTGGTTAAATTCAGGAGATAGATACTTGGGGAATGGTAGTAAAGAGCTTAATGTTCATGGAGAAATGTGCATGCTTCCTGGCATTTACACAGTCTTCAGTTGACTGGTGACTGTTCTGTAGAAAATTTATACGGCCGTGGTGAGATGCTGAGAAGGCTGATGCAGATGGTGGGTTTGAAAGAGTCCCTCTGAACAATTCCCAGGTACATTTTTCCAGGGCTGCTGTTTGTGACAGTCCTGCGGCCTGCTCGCAAGAGAAGATCAGTGAAGAGTTTAACAGTATTCTCCACTTGTTAGCTAAACTAATAGGTTTGTGGCATTAATGGAGTTAATATTTTCAGTCCTTTTCCCATGATGTTTGACTAGATATGTGGCTTTACTCAATAGTTCAGTGAAACTTCAGTATGATAAATTAGCTGCCTCCATAAATTGTTTTCTATACAAATAACAATTTCTGAATAATTTTATTAGCCTAATTATTCCTGTGGATATCTAAATGCCTCTGAGGTATTTAGATTGTAAGTTAAATATAGATGAAACTTGAGAATGTCCTATAGGCTGATGTAATGATTATGTTACACAGCTTTTGAGCTATGCTTCTGCACTTAAAGAAATTAGAATTAGAAGCAGATTGAAAATTTGGAGCTTTTCTGTGTTCCTAATCATGCATTCAGAAGAATCGTGTACTTAAAGGTCTTGAAGGTCAAGATCCATGTTGAATGTCTATGTGCCAAGTATACCTGCTTCAGGTTAGTGGTACAAAAATAGTTAATTTAACTGACCAGAAAAATACTGTGTACTTGTTATTCATGGTTTCCATCCTTTAGAAGTAATATGAACAAGAGCGTAAACTTGAGCTATTGCTTTAGACTTCTGAGAAGCAACATACTTGGATTCAGAAGCATAGCCATTTAATTATAAAGTTGCTTTTTCCTTCTCACTTTTTTTGCTTTGAAGACATTTTATTACAGGGACTGAATTTAAGCTTATAATTTATTCCTCTTAGAGTCTTGTGCTTCCAGACTCTAAGCCACTTCAGACTAATAATAGGAACTTCATTAGAATTAGATTAGAATCAGCTAATGAAAATTTAATGATATGATAGTATTTATATTGCTCCAACTCTTCCATTGTTCCATGAGAAGCAATAAATGAGAAATAAGTAAGTTTTTTGCTTGTAGTGTACAGTCGCAGTAGACTCAAATTCTACGAGGCACATTTTGTTGGAGTGAACTAGCTGAAGATGATTTGTAGCTCGACACTGCTGAATTAATTAGAGATCTTTATGACACTACAGTAGCAATAATGCCTTTGTTTTGGTAGATTGCTGTTTTTTATTCTCAAAAGAGAATGATGCACTATGTGGTGACATCCGGAATACTTGGAAAATACTGCATTCATGGTATTAGAATTGTTCCAAGTGTTTACTCTCAAACTAAATGAGAAACGATAAAATGTGGCGACTAAATCAACACCAGAATTTGTTTATAGTGCTGCTTCAGAAATGAATTGTAATTCTTTTTTAACAGCTTTTTTCTAGGCAGGAAATCTGACTCAGATTTGCTAATCTTCAATTTGCCCTATTTTTACGAGGGAGTTCTGTGGAGTTCTGATGGTACTCTGGTAAGGTAACTTTTGGTTCCACAGTGAACACCAGACACCAAGTTCTCCCATAGTTATATAGAGACATTTTCAGCATGGGTTTTGCCTTCCAGATTTTAAGAGTTGTATGCATATTGAATAAGGGTTTCTATATTCGTGATGAAACAACGGTGAGAATGAAATCATCAGAATCCATGTTTCTTTTCATGTGAGGATGAATGGATAATAATATGGCAGATAAAGTCCATAAATTCTTAATCAAGTTGTGTCCTTCACTCTCCTTCATGCTTTTTGTTGGGAAAAAGCGGAATGAGTATGGATTTGTTGGACACATTCATGTGGAGTACCGTACCTCCAGGTTTGTCCTTGCCCCATGGCAGCCCCAGCACGGTGTGTCACCAGGAGCTGCCGCCTGCCTGCCGCGGGCCGGGCGGCCGTGCAGCGCGGCTGTGCCCAAAGAGCCCGCTGCAAGGTCGTTGGCTGCTGCCTTTTCTTTCTTCTTCCCTAAAAAGTTTGAAGTGTGAGTGAAGCTGGATTCTTTCTCATTTTGAAGGAAGCCAGGGTAGATATGATTACAAAACAACTTTTTTGTAAAAAAAAGAAGTTTTCCTCAATTTCTCCAGTTTATCCACAACTGGAGAAGGCCTTGTGCCTCAGAGCTCTTCTTCCCCTCTTCTGTCCTTTGGGTAGTTTACAGCTAGCTGTTTTTCATTATGCCCAAAGAAAAGTATTCCTTCAAATTTCTCCAAGTAATGAACTGTTACATGTAGTATTACGCATTATTCAATGGCCCGTGTATTTTCTAGACCTTGTTTGGTGAATTCACAAGTTACCTTTACATGCTGATAGGAAAGTGAAAGTGTTTTAGGTATTCATAAGACGAGTACAACTAAACAACCTCTTTGCTGTCTGATGTGATACATGTTGTTTCTTGTGGTATTGAATTCCCAATTCCTGCTCTGCAACTTCTGTAAATTGTAGTAAAATTATTACTGAAACAGAGCATAGTTTACTTTGCCCTTACGTATAACGTGTTTCACTTTTTTCTTCTTAATATGGCAGCTCATATGGAAAATAATGTCATTGAGAGGAGAGATCATTCCAGGTATAGAACTTGACTTTTCACTGCTCAGTTCAGTTTCATGGCCTTTAGTTCATTAAGCTTTTAAAATTCTATACTTTGTTACTTCATAATCACAATTTTGAAAATATGATAGTGAACAGAGTGTAAGCAGACTAGGTGTATAAAGTTGTTCTAAGATACCTCAAGCAGACCTAAAAGCCATGGCACTTCTGAGGAAAGCATAAGTTCTGCAAACTGGAGCAGAGATACTTTATTTGCGTTTCACATTTGATGCCCATTAATGTATTGTATGTTTTAAGTGCCATATTTTACAAGAGAGTCAATGTTTTTTTGGGGTCAGAACTAGATGTTTTAGCTAATTTACTTGTTTGGTTTAGGTTCAGCTGAATTTATTAAGTTGTTTCTGTGTGTTGGTTGCTCCCCTCATACCCTTCTTTTTTAGCATATGTAAGCAGAATAATTTTGCAGTGCATGAAATGTCAACTCTGCACCAGAGAATAAGATCTATTTTCTCCAGAGAATCTGATAATGAAGCTTACCACTAAGGCAACAGAGAGGTTCTTTCAGGGATCCTTGGCAAAATGATGATGGCACCAAAATGTAATTAAAATTTAAGCTTTATTTTCTTAACAAGATATTATATTTACTATAACACAGAAATTATGATTAGACTGGTACAGGATTTCTACAAACAGAATCCATTAGAACAATTTATAAGTAGCATAATAGAGAATTTATAATATGACAACTGAATATTTCTTATTGACTACATCCTAACTTATGATTTCTTACCAACTAAGTATCATAGAATTTATAATACAACTTAACTTACTATTTTCATTCACTGGAACCCTCTGCAGATCGGGTCAAAACCCAATACATTGTTTGATGTATGAATATAACAATCATAATCTGGACTGGAGGATGATATGGAAGATGTGAGTCAGTCCTCAGAGGTAGCAGATGATGATGGAAGCATCTCTGGCTACAAGGGTCATGGATCTCACTGTCCACCAGCAGCTTGAGTCCAAGTTCCTTACTCAGGACCTGTAAGTGCTTGATGTTGTGGGCAGTTCTAGTGCTCTGTGTGCTGTTATGCTTCCCAGTGACAGGTTCATCACCAGCACTGGGACCTGGGATGTTCAGTGCTGGTCCAGAAGGGAGTAATCGCCGTGATTCCCAGGAATCTTGAAGTTGGTGGGGAGGGAAAGGAGAAATTGGTTTGTCTGCTTGGTTCAAAGCACCTCCAGTGCCTGAGATTAAGGGTAAAGGAATGAATATGTTCAGTCACAGAGAATACTGCTTGCCTTATAGAGTGACATTAGTTATGCTAACCATATTACAGGGGGTCAGGGGCAGCGCCTGCCCTGCCAGTCTTATCCTGACATTTCCACAAGGCAAATTCCAGTTCTGATAACTCTGAAGTCTCAAAGAGTGGTGATGGTGGATTTTTTTTTTTTATATAGACATTTCTCACGTATAAATAACAGGTCTTATGAAGATAGTTCAGATGAGGAGCAGAGCAAAAGGAATTTAATAGTGAATAATGTTTATGATAGGTTTCCCCTATTTTAAAGGACAAATCAGGGAGAAAATAACACATGTTGAAAGTGGACTGCTTTTGTTTAGGTTTTCCTTACCAGCTGCGATGCTGACATTTCCATGACAGGTTTACTTGAATGCCCCAAACATAATTAATGGTCATCCTTGGACTTTTCAGTCTAATCTTAGTGTGTTGATGGCACTGTATCAAGCTGGCAAGTGCTGAGCTCTGTATGGCTCTAGGCAGAAACCTCCTTAACAAGAAAGTGTCTGAAAGCAAAAAGCCATCACTTAGGCTGATATTTCATTTTAAAGCTGAACACAGTCACTATTAAATAAACTTATGTCAGATCTAAATATATCTGGTTTCACATTCTAGCCACAGATTTCTTAAATATCTTTGTCAGTTAGAGTAGAACTTTTAAAATTCTTTTAACCATGGCTGGTGGTGATAGCTGATTATTCTTCAGATAAGAAAGATGTTTCAGAAGAGATCCTGCAGTATAGTGCGTCTGAGCTCTCTAATGGAGGAAAGTAAGACTTATATTTTCCAGATCATTGGTAGAGCTTCTCTACTTTTTTGTACTGTTCCAATTTGTCTTATTTCCTGAATAATTAGTTTGTGATTGACACTTATTTGCTATACTCTGATGCTAGAACCCTCTGTGTTCAGGAAAGTAGTTCTATTTTCACGTGCTTTTGGCAGAAAATTTTATTCTGTTCTGCAGATTTGACAGGGATTTATATCATAGCAAACCTCAAAATATTTTCTGTAATTTCTGTAGGCAAAGCATCTGTTATAACCAGTTCTTTTACTATTTTAGTGAGAAAATAGAGAATAGCTCAGAAAGCCAGGTCATTCCCTCCTGTGGCTGTTTTTTTGTGCTGATTGTGAATCCCCTGCCTTTTTTCTTCTGTATGGAGAACATTATATCTGGTTAATGCTGAAGTTTGCTTTACCTTAGCCTTAACACAGGTTGTCTTAACACTTTTCTATAATGCATAATTGTTTTGACATCAACATTTAGGCTATATATGACTTCACTGCAATCACAGAAATATCTGTACAGCATATTTGGAGAGGTTTTTCTGGGTTATGTATGCAATGGGCTTTTAAAAAGTAGTATGGGATAAGCTGGATCTCAGATTTTGTGTAAGCTAATTTCCCACAAAAAGATAAAAACAACAATGCAGTAACTCAGTGGTTCTGTAGCCATAGTAGAGATATTTTTAAATGTCCAACTGCAAAACAAATTCATTGAGGAATTAAAGAGATTAATTGTTGAATGTTGAAAATGCAGAAGTAGCAGTTCTATGGTGGGCATTGATTTAATGTAACACTTAGTGTATTTAAGTGAATTATGTCATAGTTGCTAGGCTAAGCAAAGTAGTGATCAAGTGAGCTGTAAGGAGAGAGATTTGATCCCAGCATGAATTCAGAACACAAAGTGGGCAGGAATTGTTAGTAAATTGTATTTACATGATTATCGTGAGGTTCTTAAGAACTCAGCTACTTGTCATGTGAAGATGTAAAGGGAAATAATGGCTTATTTTCTGTCAAAAAACTAAGTTTCAGAAAGATTTAGAGTTCATTATGGAGGTGTAAATGAGCTTTACTCAGCTGATTTATAACTTATTTTAATCAGTGGAAAGGGTATGAAAGAAAGTGAGTAATACTGAAAGTTGTCTAGAATATTGTGGGGTAAAATCTAGAAACCGAAAGTAATTAAATATTCTTTGTTCTCTGTTTGTTAACCAAAACTATTGCTTTGCCACCAACAGAATGAATTCTTTCAAAACTGAAGAGACTAGTTTGGCCCAGTGCTGCTGTGGAATATTTTGAAGGGCTGATTGGTTCATAACACATTTAGTAATGCTAGAAATATGCTACAAAATATTGCATGCAACGTACAACACAGACAACATAGCTTTCCAAGCTTGTATATAAGTACAGGTGCTTGGTATGTTACATGAAAAAAACTCCACATGTATTCATGAGTAGAAACCTAGTCTAGATTTGTGCACAATTTTTGTGCACAAATGCATTTTGATCCATGGAAGAGGAATCCTGCAGTTGCACTGTATAGCATTTACATTTAAGAATTACCTAGGGGACTCTTCTTCAGAACTGGATGTCGTGGGAGACTAAATAGAAATACTTCCATTGCTGCTTCATCCATTTTCATAGATTTTATTATGTTTACTACTGGCTTTTTACAGATAGTTACAATTTAGTCTTGTATTGGAGACTGGTTTAATATTTGTGTCCGCTAATCAACTACATTTAGTAGGAGGTTTCTGTATGTTGGGGGAGCAGAAGAAGCGTAGGTGGTATAGGTTGGTAAGTAAGACTTTATAGATTCTGAGATAAGATGTTTAGTCTTCTCCAATTGCAACTGCTCTCTAACCCTTCAGATACCTAGCTAACAAGAAAACTTAACATTATCAACAAGTTTCATCCTCCTCTTCAGAAATTAGAACCACTGTAGTATTGGGGAAGGTCTCTTTTGTTAGAGTGGCCTAAATGCAGAAATCTTTAAAAGAGGTTTGTGCTGAAATACTGTAGAGACTGACACTGAGCCATTAAAAGAGAGACTTGATGAATCATTGTGGGCTAATGTGGTTACCAACCTTTGTTTTTAAGGAGAAGAAGAAAATTGAAAAGAAATGTTTGTGATCTATTTCAAATACAGTTACTGTGCTTCGATAAGTTGAAAATTATCTGACCTTTATCAATAATGGAATAAATGAAGTGTGACATCCTTGTATGAAGGGTGTGGGCATGGGCAATATGCCAGTGATATGGTCCAACCATCTCACCTCACTGTCTTTTTGAGGCTTGACTACTGGAGAGTAGTTAAAACTAAAATGTTAATGTCATTTGTTGATCACAGTTGTTCAAATATCCTTCTTATCTTTGCCAAGTCGGGTTATGCAAGGGTTAAATTCATGTTTAAAAAAAAAAAAGGAGACAGGAAAAAATACCTTTATGTCAAGTTTGTCAAGTTTACAACAACTTGAAGGAACTTGTTCAGGTAAACTTAAATCCCAGAGGAGTATTTGTGAAGTTTTTATATGTTCTCTGAGAAGTATGTGCAAAGTGGAGTGCAGGAAACTGCTTTTAGGTTACATCCCTTCAGAAGAGGTGAAGTGTGGCCGTATGTAGTAGTTCTTGAGAAGGTTTCTGTTGTGTGAACCCAGATGGTTACAAGCAGTTCTAATGGCTCAGTTGCATTGAAGACAGGATGGTAGGAAGTGCGTGGTCTGTAGCATGAAGGGACAAGTTGGCTGTAAGGGCATGCTTACACTGGAGAGGATGGCAGCAAAAACACCAGGACAAGATGAAACTCTTGACCTGTTGACTGGTGTGAAATGGGAGTAGTAGGCATCTTGATGTGGTCTGAAATTGCATTATTTCACTGCTAACTTTTGAAATTGGCGAGGAGAACTTTTCTGTAGCAGAATGACTTTTCCAGTGATGGAAAAACCCCATTGTCTTTACAAAGCTGTTTTTGGTTTGTTTTTTTTTTTTTGGGCTTTTTTTTTTTTTTGAGTCTGACCATGGGTAATTCTTTTGTTTTGTTCTGCAGGAGACAACTGGATGTAAAGGCTTCATGGTTTATGCAAGCTGAACTTTCATTATACTGTATCAGTTTCCTAAACAGAGATTGGGTGTTAAACCAGTCTATGTTTTGCTTGTGGTGTAGTTGGTATTCTCTGCTTTGAGGGTTTTGGAAGACTTGCAAAGCTCAGTGTATCTGAAGAAACCCTAACTTCTGTCAAGGAATGGTTGACTGTAATCTATTCCATGCAATCATTTTCTGTGATCCTCATTTGTTACGCTAAATGGTTGCCTGTGACAATTTAGTTTCCCTGTATGATAGTGCATTACTTCTGTAGTCTGTTACCTCTCAGCTGGAATGCTTACCTGGGTAGTCTGCTCTGTAATAGCTGCTCCTCTGGAGCACTTCACGCTTCTACTTGTTTAGTAGATGAGACAAAAGGAGTCTTCTGACCCGGTGTGAGAGCTGCAGTTTTTCCTTATCTCTATGCCTGGTTGTTCACCTTGTGAGCCGGAGAAGGAGAGAGCATGTTTAAGAGGAAGGAGGCTATAGCTACTCAGTGTCTGGCTCCTACTTCGGTATGTGAAACTGCTTTTTCAAACAGGTTTTGTATGTACGTAGGCCCAACCAAGAGTAAAGACTGCACAAGTTGACTTTACTCTCAAAGTAGTGTATTGTGTAGGGAATTAGAAAAGCAGGAGAAAGAAGAAACTAGGTATATGGGCTTTATTCTAAACCTAAAAAGCTTTTTGGATTGTCAGCACATCTTAGTAATGTGGTGAAGAACATCCCATTGCAAGTCATCGCTGTCTCAGAAGAAAACACAGAAAAATATACTTTTTTGTAGTTTAATTGTTCCAGAATGTTTTGAAGTGTTGCATGCTGTCATGTAACTAGAGGAAGTAGTCAGGATTTTATCCTGGCCTTGGGTGAATAAATTCTCTGTGTGCTTATTCTCTTTGTCTTTTTTGAGGCTTTTGTATACAAATCTGTTTTAAAAGCAAAGATCTTTGTTGTTTTCTACAAGTTTTATCTACTGGCATAGATAAAGAAGATACATAAGGAAAATCTTGGGTTTTTTTCCCCGTATACTCAATAGCTAAAAATACTCTTTCTCCTGTTTCAATGTACATTTGTGTAGTCAAAGTAATGAGAGGGTTTGTGTCTTGGTATCTACTGAATGACAAATGCATTAAAGTGATGTAGATGAGTCTTACCTTAGCTGAATCGTGCTGACTTGGTGGTTTCTTCCCTGAGATGTCTTATTTAATTTTTAAAATCTCTTACTTCTTTTATTAACTACATTATTGGAATTTTTAAAGGCTTTATTCTGTAAGCAGACAGAACAGGACATGTCAATATTTGTCTGTGACCACATCCTGCAGAAACATGACTAGTTAGTCCTGTTGAGGGTTTTTTTAAAAGAGACTTTTTTTTTTAAAGATGAGCTCAGACTTTTGACACAAAATTCATACACAGTCAAAAAGCTTTGTGATTTGAGTGAAAACATCATGTGAACCAACAATACATGAAAATAGCTAAGCAAATAGCAATTAAAACATGTACAATAACTTTCAGTCATGAGGTATTGTTGGTGCTGTTTTCAGATGTGCAGAGGGAAAAGCTCTCAATTGTTCTTAAGTCGGCTGGTAACTGAATCCACGTTTGTAGAGCTTGACAACAAAAGGCTTTTTGTTCGCAATTTGTATTCATCTAGGACATGCCAAATAAATAGAACATAGTTTATAAGCAGGCCAATATAACATGTTGCTCAAATGACTTAGCAGAAATCCATAATTTATTTTGAAATATTTAGAATTACAGGTAGAAGCTTGTTGGGAGCTTTTTAGATATCTGCATGGATGAGCACAATGTAATTATTTGAGGAAGCACACATTGCTATATTTGATGTGGCAGCAAGATGTGCAACTTGAGCAAAACTTCTGAATATTACTTGCAATCATTTCATTAATTTAGTGAGGCAGTACTAACTGGGGCAATGCCAGGGGGTGCCTGATAAAAGAAGCAACAACACCTTTTACTCCTGTGGTTCACAAATAAAGCGTACTAGAGAGAATTACTCTATTCCTTTCCCCGACATTTGTTCAATTCCCCTGGGCGTTGTTGTCAGCATAGTTGTGCGACCATATGTGATTTGCATGCCAAGTAAACACCAGTGACTTTCTCTGCTGAGCCATTCAGTAACCTGCATCTTCTCACTGTTGCTGCAGTGCTTGTGCCTCCTGTGCTCTTCACAGGGATCAGCATGCTCCTTGTAGCGTGTTACTCCAGTCACGATGAATGAGCGGGAACACTGGTGGGACTGTAGAAGATTTGGCATGTACATTTTACTGATTTTTTTTCTGCTCGCTGGATAGAGGAACAAAAAAAACTGCCTAAACAGGGACTTACCTAAAAGAACAGAAAGAAATAACATTTGATAAAGCACAGTACCCACCCCTCTGTGTATCAGCCCTGCCGGTTATGTTCTGGATTAAAACAGATATATCCAAAGACAGAAGTGTAATGATTCCCAAACTATGAAACGCATTGAGGTGGTTGTTATGTCTTGATAAATGAGCACATCATTTTAAGTTGTTGACTTTGGAATTTTTTGTGGCATATGGAAAAGAAACTTTCAGGTTTTTCTTTTCCATCTGAGAAGTGTGAAAAGTGTCTTGCTAGTGGACAGGCATGCATGTGGGGAAAGCACTGAAAAAGGATAAACAGCAAATTTGAAGATCTTTGTCAGTATGGGCTTCTCATGCTGGTCACTGGTTTACCTCATCTTGAGACTGTTCCTTTTCTGCTCTTTTTCAGGTAGCGGTGCTACAGCAGTTGTCCAGGCAGCGCTCTGCAAACCCAGGCAAGAACGTGTAGCAATAAAGAGGATCAACTTAGAAAAATGCCAAACCAGTATGGATGAATTACTTGTAAGTAAATAAGGGGGCAGTATATTACATGGAGACTTACCTTCTGTTTTGACTTTGTTTTTCGCTTGGTCCAAGAGTGAGGGTAGACTTTTATGCAGGATATGAGAGAAGGATTTTAAAATAATCTGAAAGACTTATACCATTACCTAAAGATATGTTTTTTTTAATGTATATGTTCTCATGTCACTAAACCAAGATATGCAAACTTGAATCTTGGGATAATCAACTTGGGATAACTGTGGGAAGACCCTAAACTCTTTTTTTCTGGAAGCTCAGTTTTTAAGAGCTTACTGTCTGGTGGTCTGTCTTTTTTTAATACTGAGGAAAGATACATTTTCCCTTGGTTAAACACTGATTAAAAATATAAAGAAAAAATGTAGTAGGTCTCCTTAAAATGTCTAAAGCACCAAAACATGCTGGATCATTTTGTAATGATAACTTTTAAGGAGAAAAGGAGGAGTGGCTACATTGCCATCTACACAAGAAAACTCTTGTTAAAGCTAGTAACACACATTTATTGGATAGGCCATAACAAGAATGTTTGAAGAATATTACTTGTTTGGGCCACTGATCAGAGAAGAAAGGGACCTATAAGAAGCCATTTGTAAAGGAACTGCAAGAGTTTTTCCTCTGCACTGGTTATGGCAATCCAGACAAAGTCACAAAGAACTATTGAAACCCAAAACCTATTGCGTTCTAATGCTCCTAGATAGGTGCTTATAAGACTAATGTATGTTTATATATAGGCAGCATTACAAGATTTGAAGGACACAAAACCATTCTAAAAGTGAGAACACTCTCTTCTGTTCCACAGGTTATACTACAGCCTAGAGACTGTGGGCTTTTTCTAATGCAGAAATTCCTGCCTCTGAAGGAAATGATCTCCTCAGCAGGGAATTGCCAGTGCAAAAGATATCTTGAATTTGATACAGAGGGTATGGTCCGTCCAGTTTCTTCAGATAAAATGGCTTTTTTACAGTGGAGGACCCAAAATGTTCTTCCCCTGGTGATTGATGGCATTCGCCTTCAGTTTATGTGACAGCTTGTATGCGACATTGCTGTGCTTTTTACGAGGATTGTGGTAGTGGAAGTTACTTCTGAGGTAGTGAGAATTCTGTCAACTGAAAACTCAAAAGATAAATTCTGAACTGTCTTTAAGCCCAAGGTGAGATGCTGTGCATGATGTATTAACAGCTACAGTCCCCAAAGAGCATTTCTATAAAAAGATAAATACTAATAATTGTAAGATAAAATGGTCAGAATTGGATATTTTTGGTTAGAATTTGAACTAATACTGGGAATTAAGAATTAAAATGTTACAAGCAAACAAGCAAAACCGGACAAAACTGCCAGAAATCTGCAAGAGAAATTCTTGTGGTCTGGAGAAACGATTGCAGTTAGTTATGAGCTTGTAAAAAGTTACCTTGCCAAATGTTTGAGTGTCTTTACTGTTGACATGTCTCCACTGTCTGTCAAATGAGGCAGTAGGTCTTGAATTTTTGGTCCTATAATGCTTTCTTTTGGTACAAAGACAACTGTCCATACCATCTTTTTTATTTTGTAACGTAAGTCAATTTCTGCTTTTCTGTGCTCAGATTTTTTTGTTTCTTTTATTTGTTGATCTGTTTTGATTTGAACACGAATTCAGGTTTTCCTGGTTCCTGCTTAGGGGAGTTAAAGAAGCACATACACATGCGTGTGCGTATACATACATAATTAACTTTTTTTCAGTGAGGGAGGTTCAGTATAGTAATGACTCAGTTCCATTAGAGAAACTTTAAAATTTTGTTTGAAAAATAGAGACTTTTTCTGGGAAAAGGCATAATTGACCTTCAAAATTCTTGTTACAACTGTACTAACATTTTCATTTCGGTCGATAGTACTTAGAATGTTCTTGCATTTTTGGCAGAATTTGAGTCTAAACGTTTTGAGTCTAATCAGTTTTTAATCACTTATTTTTATGATGAAACAGTTTTTATTGGCACAGGGATGTTCTAAAACTGTCTATTGTCTGAACACGCTGTTTTTTAAAATGCTGGTGCCAAGTGCCTGTGAATGCTGTGCACAGGCACCCTTCAGAAATTCTCAGCTGTGTGGCCTTCAGAGAAGTGGAAATGCATCAAGAGCCTGGTGCCCATGTAAGCAGACTTAGGATTTGGGCCTGTGTCAATTAAAATAGAAAAGCAGCGTGGGAGGGAGTTTAAATATTACTGAGGTTACACAAAGTGCCCAACTCCTGAAATTTGATACTCTATTTCCTGCAATGTCCTGTGTTCTCACTATTGTAAGCTAAGTGTAACTTAACCCCCTAAGCCAAGGAAAAAGTCCTGTCCTTAGTACTGTCCTGACTGGGTATCTTCCCCATTCCTTTACCTCCGATTTTTTAAAACAATTAAAACCTCAAGTCTACAAACTACAGAACGTTCTGCAGAATGGCCATTCAGTGGATTGGACGGGTTTTCTAGGCTGTTTGCGTTGGTGCTGTGGGCTGCCCCGGGAGGCAGGATCTCTGGGGGAGCCCCTGCCTGAGAGAGGCCGTGCCGGTGCCGTGGAGCGGGCCCCGGGGAGCGAGCCCGCCTGTCCTCCTCCCGGGGGAGAGAGC